>JACMZG010001913.1:270955-715263 GCA_018340805.1 Microvelia longipes
TACTTGTTTTTGTGTCAAGACTGGAAATTGTATGTACAGTCTGTCTTTCATGCTTGTTAATGTGTCAAGACTGGAAATTGTATGTACTGTCGTGTCATTCATACTTGTTATTGTGTCAAGACTGGAAATTGTATGTACAAATACTTGTTATTGTGTTCAAGACTGGAAATTGTATGTACAGTCGTGTCTTTTTGCTTGTTAATGTGTTCAAGACTGGAAATTGTATGTACTGTCGTGTCATTCATACTTGTTATGTGTCAAGACTGGAAATTGTATGTACAGTAGTGTCTTTCATGCTTGTTATTGTGTCAAGACTGGAAATTGTATGTACAGTCGTGTCTTTCATGCTTGTTAATGTGTCAAGACTGAAATTGTATGTACTGTCGTGTCATTCATACTTGTTATTGTGTCAAGACTGGAAATTGTATGTACAGTAGTGTCTTTTATACTTGTTATTGTGTCAAGACTGAAATTGTATGTACAGTCGTGTCTTTCATGCTTGTTAATGTGTCAAGACTGGAAATTGTATGTACTGTCGTGTCTTTCATGCCCTTGTTATTGTGTCAAGACTGGAAATTGTATGTTACTGTCGTGTCTTTCATACTTGTTATTGTGTCAAGACTGGAAATTGTATGTACAGTAGTGTCTTTCTTGCTTGTTATTGTGTCAAGACCTGGAAATTGTATGTACTGTCGTGTCTTTCATGGCTTGTTAAGTGTCAAGACTGAAATTGTATGTACAGTCGGTGTCATTCATACTTGTTATTGTGTCAAGACTGGAAATTGTATTACAGCGATTCATATTGTTATTGTGTCAAGACTTTGTATGACAGTCGTGTCTTGCTGTTAATGTGTCAAGACTGGAAATTGTATGTACAGTCGGTGTCATTCATATTGTTATTGTGTCAAGACTGGAAATTGTATGTACAGTCGTGTCTTATACTTGTTATGTGTCAACTGGAAATGTATGTACTGTCGTGTCATTCATACTTGTTATTGTGGTCAAGACTGGAAATTGTATGTACAGTAGTGTTTTCACTTGTTTTCTGTCAAGACTCAGGTCTTTCATGCTTGTTAATGTGTCAAGACTGGAAATTGTATGTACAGTCGTGTCTTTCATGCTTGTTAATGTGTCAAGACTAGAAATTGTATGTACAATTGCTTTATGTGTCAAGACTGGAAATTGTATGTACTGTCGTCTTTCATGCTTGTTATTGTGTCAAGACTAGAATTGTATTTACAGTCGTGTCTTTTCCAAGACAGAATTGTATGTACAGTGTGTCTTTCATGCTTGTTAATGTGTCAAAGACTGGAAATTGTATTACTGTCGTGTCTTTCATGCTTGTTATTGTGTCAAGACTGGAAATTGTATGTACAGTAGTGTCTTTCTTGCTTGTTATTGTGTCAAGACTGGAAATCGTATGTACAGTCGTGTCAATCATGCTTGTTATTGTGTCAATTTGCGTCAGGGCCTGGCAGCCCTAGATGAGTCTTGGATTCTGTATTTGTTGCACTTTTAAATTGCATCTGCGCGGTATTTTAATTAATCTATATTGCTATCAAGCTACGTGTGTTTAAAAGTATTAGATAACCTGGTCCTGTGTTGAGAGTGGGATAATATTAGTTTTCTAATTTGGAAATAATAACTAGGAAACATCATTAGCGTTATCATTGTTCCAACAAAACAATAGATAAAAGTAAATGTTAAAAGCTTCTGATTAGCAGGCTATCTCAAATTAAACTAATGAAATTTCGGAACGACGCTTCAAACTATCTCGATTTGAACTAATGTCATTTAGGACTAAATCCTTATGAACTATCCTATCCTAGTCTTTGTACCAGTGTACCAGAAACCCATAAAACCAAGTTTTATTTGCATTTAGTCTATTAATCTATCAAAAACTGAAATAAACCTTATGAATAATCAGCTGTTTACTATACAGTCAGTTTTTAACACTGTAGAAACTAGTTTATATTCGATTAAATATTTAATAATCCTCTACGTACGTAATATTGCAGTAGACTAATATGTCTACTGTAATACTTTTTTAAGTTTGCATTATTAACGTTAAGTTATATCATCCTAGACTTTTTTTTATTCTGAGCTTGAGCGTAGCAAATCTGAAGTAATATCACCAGATATTAGCTAGGGTAAGGTGAACGAGGGACCTGAGGACGAGCGAAGCGAGTATGCAATTTTGATGAAAATGACCTTCGTTCCTCGAACCCGATTATTCTGTAGTAACATTTTGTATAGTTCCTTCAACTCCTTGGTAGCTATGTACTCTCGTTCTAATAGTTTTGAAATTGTTTTTGACATAATATGACATTATGTCGTATTTTTTTTTTTTTTTTTTTTTTTTTCTGTTTCCCCTCAGTAGTATCCCTACTGATGGCCGTATATTTTAGCATGTTCCACATATGTACTACATGCATTTTAAACACTTTGTTTTTTAATCTCCGTATTTCTTGTAATTTATTATTTCTTTTTATCTTGAAACTTCATCTTGTTAAAATGATCTTCGAAAATGTTAATTCCAACATACTGATTTTTTCCGTTGTTTCAGTAGTAAATACTTCAAATTTTGTTTCTTTTAAGTCCTATTTAATTTTTAAAATTTAAATTAAAATCGTGATATCTTCTTTAAACGATGTTATGGTTAGTGAATTTAAATTACTTAAGTAAGTCATCAAAATTTATTTCTTCAATGAATTTTAGAATTTTTCCTGGATGTCTTTATGTAATAATTGTTACATGGAAGGGGCCAATTGAATCCCCAAAGACATAATGTGTTGGAGAAGAGGTAACCTTTCTCTGTCGAGTAAAGGACAGTCATTTATTAGATGTCTACTGTTTGTTCATCTGAATGTTACATTTGCAGCTATTGGTATCTGACAATTTGAATCGGTTAAGATAACTATTAAATTAATTATTATTTATAATAATTTATAATAATAATAATAATAACTATAAAATTAAAACATTATGTCGTATATATTATACATTATGGCGTGTCTCAGTAAGACGAGAGTAAGTCAATAGAAAGCGTACTTGAGTCAATGATGAGGGGCGTACTTGAGAATTTATATGTAGGCGTTGGTATGGAAACCTAACGGCTCATCTTACAATGAGATCTGTAGCAATTATTTATTGAGTACATATCTTCTACTACCGTGGCTAATATGTAACATCACTTGACCTCATGTTAACTAAGTAAAGCATTATGGAGCGTGGTCAGTACTTAGATGGTGACCAATTTATTAATTATTGTTGGACTGATGATTGTTTGGATGGATTAACCTTGTTCACTTGTAAGAAATGTAACCATTTATTTTATTAAGCATTGTCAGCATGTGCAGTGTAAGTGATGTTACACTGCACATGCGTGTTGCCTGACCTCGATCCTGTCGACTCTGCTCATTGTTATAACATCTCTATCTTATCTCTTGAGGAAGTCCTGCGAATCCAGGAGACCTCTCTCTCTATATTAAACATATGACCATTACTAACAGGTTAACATTTTTACTGAGTGACCTTGCTATTTACAACTTTTTGAGTGTTGATTTCCCCGAATTGTATGATTTTTCCGGGTCTGTCTGTGATTTAGCGAATTTCCGAGAATTCGCTTATGAGGTGGCTCGTATGTGTAACAAAAACCCGTTTTAGAGGTTCCTGACCACGATAAAATTGGGTTTTCAAAAAACACGCGCAGACATACACACACGCACACACACACACACTCATATATTATATATAATATATATATATATATATATATATATATATATTATATAATATATATATTAATATATATAATATATATATAATATATATATATATATATATATATATATATATATATATATATATATATATATATATATATATGTGTGTGTGTATGTATGCAACTCTAATGGGTTACACCTGACAAACCTAATACATGTAAAAATGTGTGGCCAAACATGTTGAATTTTGATGATTCTTCATAATATTTGATGATTGTGTTTATCGCTTATTTAGTCCTGATAATTTGTTAATTTGGTTTGTTGCAGGAGTGTGATGTGGTTTCATGTGGTCAGATGGCCAAACTGATGGAGGGTGGATCCGATTTAGTTCACCGGGTGAAGAGATCAAGTTCCGGGAGGAAACCGAGTTTTAAGGGTTCCAGATCGAGAAAGAAGTCGGAGGATGAGGAAGGGTTCAGGAGCAGATCGGTGCGGGAGGTTATCAGGCTGTTTGAGGCCAGGCACCAGGGAGCTAGGGTCGTTGCCGTCAAGCGTCAGCAAGCCAACGCCAAACCCTCGGACGCTGTTATACTTGTCAGAAGGTCTTCTAAACCGAGATCAAGGGTTAAGCCTGTTCTTCACCCTAAACCAGCTAGGCTGTCTCTACCAAAAGATCTGTCCCTTCTCGACGAAGCTTTAGGAGCCAAACCTGAAAAATCCTCAGTATCTAAACAATCTCTCAAGTCTGATCAAAGTTCAAATTTAGATTTAATTAACCCACCTCTTGAAATCATTCCAGAAGATTTAACTTCGAACCTATCAGTAAGTAGATTATTTGAAAAAACTACTCCAGTAAATGATAAGATAACCGATACGAAATCATCTCATCTCTCAATAGATTTAAGGTCATCTGCACAATCTGATCTGTCTGATGGGGAGTCTCCTTCTACATCGAAATCCACTGACCCACCTGATAAAATGGGTACAGAATTAAAATCGCCTCCACAACCTGACACCACCTCTAACCCACCCCCACCGAAAAGTTCCTTGTACAAATTACTAGCCTCAACGACGGAATCTGCTCAAAGTAATTTAGAATATAATAAATCATCACTATTCAAAATCGCAAATAAAGCTCAACTATCTCAGCAAGAATCAATGGTAAAATCGTCAAAAGAAGAAGATTTTGAAAAATTTCCAATCGAATCTCATGGTTGTCAAACGGTAGCAGAGGAGAATCACGGTGACATTCAGCCCAAGACCTCCTCTCTGTATCGACTTCTGAAGCAGACTTCTGTGGAATCTACGTCCACTACTACCTCTTCCACTTTAACTCCAACTCCTTCTGAAGTTGAAAAGGACATTTTGCATTCTATTGACTATGCGGAGAATGCTATGGGCTCTACGCCGGGTGATGCCAAAACTAATTCTACGGGTAATAAGTATGTAAATATTAATTCCATGGATTCTTACAACGAATCGTCTATGAAGCAACTGCCAGAATTGCCTTTGCGGTCTGTCCCTTCTCTTCCTTCAGCTACTAAAGTATCTTACGAAAACGAAGGGTATTCCAACAGTTTGGAGCAGGAAAATAATTATGAGGTGATCGATGACGAGGAAGCCATTTACGATGACGTCGTCAATCTGAGATCGGAGGGCCTGTACGAGATCATCTACACGAGCCATATCGACTCGGACGGGTCAGGGTCGGTCGATCAAAGCAACAGTATTTATGGCATGAGGCCTCCGTCTGAAGCTTCTACAGGTATATTACTTACACTACTTAAATTTATAAAATACATTATTATTACAGTGAATAATGATTTTGTATGTTTTCATCATTAAATACAAGCAACTTAATTCTGAAATAGAGCTGGTGTAATTACATGTTATGCTTTCGTCTGAGTGTAAAGTTAACAGTTACGATAGCTGATTGTGACAGCAGTTATTGTAAAGACGAACTTGCTCGGAAACATTTTTTAAACTTTTATTAAAGTAAGTTATGGGAGTTACTTACAAATAGTTACCTGTTAGTATTCCTATTGCTTTGTCGAACAACACTGAACTTATTCTTGACACCCGTAATCCTCATAGTTTTAATAAGCTAGTGAACATTAAGTTAGTTGTAAAGTTGAACTGACCATTGTCTGTTTGATTTATCTTCGAGGAAGACAAAACTTGTAAAACTATCAACCTCTGAGTCTTCGCTCCCTTGAACAAGTGTGGTTGTTTAGTCTAATATTTTTTTAGTTCAGGGTATTAAAAAGGTCCCTTGAGATGCATCATCAACGTCATTTGGGCCGCATTTTGTTCTATTTTGATGTTGTGTGTAGGTTCTGGTGGATCGGGAGGCGATGGGAGCTGTGCGAGCGATGACTGGGTCGACCTGGAGCAGCACCTGTCTAGCGACCACATCAAGACCGAGCGGATACTAGTGTGAGTAGTTCTCTTGCCATTTTTGCCATTGAATTGCATTATTCATGAGACTATATTATTCGGTCTGATCATTGTTCTTACATGCAGTTTGACAACTACTCCTATAAAGGATCCTGAAATATTTCTTTACACTGTATCGTATGTAAAACTATTAATGCGAAGAGTATGTAACATCTCAGTGACGATGAGTTTCGAATGAGAGTGGCATGTTGATGAACTAGAATTTCTTCTCTCGCTACTCCCTTACCATCTTCTTTCAAATGCCGCCTCCCATACGTTTCTTAGGTTGTTTGTCTCTTATTAAGGTAGTAATTAAGCCCACAAGACAATAATTTATTAGCTTACACTCAATCTTTGAGTTTGAGGCGAACATTTCTTGTAAACCCTCTACGTCTCAAATGGATGATCCAGTATCAATAAAACATCATATTCTATGAGAAAATGAACAGATTAGATTTTAGGAGTAAACCAACTAGGTGTATTGAAATAGAGTCATTTTAAAAATGTACAACATGACCCTAACGTCATAAACTTATTTTTCCTTCGGAAATTCGCTATAATCAAATATATTTGTTAGTTAAAAAATTGGTTTCTAATGATGTTTTGAATACAAAGAAACCTCTCATCTGTAGTCATCACTGTTCACTTCATATGACTGGACGAGCACATTTCTTGTTAACGCACAGTTTTACTTGTCTGTCAATTTGCTTGAATGTTTCAAAGGAAATGCACATTACATTCCATAGGTTGTTCAAAACTATGCTCGCTCTCGCATAATCAATATTCAACTATATTTCAATCTGTCATACAAAGCTCAGTTTATGCTAACCTACAAAACGTTTTGGTGCATTTCCTTAAAAACATTCATGCAACTTGACAGACAAGTAAATGTGCTACTGTTGCAACTATGATGCATAGCTCGACCTCGGTAACCTGAGCAACAACTGGATTGGTCCGAAAGAAAGCGAACATTCCAAAAAAAATCCGCTCGGGTTGCGGACCACCCCGGCAAATTATTTCTTGTAAACACGCTAGCTAAACAGCAAAATTCATGCCTCTAATCTAATGTTAAGCTAATCGTTGTTCCATGATTGACAGCTTTTTTCCATTTTATTCTACGTGAGGTGCTTTTCTCTGGAGAGGCTCACTGTGATCATCATTTTGGGAAGACAAGTATTTCTAGAAGTTGCTTCCAAACAGTGATAATGACTCTAGTTTCTTCGTGTCTGGCTGTTGTGTTATAATGCTTCAAACAAGTGGTTCCCCTGTACTTTTTGCTGTTACTACATACTATGCTGATGACATTGTTATAATGTTTGCAGGTGCACGTATGACAGCGACCAGGAGTGCAAACAGCTGCCTAACTCCAAGTTCTACTGCGACTACCGTGAGTTTCTTATCATGTACTAAGTAGTAAACAAAGACTAGGACATGAACATATGTATAATCATGTACTGCTTGGGTCAAAACTTGTTAATCCCAATTTGTGTTGAAAATATTTTATTTTATTTATTTAATTAAATATCAATTCTGTATTTTAAGGAAAAATTATATTTAGGAGTTAATTGATAAAGAAATCAATAAACTTGCAACTTAATACTTTGAAGCAAGTTTACACGTGTTAGTTTGGAAGGCAAGGGAAAGAGTGCTTGACTGACAGGGCTACCAACTTCAGGACATAAGCTCAAAATTATTCTTCTCACTGTTCAGTGAACGTGAATCAAACCTGTACGTCAGTCACTGGGCGCACAAAATAAAGTAAAAACTAGATAAGACAACGAAATTGATGAGACAGGGTTAATTAAAAAAAAGTACCTATTATAAGCGGTCAATTTTTTAAATAGAAATTTTATTATTTAAAAGTTACTTTTTGTGGACTTATAAAAAATAATAAATAAAAACAGATTAATTACACAGAAGTTCTTTATTTTTTATTATGTATAACAGATAACTAAGCTTTCGACTAAAAATTAGTCATCATCAGAGTTTAACATAATATGAAGAAAAAACATAATTGACAAACTACTTGATATTGCCATACCAAGGTGCCATATGAAGTATTTTGTGATTTTTATTTCATATTTTATATTATGTCAAAATCTGATAATGACTATTTATTAAAAAATAAATGACTTCTGTCAAAATAATCTGTTTTTATTTAGACATTTTATTTTTCAAATATAAAATAATTTTGAATAATTTATAATAATACAATAATTTAATAAGTTTGTGTGGAGATGTTTGTCTCCTCTTTGTTAGAGTGCACCCTCAAGCGCTTAGTAATGTAAAGTACCAGTTATAGTAGACTTATACTAAGTAATAATAGAGTGGTATCGAGTTATTCTATCTTTTATTTGGTTTTATACTAGTACTATTTTCATGCTATTGTAGTACCTTAAAATGGTAAAGTTAGATTAAACCAGGACCACAGATACGTTTAACAAGTTAAGTATAAGCCTTGTTAATGTGGAATTAAGTTCTTGGCTTTAGAGAATTCTAGCGGCTCTCTGAGTAACTAGAGGAGAAGTGAAAGTGTTTTAGTTCTCTTCTTCTCTACTAGAATGCGCTGATAGTTATTTATTATATGACTTGACTAGAGGCCAACATACCAAATACACTAGTATTCCAGATATCATGTTAATATCAGCTCACTTTCAAAGTGTTGATAGTGAGTTAAACGTAAGTCTGAATATGTTCCTAGTAATCAGCCTTCGTAACGTAAATGCAGCATGTTAAGTAAGCGACAACTGCACACTCTTCCAATACGGTAACACCGAGTACTCATGTAGAGAACGCGGAGAGACTCTCCTGCCTCAGAAATCTTAGAGGATGCTTGCTTAGCTTCCTAAACCAACCAATTTAAGGTTATTAACCCAATTTTTTTAAATAAACAATATAGCTTAAGGGTAATAAGGTATCGGGGGTCAAGTTATCCAGTGATAAGGTGTGGGGTTTTTAAAGTATCCGGAGTTAAGTTTCCAGGTGTTAAGTGTTAAAGTATCAAGTGATAAGGTGCTAGATATTAAGGCATTGGGTAATATGTTACGGGGTCTTACTGTATCGGGAGTTAATGAACTGGATTTTTATTTATTGGATATTCTGGTCTCGGGTGATAAGGTATTATAGTTAAGATGTCGGGTGTTGAGGTGTGTTGTGCTAAGTGTTTAAATAAAACGAAATACCGTAACATCATTTGAAAAGATCAATTAGAAGGTCGGGTACTTGAACTTATGCTTGTGACATCTGAAATTTTAAATGATCATTACCTTAATGACATGTTGACTTGACCAGAGATGCCATGCTTGAGATGTTTTTACGCCCTCATTTCAGAAGTAGAGGCTCCAGCATACAACCGTTTTTGGAGCTATTTTATACGGCACGACCTTGTCATAAACAAAGAGCGATTACATGTAGAATGGTCAGCTTTGGTTGATGACATGTCATGTATAGTTAGCCCGGAACGCTGAGTATCTCGTACTCCCACTCTCGTGTCATGTAAGTTGTTTCTTCAGAAACAATACGAGTTGGCCTGGTGGTGAGATGAAACGATGGAGTCGGTATTAATTATCCCTAATTTTATTTCTTAATTACAGTGAAAAGTTTGTTTTGTTTGTAGGAGTGGAAAGCTCGTTAGCACGGCGGGATATTCTCATGGCTATGAGACTGTTACGTAGATTTCTTGTTTAGTTTTGTACGATCCATTATAACGAGCTAAATATCCATGTTGCTCTACCACGCTGGTGTGGCGTGATGAGTCTATCTGCCGGAGCAAACTCAACCTATACAGGCATCGCTAAGCTAAAACAGACAAGTGAAAATCACCTTGGCTTGGTGATTCTGCTGTTCTGTTTAGGCTCTGACTACTTAACAATTTTATTGTTAATGTTCAATAATATTTTATTTCATCAGAGGCTTTTCATGTTCAGTTAGTAAAAGTTACCCCTTGATTTACTTTTCTTCCTTATGTAAAGTTTAAATTTCATGAGTCGACCTCTTTGGCAATACTTTGGCTACATTTCGGGCAAATTCAATTCTTCTTCAAGCAACCAGGGTTTGGGGTAAATTTAAAATCAGTTTGGCTTGTTGACTAACTCGTTATGAAAAAACAAAGATTGCATTAGTGCCGCTCTCCTCGGGGCGTTTATTCAAATGGTGACCCGATGTGTTTGTTTACATCATTACTGTAGTATAGAGGGGGGGGGGGTACATCTGGGGGGAGGGGGTATCACCTGAATGATCTCTATTAATATTTCTTGAAGACACCCTGGATTTACCATGCTATATGTCTGTCGTGGTTCCTATTGTGTATTTATGTTACTAAGTTGAAACTTAGTGCAAAAATTATCCTCTTGCCTATGCGGAAAATAAAATATACATTTTATTATTTTCGAAAAATTGCCCGTTGCAGATATTGAAGATATTTGTTAATGAAGGTTGGGACGCGCGTTTGTGCGTGTGTGTGTGAAGCTGGAGAGAATATTTTGACTGAATATTGTTCTGTTTGCAATGTGTAGGATGCATGGTTTTCATCTTTACGTTGTCCTAAACATCCTTTTCATCGTTTCAAAAGCACATAGTAGTGGGAATAGAAAATGACGTCATGTAGTGCTCTGTATTTGATTATTATCCACAATTCTACATATTTCTTAGTTATCAGTTTACAGTCCAGTACAACCTTGCGAGGGAAGGTATTATATGGTGCTCTCCGATCACCGGGGATCTCATTGATCCAATGTATTTTTCTTTCCTTACTAATTTTTCCCTGACGCTTGACTGTATTTTTCTGACCCAAGCAGAAACTAATAATTATTGTGGTATTACTAGGCGTGGGCACTTCATCCACATGTCTTGTCATCGATTCGTCACATAATTACTTTACATAATTATGTGTAACAATATCACATGTCCAGGTAAACTGTTTACTCTGGCAAAAAGCGTCCCAGAGACATAATTGCTAAGATCTAGGATTTTTCCCACCTTTACTACATACTACTAAACTGTTTACTCAAAACTCCGGATCTTTGTCAGCGCCTCTAGTCTGTTACAAGGTTCTGGAGATAAAAGGGATGAATGCTTTAGCCACAAAGTGCTCTCGTATATCGATATGATGCTGTTCTCATTGCTAGATGTTCAGTTTTGGGATGTTAATATGTCCTCTAAGCAGCATTTTAATGGTTTTGTGCGTGTTTGCAGATAACATTTGCAAAAACTTTTTATCGGATACTGAAGTTATAATTGTAATGTGTCCAGTTTTTCCCGCGTCATGTATAAAAGACTGTTTGTGTTTGTTGGGGGGAAGAGGATGAAAGCAGTTAAAAAGTTAATAAGAATATCAATGATGTGGATGGTCACGTGACTAGTGTTATTCTAGACATGGTATAGATAAACTCGTTATTCCATACGCTCCCTCTCTCCTCTATATCTGGGTATCCTTGGAAGACTTACGGAATCAGTCAGTGAGTCGTGTTCCGTCTCCCAGGACCTTCTCTACTCCGCCCTCCCGCGTCTCTAATTTTGCTCCCGTAATAGTTTGCCTTCGCAGTGATTTTGCTCCTCGAGTAGATTGTGTTTGTTACGATTTTGCGTGTTTTGCAGCCTCTGCTCCTGTTGTTAGTGCCTACTACGAGTTGTTACACGCACTACTTTGCGCATAGTATTAAGTGTTAGTTAGTGATTTGTGTTGTGATTGTTAGCATCGTTTGATAACCAGTGATAACTTGTGCATCATCATCTGAAGTTTAGTTATCAGCAAAGTAATAAATGCCATCAGTTGACACCTACTTCGCCATACTCCGCTCATTCCTCCTTTACCCTATTAATCCTTTTAAATACCAGATTTTTGCATTAAATACATTTTGAATACAAATGTAAATATAGTAATAATAAACCAACAAGTATCATATCTTTGACGGTAAAAATAATAAAATACATTGCAACTAAAGAGTGAAGAGAAAACATTAAACTAATCAAGTCAACTGATATTGTAATTATTGTATTTTGAAATTCGAAAGAGTTTAGTTATAGAGAAGTCCTTGTGAAGGTTGCATGTCAATTTGGTGCTCCGCAACCATCCCAAAGTCTTTTCTATTTTATTAAACCTCCATGTTAATTTATTTTATCCAAGGGCAAAGAAATATTTTTGTTTAGTTTAAACATAATAAAGTAAACAAATGATAGAGTTAATATAAAAAAAAATTAAAATGTCTGTCATAATTATATAAATAGTATTGTGAGCTGCGTAATAGTTTTCTGATAAAAGATTACTGATAAAATAAATTACCATGTCCCATTAATAAAAATGCAGATTTGATGACTAGTATTTGTTAGTACACGGAGTGTTAACTTGTGCAACAGTTTATCCTGTATTGACCAACTACTTGTTTTAATTCATTTAGAATCATTCATAAGAAAGGTTTTATCGGTGTAATTAATTTTTTTCTATTAAAATATAATTGTATTGATGGCCCAAGTTCGAAATAGAACCATACAGTTGTCCACGTGTGAGTATTTAATTAAAATATTTTAGTAAAATTATTTAATTTACTCACAATCAAAAGAGCAGATAAAATACGAAAATCATAAATATAAATTGCATTCAGTGTAAACGGAATTAATTTAAAAGCCAAATGAATGAATTAAATTAATATAATACGTCCATAAACAAATTAAATTAATATTGTTCGTAAAAAACTAATTCAATTGGAATATAAACTTAGACTAGGAAAATAGACAGATTAAATTGCAAAATAAACAAAGTAATTACAAAATAATCGGAAAATAGCAACATAAACGAATTAAATTACAAAATAAACTAAATTATTTAAAGATTTAATGGAAAATAGCAAAATAAAAAAAAAGTTGAATCGCCAAACAAACAAATAAAATTATGGCGAAATCAAAGTCCATGTCAAATATAACTTAAATTAATAGTAAGTTTCAAACTTTAAATGATGTTTCTTGGCACGGCAGTGACTCTGTCCAATACCTATAGTACCTATGTGTTTACCAGTTCCTTTGTTCCTTAATGAGCAACCGTTACTAACCAGGCGGTAGGTTATGATCCGGAATGGACATCCCAGGTCCAGCCTGGGAAGTTTGTCTATATCAAGTAGTTCCTCGTCCAGCATGTCTACCTATCCCCGGAGGCGGCGTAGACACATCAACACAGAAGGTAAATAGATGTTTTATTGTTTGCATTTTTCCGCGTCCTCTGTAAAGACTGTTGGAATCTCATGACATTTGGAAATTCGGTTCTAATAGTAGATAAGGTAGTAAGGTGTAAATTTGTATTTTTATATGACTTTAGTAGTTTTTCCATTAGGAAACTTAATCTTGCACTTACACCATATCTACTTCATTTCAACCCAGTTTCTGTTTTCAACGGTGGTTTAAACTGAGACGACGACTGCACTTAGTCTCCTGTGTTCACAGTTAAGCAACATTGATACATTTAAGATGATATTAAGGACTAGATTATTTGTACAAATAATAGTTAAATAAGTGTTACATTTAGGACGAGGCTCAAGTTGTATTTTGATCAATAGATTTGGCTCTTGTTGGAGTTGGGTCAATTAATGGCCCATGTTTAATTTGGATCAGTAGATGTGGCCCATGTCGAAGTTAAATCAATATATACTTGTTGAATCACAAGGCTTGTGTTAAGGGAGTTTGTGGATTGGCATCTTGTCCTGTTTCTTCATAGATATCTTTCTTATATATTACAGTTCTTATTATGTTACCTAGACAGACAACTGCAAAACATTGTAGTTATCAGTGGTAATTCTTAATTGAAAAACCTCAATAACTGGTTCTTATCACTTATTATTTAGATAGGATTTCCTTGACGTATATCTAGTCAGTATATCTTCTTAAATGTATGTATGTGTCCTTACATTGTGCAGCATTAGGTTGTCATAAGGTCTTCCGTATAGAACAGAGTAACTGGACATGTGATCAACATGTCCAGTTACTCTGTTAAAACATAAGTGCTGTAGTGACGGCGCCTGGAGATGGTCTTGTAAGAAGTAACGAGGCGAGGAGTGAGCTATCCCGCAGTTCTCTGATGAGGAAATAATTGCATAACGTGTAGCTGTAGCGTTCACTCCAGAGTATAAATACTCTCCCCTATCTATAACCTCACAACCTGCCTGTATAACCTTTTCGTTACCTCTATACTGAGGTCTCCTCGCTTGCAAGGGGAGACAACCCCTAGATTGTTAATATCCCCGGTAATCAGTTCATAAAAACCTTCTAACAGGTTACAAGCTCCTTTATTTTAGGTGCATTAAATTTGAAACTGGCTGTGAATTGTCCAGAAATTAATTTATTCGGATGAGCTGAAGTTTTTGTCTCGATAATATATATTGACAGATTAAAGCCCCGTTATTCCAGTTCCGTTGTTAATTTCAACGTTCATAGTACGCTTATGCGTGAGCAAGTGCTTACAGCCCGTTTCTCTGGACGTATAACTATACCTACCTATGCTATACTATACTATAAATACTATAGTACTATACTACTATACTAGTATTCTATGCTAACCATATCTAGATCACTATACCTCTCTTTAATTCTTATAAGACCATTTTCTATGTTTTAGGTTTGTCTTTAACGAAGGAGTATTCAGATTTGTTCTGTTTTACTCGGTCATAAGAGACCCAATAAATAAAAATGCTACAAGAATCTCGCATTAACACTATATTGTTCGACAAATATTGAGATTTAATTAAACTACATGACTTTCTCAATCCAAATGGAGTTTCAGTAAAAATATGGTTAAATTTGGTCAAGGGGCCATTGACATTTTGATGGAACTTTCCTTTAATTTTTTCATTAAAATCCAACAAAATATCTCATTTTACATATTTGACCAAAATCGAACAAATTTTCTGGTATAAATCCAACAAATTTCGTTAATTGTTACCCTGAATCCGAGATCTTAGTTTTTTTTTGTTTCTGTTTACTCCTTCTAAGTATTTAAATATAATTCTAATATTATGTTATAAGTGATATTATTTATTGCCTTGGTATAACTGTGTAACTCACTTAGGTCCGTAACGAATCTCTATTATTGTACCGAGGTGTTGACGTTTCTATCAGACTATTCTCTATTGTTGCATACTGCATCACATGTAATAACAACATTTAGACAAATCTTAAACGCCTGTAACGCGCTAACATTTTTTTCATATTAATGAAAATAATTTTTACGTTTGCCACTAAAGGAATATTTCGTGAAAAAAACTGCAAAACTTGTAATAAAAGACATCAAAGGAAATGTGTTGTATAATACACAGCTTTGTGTCTATCTTACTACAAAGCAACTAAAAATTTTAACTATACTATAAACTAATGCTATGTATGAATAAGTAAATAATTATAATAATTAATAATAACAATATATATATATATATATATATATATATATATATGTGTGTGTGTGTGTGTGTGTGTGTGTGTGTATGTATATATATATATATATATATATATATATATATATATATATATATATATATATATATATATATATACATATATATATTGAGAGAGAGGAAGAGTCTCAAGCAAGTGGTTTTATTATTATTGTTGGCAAGTTATGTGTTTGTTAAAGTAGCTTTGTAAACAACTTCTTGCTTTGTAAAGACACCACTTGTTGCTTTTTGTCACGATTTGATTTTTTCCAATATTCCGAAGATTTTCCTTAAAAGAGACATCTTGGAAAAAAGTAAAAAATGTGTTAAAATGTTACCATAGTATTTTGCACAGCGTTTGAAGTGTATAACAAATAATTTCCCTGTGTTTTCTAATCTCAGAGGCAAGGTGTTGATATGAGGTTTCTGTTGATAACTGTGTCATTGTATAGCTGTGGAAACTTGTTACTCTTATCGCTGCAGTGCCAATATCACTGTATTGCTAAGAACTTTGTTAGTTAATATTAAATAAATATAGAGCTCTGAATATTTCCTGCTTCTTGCAGCAAAATGCATTGAGCGGCACTTACTTGGCTTGGTGTAAACATTCTGCCAAGTATTCAACTAGGCTACTTTATTTTCTTTATCAGTAGTTATAAAAACAACAGTAGCATCGCAGCCTGGAAGGACCAGGACACCCTGTCCTTGTCACAGATGTGGTTCAGGTCTAGAGAACTGTGCTTCTCTTTAGCCGTTTTTTAAAATTTTTTGCTGGTTCAGCAAACCAGGTTAATGACGTCATAAGAACCTGGTTTTCAATAAAGTTCGCATCTTCTTTTTTTATATAGTTTTATGTTTGATTTAAAAATATTTATCCGTTCCAGAGATAGCGTGTTTACAAGTTTTTTCTAGTAATACATAAATACGCACATATATATATATATATATATATATATATATATATATATATATATATATATATATATATATATATATATATATATATGTGTGTGTGTGTGTTGTGTGTGTGTGTTGTGTGTGTTATATATATATATATATATATATATATATATATATATAATATATATATATATATATATATAAAGTTTTGCTAAACGTATTTTTTTGTGATCAGGGACCTTTCAAACAGACTTTATGGTCTGAGGTTCGACTTTCGCCATGACGTCTATTTCATTAGCGAATTATTTCCTAAGGAAATGCTAAAAATAACCGGTCTTTTGTATCCTCTTGTTAGATTGTACAACATATCTAGTCAGTTGTTTCTCTCACAGGGCTTGATTATCGTACTTATTTATGTGCAGTTCCGTTCAAACTGATGGTTTAGCTCTGAACCACTTTCATACATTATACTCAATGAATTAATAGGGTTTTTGGTGTCTGAGGGTGCTGAAACGTAGATATTTCAGGGAAAAGTGTTTCCTACATTTTTGTTATTAAATGCTTCCTCCTCTCATTATAGGAAACAGGAAAGCAAATCTATTTTTATATGTAGTTGTTTGGTTTCTCACCATTAGCTTGTCTTTGTTTCCAACCTCCCTTTCCGCATCTTTCGCGTAAATTTGAATTGAATGATTAGATAATTGAATGTTTTGTTATCAGTTGTTTGATTTGCTGTTACTGTCAGCATGTTTGTTGGGTGGGAAAGTCACTCATTGTTTATATCTCTGTTTGTCCCCAGTTATCAACGCGTCCTCTGACTGACCTTTCAATGCTGTTCTTATCTGATAAACAAATTTTTAGGACGAGTTCAGAATGGCAGTCTTTAAATAAGGCGAGCTATTGTTTAATTTTGGCTATTGTATTTATTATTGCTTTATCCCTCTATAAGGGAGAGAATCACTGTACTTTCTGGAAAATGTCAAACCCGCTTGACCTATTGTCCTATTTTTAGAACCTAAACATCACTTGAAGTATATAAGGAAGTATTCTCTTGGCCCACTTTGAGCCCTTACCACATCTGTACAATTACATTATTTACTTCCCATTTCTTAAAAAAAGTGTTGCTTTGGTATTTTATGTTTCTATTTTTTTTACTTAAACAAAAAAACGTTGGTTGATTTTGGAAAGGAGCCTACTTTGTTGGTCCATTATTGGAAAATTAATTAAGTATAAATGATTTCTGTTGAGATGAAGTTGGTGGTAACATAAATAAGTTAGAATATGAAGTTTGTTGATCTGAAACTTCGTCGTCCTTGTCTCAAGCAGGCCCGATCCAAGTTCATTAGTTTCTCAGTTTCCTTTAAAATTTTTATTTTTCTTTCTTCCCCTCTTCTAACTTTTATTTCAATATAATTTCCGAGAGACTCTAGAAATCTAACAGGACATATTTATTGTTGATCTGATAAGTGTTCTATGATAGCTCGACATGATGTCATGCCCAACTCTGTTTCGTTTCCATACTCCTTGGAATGACAATTATACACGAAGCTTTGAGCAGTCGAGCTTTTATCAGTATTTGCTTTTTACCTGAGTTAGTTCTTGTTGGCAGAATGCCCTTATCTGGTGAAGGGCTGAAATGGGCATATAGTTTTACCTACCGAGATGTCTTAACATCCTTGAAAATATGGCGAGAAAATTGTCCTTAAAGTTCACTATAACCATTTACTCCAGAGCATTTAGATTCACCTTTACTTATTTATTTCTTTGAATTTAGTACCTCTGATAAACCCGGTACCAAGGAGTATAGTATTAGTGTACTATACTCCTTGCCGCTACTCACGATTTGTTAGTATATGTCATTATATGAGCGCCTGCTGCCTTTGTTAAGCTGAACCCCGTGCAGTGAAGTTGAGATGATGCTTATATCCGAGGCGTGGTATCATCTCTCATATCAGTCCGTAGCCCATGTAATACACATTACACAATAGCTCTTCGTGGGAATCATATTGAGTTCTCTAATTACTTGCTCTGTATTGTTCTCAGAGTTTAGTTATGAGGATCATGGTGATCGGAAACAATAAATAATGACTTATTGGCATCTCCGACAGGTCCGTGTGTGAGCCGTAACTTTACACTTCTCATGAGCAAGTTTGTTTCTCAATTAATTAGCAGCTCCAATTCCCATTTCCAATTTTTATTTGTTGTGTCAATTATAAAATTAATAATGCGGTGTTTGATTAATTAGGTGTTTTTAAAATCCTCTTCGACTTAGTGGTAGAGCCCGGGTCAAAGTTCTCCAGCCCGTTCTTTGTTCTTCAGCCCGGTCGTTGTCCTTCAGCCCGCTCGTTGTTCACCAGCCCAGTCGTTATTCACCAGCCCGATCGGTGTTCACCAGCCCAGTCGTTATTCACCAGCCCGATCGTTGTTCACCAGAGCCCAGTCGTTATTCACCAGCCCGGTTGTTGTTCCCCTGCCCGGTCGTTATATATTTGTGTTGTTAGTGTTCCTTATTCTGTGTATTTTGCGTGTGGACGTTCTAGATCAAAGATTTGAAATGGTAAAGGTATGAACTAACTCTAGAGGTTAGTCCAAACTAATGAAATAAACGCCCCTTCATGTTTTTGATGTTGTTAGATACCAAGTGGTTGGTATGTCACGAGATGCTTCTTACATACGATAGTCCTAAAAACTCTAGTCTTTTGCAAATGGATCTTAGTTATTTGTTCCGAAAGATTAATAAAGACATTCCAGGGTACTGAAAAATGTAAATGTTAAAAATAATATCAACTTATATTTTTTTGGTTTAACAACAGTAAATAATGGAGGTTAAAAAGAACTCGGTGAAAACAAACCACAATATGGTAATTTTATGATTGCTTCCATTTCTTACATATTTATTATGAATAACAAATAATATGTTATATAAAATAGCATGGGGGGGGGGGCTATGCTCCTTGTTTAGTAACTTCATTATCATTTCAGTCACTAAAATAAATTTAATAAAATCCAGATATTAAATTCAATAACCACTCGTAATTAAAAATTATTAATTCAGGTCCAGTTCTGTAAAGTTGCAAAATTAAATCGAAAAACCCAGAATCATTTATAGACTGTAGTGCTTGTGAAATAGTGCGCCGTGTCTTTGTTGCATCAACGCCTTGTAGACATTATAACAATTATTTCCAAAAAGTTTTTCGTGTATTGTTCCTGCAAGGTCAGGACGACTATCTCGTAGTTTGTCTTCAAACTCAACTTTATATTATACATTTTTTAGCGAATTTTCTTTTTAAAAAAATTCGCTAATGAGGTGGCTCATATGGCAAGAGTTGTAGCCGGGAGTGTGAAAAACATTCGTTTCAGAGGTTCCTGATTACACGTAACCCATTGGGAATTAGGTTGTTGTGACGTCATTAACTCGGTTAGATGAGAAAATTAAGGTTTACATTTTCGCCGGGAAAAGGGTTTGTATTAATGTATTTTAATCGAATGTATCCGATCTGAAGTTGATACAACCACTCTAAATGAGCGGCTAATTTTTGTATCGTCTTATTTATTGTATAAATAAGCATTTCTATTTATACTGCTCAGATTTTCTATTATATACCGAAAACCTTAACAAGAGTTAGATTGATAAGCAAAAAGCATGTTTAAAAGAAAATTCGCTCAGCTTGCAGGCCTCCGCGCCAGAACTATTTTCGGATTGAGGGACCTCAGCAACCGATTCTGGCCAAGCTCCTGCCTACGAGCTACCTCATGTGCGAGTACTTTAAAAGGAAATGTGCTGGAAATCTTAATAATATCTACAGGGAAAAATATCTAAAAGGTCCGAGACACAGTAGAAAATGATACCTAAATAATACCTGTCTCATAAATTTGTATCTAAGAGATAAATTTAATTAATTATTGTTTTCTCAACTATTATAATTTATTATGTAAATTTAAAATGGAAATATACTACTATATAATTCGTTAAAAAAAAAAAATAAAAAAAATATTAAACTATTGATATTAACACTAAAACTTTGATACGAGTAATATATTATTAATTAAAATAATGTATGGACTGGTGAGGACCTAGTTCTCACGTGTGTGTGTGAGAAAACACACTGACATTCGAGTAGAAGAGAAAACACGCCATAGTGCGTCTTTTGTCCCAACGGCATTCGCTTGAATTCGTACACTGCCTCGGGCAGTGTACGAATATATCATCAACAACATTAAAATAAGCCGGATTTATTTATGTGCCTTTGTGTGGTAAACAACCTATAAGCCAGGCAAACATCCCTTCTGTACCTTTGGTGTCATTGTTAGTACGCGTGCCTGCCACTCGTAGTCAGCACTGCGACTCGCAGTCTGGGTTCGATCCAGGTTAGGGTTTCAAGGAGTTTCGAAAGGGACGTTGAGCCGGTGGTCCTGAGCCTTTGCGATGTCAGGTAATCGTAAAAGATCCCTAACCCTAAATGAACCGAGGTTAAGAAAACATGTAGGACCTTTAGTTGTAGCTTATGTATAAAATATAATGTTTCTGCCCAATGGTTATAAGAGCGGGAATGCTTAGCTAGGCAGTGAGGCTCTTCTATGGATTAGACGAGGAATGGCTTGCAACCCATAAGGTATACCACTTATATGCTATCTATAGAGTTTAATAAAAAAGGGCCTGACAACGTGGCCTTCTTGCTGGGCGGACTATGACTTCTTTCTAATTACTGTTCATTGCTATGAAACAGTTTAATATCCGAGCAGCATGAATAAGAGTATTGGAGAAATAAAACGCAAAGGTCCCTGACTCTGGACCTAAGGGCAAAGTTATAAGTGTCCCATATCCTAGTGCTTGGATTTCTAAAAGTTTCAATATTAATAAATATTTTAATATTTAAATTTGAAACACTGTCGTCTTCAGAGCTAGTTTACACTTCGAAAAATGTCGTTAATCGATTTAATGTTGACTTAACAGATAAAATCAGACAAACTTTTACAATATCGATGCTAAATTTTAGATCCATTGTCTCTTTGGACCTTATTTTGAAGTAAACCCTCAAATAAAGTGGAAAAACTAAATTTTTCTTCGCAAAAATCATAATCTTACGATCCACTACATTAAAATTGCCTACCGGCGACGTCACTCTAACCTAGTAAAAAAACAACAGTTTCAAAGTGAAACTTTGGTTAATCAACGGGTCCCACATACACGTTCAACCATCATCGTGCCATGCTGAGCTCCTCCATATGGAAAGTTATTGTGGAAAATCTTTTTTCGAACGTCTACCTTTTTCAGGTGTTGACGAAGAACAAATATAATGCTCTGGTCATAATCACGAATGTGTGCTCTGCGGAAATCACACCATTGTTATCTGAGCGCGTGGTAAAGGCGGAGAAACATTACAAGTTAGATAGTATCTTCCAACAAAAATTAAGTAAGTTTTAAGTTTCTGTCTCCGACTTGATATCGCGTTACTGCACATTGTGACACTCTATACTTGATGTTAAGCATCTGGGGCTTCGGACTTTATGACTTACCCAACTGGAACATACGCGTTTATAAAGCCAGACAGACCATCGCATCGATTTATTCCTTTTCTTAACTTGGCTTCCTTTTCAGACGCCGGTAGTCAGAATGACTGTCGAATTTTATGGAGTCCATGTCAAAAAGCTGGGGTTTGCTGTCTGTGCAAACTAGGCTGGGATTGTCTGTGCAAACCACGCTGGGGTTTGCAATTTGTTCTTATCAATAGGAAAATCTAGATTTGAATTTCAATGGATTCATGTTTGAAGTTGAATGTTTTAGCATTTTTTTCTAAAATCAATTACCTTGTATGTACACAGAAGGTACAAAGAGTGTACTTTCTTTAAGTTTTTCCGTACCTTTCCAATTGTTAGAAGATTAGTGGTGCATTAGTATTCTGGATTGACCATAACCTTTACATGAAACTCTGCGTGTGTGTTAGTTAACACAACACAACGCAACATAAATTCCAGATGATTTAACTAATTTGGCTCGTTTGTTTTGTTTAACTTGTTCAACTCAACTGGTTCTTACTTGTTTGTTTACATTTGCTTAGTTTACTCTCAAGAACCAGCCCTCTCTGTTTCGTCGGCTATAATATACTTTACCTCAAACTCATTAATCTATTATTATATATGTTAATTAAGTTATTTTATGGCGGGAGTGAAGATGTGTTGTTTGTTTGGGTTTACAAGCAGGCACACGAGAGCTGCGTGCAGTGTTTATATTTGCTATAAATACTCTTGTTTTAATTAAGCATGTTTTTACCTAATCAGGTTATTATTCACAACAATATCACTGACCTTAGAAACATTATGGTCTTGTTAAATCGAACCAAAACCCGGCACATATGGTCTTGTTCAGCAGATCTGCCCTTCTGACTGCGTCACTCTGTCCAGATGTTAGCTCGTCACTGTCCGGCTAAATATTTCTACGTATAACCGAACCTGTTTCTCTTTACTAAACACTCTGGTGTTTAGCAACCCGGTTCATCTTAGATTAATATTTGTTATTTGATGATGCTGATAAGGTACAGATGTGTTTTGTGTTCTATAAATACTCTGTACCAATAAGCTATTGTAGCTTCACTCAGGTGTATCACAGTACTGAGTGTACTTGTACTCATATTGTACGCTCCGCTCTACAATAATATTTGTATTGTACGTTTGGAATACTTGACTCTTAGAGTAATTGTAGTTGCGACCCGGTTAGGTATGACCGCGCCACTGCCAGGTTCCTCCGCGCCACGCATGGTTTACTCCTGATATAAATCAGCAGCGCATCTTGATGTTGTGCAAGCTAAACGGCTTGCGTAAGGTCCTTTCATACTTTGCTTATTGTAGGTCTTTTTTTAGTTCAGTCTGTGAGGAGTACTTCTCAGTAGTAATAGTCAGAGTTTTTTCTTTACACAATAGTAGTCCTATACTGTAGTACAATAGCTGTCCCGTATTATACTATAATTTTAGTTCTATACTATACTACAATTGTGGTTGTAAGTTGCAATACATTTTTTTCAGTTTTAAATAAAGATAATCATTTTGATATTTATACTATTCATCAGTACTTTTTTACAAAATATCTTTTTCTGCAACTCCTATTGAATCTGTGACATCTACTGAACTAAGCCACGACAACGAAGAACCAACTCCAATTCTCAACGTGCCTCAATATAAGAAGGCCATAAGAGCTGCACCATCAGAAAGACAGAAATGGAACAACGGTGTTAATTCCTTAATAATCGAAGCATACTTTACTTTGACTAAATTTGAAACAGACATTATTCTATGCAGGAAAAAACTATTTACTCTATTTAAAGAATAATTCCTCGACATAGACGTAACCGGACAACGAATCGCTGATCATAAAAGAGTAATTTAAAAAAAAAATCTCGACCTACAATTGAAAGAATTAGACATGTAGTTGCGTGGCTAAGTTAGAAGGTTGTGAAATCCTGAAAGTGTCAATAATACCGAATAGTTTTATCAGCAACCTGAATAATAACGTCTAATATTATCAACAATTTGACTGCACTCCACTTGGATCAAAATCTCTTTACTTGCATGCAAATAGCTGTAATTTTAAGTACCTCTCATATGGTACATAATATATAAATAAATCTTTGATTGTCAATTCATAATTATTATGATGATAAAAGCCACAATCCACAAATATCCGGATTATTCAATATAATAATAGATTCAATTAATAAATAAATAAAATAAAATTTAATTCAGTGATATCGCAATTATAAGTACATAATATCAAAGTCGTTATTTAAAACCTAAAACGATTTCTACTGAAACATTACAGCCTAAACTTAATCTAAAAACATATAATTTTATTATATGTTTATTATAAATAGATTATTGTTAGTAAAATACTTAATATTTAAGATTAATCAAAGTTTTACTTGGTTTTACTTGAACATTGAGATGGAAACCTGCAGTACCTTGCTTTAACCCGACTTGCAGGTTCCTCGATGAAAATCGAGAATAAGAACATTATAATAATAAAAATAATGCCCAATCAGAAACTTGCGGCTCATCAGGGACAACAACTCCGGGAACAACTCAAGGTGGTAGTGACAACCGTTACGCTCTCTAACTTTAATGTAACCTAAAGTTATCTATAATGTATTAAAACAACAAACTGAGTGAGTTACCTAGGATGCGAACCCCAGACCTCCGTGGTGTAAAAGGTTTGTATAGAGATAATTTGATGACCTCAAGTACGGAGGCGACTAAATAGATAAGGTTATGGTAGAATTGTTTGTTACTTGATTTGTATGATGTTGAAGCACCTTGTGAAACACCCACAGTATTAATGTGCCTAATAAGGAAACTGCGCGAGGCGTGTTAATAAACAGGTATTCAGTACGGGTTCAATACAACCTTGCCGCGCTATCCTTGACTCTTGTGTACCTCTATGTGAATCATCGTTGCGTCACTCTACTTGATGTCTTTTGTTCTAATTTTAGAAACCGTCCAACAAATTTTCTGCAGCACTAAAGTTTGTCTGATCTGGAACCATCCTTAAGCCTCAAGTATTAGAACTTTGGTAAAACACAGTATATCTAGTTCTGGACTACTAGAAGATTTTCACTTTAGCATTTGGATTTGTTGGTCATAGAGCCAGTCTTGTTACGGCTTCTGATTGGCTGGCTATAGAGTCTCGTTACGACCTCTGATTGGCTGGCCATAGAGTCTCGTAACGACCTCTGATTGGCTGGCCATAGGGTCTCGTTAAGAACTCTGATTGGCTGGCCATAGAGTCTCGTTACGAACTCTGATTGGCTGGCCATAGAGTCTCGTTACGAACTCTGATTGGCTGGCCATAGAGTCTCGTTACGAACTCTGATTGGCTGGCCATAGAGTCTCGTTAGGATTGCTGCACGAAAGTGTTAACTGGATGCATTTCCTCCAGTGAAAGGGTTTTCTTTTTTTCTATACCTCCTTATTTTCAGTCATTAAGAATTGCAAATCTTAAAGCCATTGACATTCTTATTACTCTATCACCTGTCGCTAAGTACTGTTGAGCTGCAATAATGCATTGCTTATATTGTGAACAGAATGGATCTAATAATACACTAGATAGTTTATGAAGAAAGCGGAGGTGAAGGTACAAATCATGCAGACTTCCAACTGTTAAATGTATTTTTTTTCTTTTCTCAACTTAAACCGTAGGTATATAAGAAAAAATATTTTCACTCTATTTTTTATCAGAACTAATCGTTCATGCGCTTTTAAGACGTCCTGAGCTGAGTGTTTTCATCACAATGTTTGTCTGCGTCACGCATAACCCCGCTGTGTTTATCATAATGTTTGTCTGCGTCACGCATAACCCTCGCTGTGTTTATCATAATGTTTGTCTGCGTCACGCATAACTTCCACTGTGTTCATGCTAGGGAGTTAAAACTTGGTGGTAAGTTACCAAGTCAGTAGCACGAAGTACTTAGAACCAGAGGCCCCACCTATATGGGAGATTTTGGTAAGGCAAGTTCTACCCCACCCTCACATTTCACGACTGTCTTTTTTGCATCCTGGTTTCAAAGTACGAAAATCACCTTTAAACTAGACAACAAAATCCCATGAGGTGGTTCGTCTCTAATAGTCTCTGTCAGTACTTAGTGGTGCCCAGAAAGTATAACAAATTTGTATTAGAGAATTTATGTCTTTCGGTTGCGACCGCGTCAATGTAAATTATGAGGGGGTAGATGATTATTTGTTCAGTTTTGGTGAGTATTATGTTTTCATCCAAGATATCTTATATTTCCCTCATGATGCTTCCCACAGTAGAAGCGAAACGTCAAATTCATTTCGTACACTGACGCAGTTACCACCGGATGACCTAAATCTTTATGACAATAACAGCGGAAGTCTACGCATTTTGTTAATTTTGGATTTTCTTGAAGTTTCCATCTACACTGTGTAGGGGTGCACTGCGTACCCGTGGTACACAGTGCCCATATATACTCACATCCGTCCGTGTTATATATACACACCGTATCTAGATGCTGAAAATTTTAAATTTGATAAATAAGTGGGAGTCTAATGCTTACTGTCTCAATGTTTCCCTTCTTTTACTGGAGAGAAATGCCGTCAACTGCTCTTAGTGCGGATCCTTTTTATTCCTATAACCCACCCTATGTTTCTGAAGATAAGAGGGCTGCGCTCGTGTAAGTTTTAAGCTGACTGTTGCATAACTTTACATTTTTCCGATACTTTTCTGATTTTACTTTCTGTTTTTAAGTCCAACACGTCGATAGATATGTCTTGTCTCGTCGCTACTCTTGTACCCGGGACAAGTTTGCCCAGTAGTGTGGTTGATGCGGTCAGGAAAAGAAATGATCGTAGTAATACTTCCGTCATATCTCGTTACTTTGGAATTATTATTTTCTGTTTGCTTTCAATCATTAGACCCTCTCATGAGTATGATTTATCCTTTGTATGTAGTATTCTAACGAAATTACCGAGTGAACTCCACCGCAGCGGTTGTATCAGGTGGCCACTTGTATTTCTAACTTCAATCTGTGTAGATGAAAGAGCTGATGATTGCGTTTTCAACTCGAATTTATATATATTGTATATATATATATATATATATATATATATATATATATATATATATATATATATATATATATTATATATATATATATTATATATATATATATGTATGTATATATATATATATATATATATATATATTATATATATATATATATATATATATATATATATATATATATATATATATATATATATATATTATATATATATATATATATATATATATATATATATATGTATATATATATATATATATATATATTATATATATATATATATATAAATATCGAAAATATATTGTTTACCTGATTTCTAGTTTGTTTGGACTGAAAAGATTAAGTAAAAAGATCTCTCTTTTTACTCTTCTTTTGTAGGATTTAAACATCGTTTAGTAGGGTCCTTAATTAGTTTATAGCAAAGACTGACTGAGTCAGTCGGCTAAACAGGGTGGACAAGAAACCCTAGATGAACCCTCTACTAAATACCTTCTCACATCTAGCACCACTGAATCTGATATAAATTTTATTTGCAAAAAAATATATATACACATAAAATTGCTTAAAGGCAAACAACTTTCAATAAAATTCATCAAATAAAACAAAAATAACCAGGTATATTGTTTCCGATCGAAACACCACCTCATCTTTGTGTTTTATTTATTACCGTCAAAGATAACCTCCTTTGTGTTTGCATTGTTTGAATAATTTAAATTAAGTTTTGAGTTTTTGGAAAGGGTGCTTTCCTGAATGCATTTTCTATGGTTTCATAAGAAAAACTTTTACTTAGTTTGTAATGCCGGCAGAGTACAAATTATAAGTTGATTCGGGTTTACCTTTATAGAAATCGTGTTGTAAGCCGCAGCTTGAATACTAATTTATATTTTTATTACTCGAGAAACTTGCCTTATCAAAATACTACCAACCCCATTTATTTTAAAACCAAATTAAGCGTTGATAACATTTTGGAATCCATAACAAGATATTATAATCTAATCATGAGAATGAAATTTGAATTGACTTGGTTAGGTTTGACATCGTAGGGGTGGGGTGTATTTGATGGTTGTGGATCTTAAGGTTATGAAAAGTCCTCTTTCAAGGGAAAAGTTAGTTTTATCCATTTTTATTTAAATAAATAAAGTTCTGAAAAGGCCATAAATCGAAGAATTGGCATCGATAATGTAAGAAGTAATTGAAAATTATTCTGTTAAATGTGATAAATATGCGGACTGAAATATTTCAGAGTGACGTTCGGGTTTGTTTTTATTATTAAATTTAATTTTATAATGCTATCAAAACTGCCCAGGTCCGAGTAGACTGATATCGGAGGAAATGACCTCTTTCATTCGATTAGATCGACTTTAGAGCTCTGTAGGCGTTAGTACTAAGACAAACATTTCACAAAAAGTGAGTCATATTTTTTTTCTTATTACTATCCTTTTCTCTCCTAATATAGGAAATGTACAATAATAGTATTAATATTAATAATCATAGTAGTATTATTAATTCAAGTTTAGAGCCTTGCGGCTCATCTAGAATGACCCTCGTGTAATCCGCCTTAGTGTTGATAACCGTTACGATCAAAATGTATTCTGACGTTAGTTATAATTCATTTAAACATAATCTTACATAAACTGAGAGGTAACCTAGGACGCCAACCCAGAATTTAATGGCGTCAAAGGTTGCTATGAATTCTCCTTTAACGACCTCGACCACGCAAGGAAGAAGGAGGAGATAGGATACCAAAATCTGCTACCTAATGAATATTCGGGTTGGAACATTTCAGTTACGCCAACAATCCTATTGCAGGAAAATCGGATGCAATAAATGACAATTAATTAAATGAACAATTCCGGCTAAAGTATTGAGTTAATGGGGAAACATGATTATACTTTTTAATAGGTGCTATTAATAGAAGAAAAGGAAATGTAAATATATTGAGAGGTAATGATTGTCAAGGTCGGGCGTGGAACCTTGGAGGGGCGGACCTCAGGCCAAACGGCACTTCTTCGTACTCGCAGACCTCACAACTTACATCTACTGTATCATCGCGCTTTATCAGCTCTAATCCGTGTCCGTTATTTTTATCTTTTAATTTTAGCATAGAAGGGTTGGGTTTCGAAACTCGGGATAAGCTCTAAGTTTTCCTTTAGAATATATTGTTAGAACAATATCAACGTATTTTCTGTAAAATCTTTAATCACACGAAAGTCGGCTTTCAGCTGAAATATTAATCGTGCATTCTAAATCAATACTTAGCTGAGGACAACTGTGGGCCAGCTAAGTAGGTTTCCCTTGGGAACTTATCACAAATTTCTTAAATACTTTTTCAAATAAACTTTTCAAGTGCTAACATCATTAATTAAATTATTCTTGAAAATTTGTATAATAATTAATAATAATAATAATATTCTTTATTTATTATGTAAGCCTTACAAGGATATAACATGTCATATATACAAAACAAATAATACAAAAAGAGTATAACAACTAAAGAAGTTAAAAAAAAAATATATATATATACATTAGTGAATATTTCTTTCTAGTTTTGAATATATTCTTTTACAATATAATATGCTTTTGAGATCAGCAAAGCTTTTAATTGTTTAGCAAACGACATTATATTTTTAGCTTGTTTTATTTCTTGTGGCAATTTATTGTAGCAAGCTATTGAAATGTTGTGTGGGGCTTTCTTAAACAAAGCAGTCCTGCAGGGAGCTTGACACAGGTTGGATTTATTTCTAGTGTTGAACCAATGAACACCACTATGACTGATGAATTTATCTGGATGCTTAGCTAGAAACTTTCGTTAAGTTTTTAAGCTTTGCTCTTTTGCTGTTTAAGTTAGGGTTTTAGCAGATCTGTTGGATTCTGGTAGAACACATACACACTAAATTAACGAAAGACAGACACTTCATCTTATACTAAATGTTTATGGATATAAATGACAGTTATGAAGAGTAATGAGATTAAATGGACTGCATCCGGGCCCTCATGTTTCTTTTGTCAGGGTCACTCCATTGTCCAACGCTGTCCTACATATATACATCTCACTATCTCTCAATGCTTTTTGCTTTTTCCCACCTACTATCCTAGGGTTATAAGTAAAGTAGTGTGTTGGATCTAAATATCCGGAACCGAGACTTGATCCAAATCAGACGTTCTCATTGGTTTTTATCGTCAGTGTCAAGCATATGTATTTATGCTGGAGAATTGAAACTTAGCAAAAAAAAACTTTACTTATTGTCTAGTTGTCACTTACACAGGAAGATCTCACGGGTAGACTGCACCCCATTTATTATTCTAGAAATGATGACCATTTGATATCATTATATATAATATTATAATAATGCCTGTTTGGAGCTTTGCGGCCCATCAAGGATGCTTTTACGGGAATCACCTTAGGTGTTACATGCAACCGTTATGCTCAGTGTATACTAAAATCGGAGATAATTTATTCGAACATTAATTTTACATGAACTAAGAGCGTGACCTGGGATGCGAACCCCAGACCTCAAAGATCAGTATAAATATTAACGCTCTAACAACCTGGACCGATGTAAATGTGTACATGACAGAATGCGAATTAACATTTACGATATACTATTGTTTAATATTAGTTGTATAGCATTATAGCGCTCAGTATCATGACTACATTTCTATATCAGTTGACCCTGTATAACTAGCTTTAAGTAAGCTACTAGCCGCTGTAGCTGCTATACTGCATACAAGAATACGCTATGTTCAATCTCGTGGCAGTTACCTAAAGATCCTGACTACTGAAGCTCGGCGCTAAAAGCTGTAAGTTTAAATCCTGTCCTCAGCCACTAGCTTAAGAGATGGCTTTTTCACGAATTAGGCATAAGGCTTTTATGTTATGAGTGAATTTTCACTAAAAATATACCATTAAAAGTTAATAAAGTACAGCGGAATAGATCGCAAGGTACACCAGAGAGTAACGATGGCTTAATTGATTTGTCTGGATTATTACGTCATCTCAGGTTCCTCTGGCGCTGTATTCATTGCTTATGTATACGAGTTTCCCTGTTTCATTTAATTAGATGTGAGCAATCCCCTTTTACGATAACGTTTTCTGAATTATCTTCTTCTGAGCTATCGTTTTCTCAGCTACCGTCTCCTAAGTTATCGTTTTCCGAACTATATGTGATGCAAATCAAGAGTAAATTATTTGACTTCGAAAGAAATAAAATGTATAAGTAAAAGTTGTAGAATAAAGAATTTTCCCAGAAGCAACTTAACTGATTTCGACAAGGCAGCTGTCGACCATAGACAAGACATCTGTCGACCATAGACAAGGCGTCTATCGACCATAGATGAGGCATCTGTCGACCATAGACAAGGCATCTATCGACCATAGACAAGGCATCTGTCGACCGTAACACCTCATCATGCACCTAAATGTTCATAATGTTCTAAACAGAACTAGAAGAGAGAGGAGGCATTCGTCATAGTTTCTTCATCCACAGTGTGCAAGGGATATTTTCTCTTTGTTACTGCCTCGGACACTAGAGGGTTTCGGGAGGGTTAGTGATAAAAGAGTCTCAAATAAGCCGCGCTATATTTTCTTCTTTATTGACTAATTTATTGTTCTTCTTCCTTTTTGTTCGCTCTTCGATAGTTAACATATTTGGTTTATAATAATAATGATGCCAACTTCTTTTCTTTTTTCGTTGGTCCAAATTTTAGAGGACTTTGATGGACTCAGTTGAGAAGCCAGTTATTGTTGTATCGGGAGATGAGAATACTGAGAAGTAATAAAAATAAACTAACTAAGTAAACTTCCCTTGAGAGTTTTGTCAATTTACACATATAATTTTCTTTAAGAAGTCACATATAATTTTGTTTTTACACAACGCATCTCCCTCTTACTAATTTATATTTATTAACTAAATAATTTGAACTGATGTTATTTTGAAATTGTTTTTATAAAACCTAAGTTAAGTTAACTTTGGTTAAGTTTTAAATTTACCAAGTTAACTTTTAATCAAAACCAATATTAAATCCTCTAATTTAAGGAATTTAAGATCCTCTGGGCTTGTATTCCGGCTTTATACACTTCATTTGGCAATTTAAAATTTTTCGCTGGTAAAAAGTGAGTTGTTGTGGTTTTTGTGTCAACTATTCATGTTTTGCTAAACTCGTTTGTATTCAATGATAAAAAATTATTTATTTATATTTTTTGTACGGTAAATCGATTAAAACCGGTCCGGTTCAAGCTTGTAAACTGTTTAAGCTTCATAAACATTTGATTTTAGTTTTTAAAAAAATGTTTTTTATTATTATTATTATAGTACGAGTACGAGTACATGCTACACTATTAAGCAGTACATGGACTGGAGTATTTTATAGCATGAGTTACACAGTTATACCAAGGCTGACCCCGTGAGGCAGCACGTCTTGACTTGATCATCTTGTTTTTCAGTTGCTATTTCCTGCACTTCCGCCATCTACTTCAACTGGGAGGCAAAGAAGCCGCCGCCCCCGCCTCATAAGCGAATTTACTTCAAACCCCAGCCGTGTTGTGTTTATATCAGGACGAGGATTGTTATGTACGGGTATGAAGCTCAGGAGGTCTCTGTTCGTCTGGAAGGTAAGCATTTAGGGACACAAGCAGCTACGTAGGGCGTTGTCAGCAGTTAAAATATCAGTCATGTTCGGACTGTAGATCTTTTTATTGATCTTTCTGCATTTTGAATATTATAAAAATATTATTTTGAGGTATTACAAAGAAAGACGAGTTCTTGAAGATAAGAAGATTTTAGCAGTTGTAGTAATTGCAGCAGTTTTACCAACTGCCAGAGCCAAACAAATTAAATTTAGGAATGAATGAAACGATAAGGGCATAGTCAACTTCTTATCATGGGCACGTCACCAATGTGAAGATAATGATTGCCTGTCAATAAAAAATTATGTCCTTTAGTATTGCCAACCTAGCAACTTCTGTTTGAAACGCGAGAGACAGTCTCTAACTAGAACTGACATGCCTTGGCGGGAGAGAAGAGTTGATTTCACAACTTTTCGGACCAAAGAGGTCGGGAGTTTTTTTTACCACGCAAGTGGTTTTTGGTGAAATTTCATGACTTTTCTACAGCCTTAATGGTTGGATGCCAGTCCAATGTAAAGGCAGAGAAGTAAGCAAGTTACGTGTTGAAGAAAACGCTGTAAAGGGTGTCAACGTATTGTTTACACCGCACGCAAGCTATTTCCTGCGCCGCGTACAAGATAAGAATTTAAAATTTTATGGTTTTGGTCGTAATAAAACCTGATATCTCTTTACTTGTTTTATACATTTAGTCAATAAAAGTTATTCTTCATAATTCAGAATTCATTAATAACGGACTGGCATGAAACAAATTCAATAGTTTTACGCTCACCAAAATCTGTTCTGTAGTTTTGGCTGCTGGTGCGTTAGCGTATAAAACTACCATTCGCTAGCTTAGTTTTTCGCTCCGCATTTAGCGTTGCATTATCAAATAAGCGTTTAGATTTTATTACGTAACATTGCACAAAAGCGTTAGACAAAGCCGAAAAATCCTTATACATTAAAATCAGTTCACTAGTTTAGGCCTTAGGTGCGTCTATGTAAAAGTGTAGAAAGAATGAAAAATCGTCAAAAATGCCATTTTCAAACCTATTTTTCTACTTTTATTTGGCCTATTTAATTTTTTTAATCTACAAGACATGCCGTTTAAAGATATTATTCATGTACGTTTACCCGTTTTCACGCTAAAGACCCTTAAAACTCCGACTTTGTTGCGTACAGTATAATATACACTGTATATTTGATGTTTTTTATTTGAATTAGCGGGGCGTTTTTACTTTATTTTATGACTGGGCGGAACGCTGCTGCGTTCTTAAATCTGTTTCGTGGAGAAAATTGTCCTACAGTTGTGTACTAATAACATTCATAAATAAAAATATCCCACTCCAGGTTGAGATGGTTTAAGGGCAGGCCAGCACCTTGCTGCCCCTCAATATCAGCCCTTGGCTTGCACCATATTCTAGATTCTAAATGTTTACACATAATTGCTTTTTTATCTTAATTGAAATAAAATCATGAAGCTCGTTATCTTATCTTGTTTTTACTCGATTTTATTTACTTAAAAAGCTTATGACGGTCACACTACCCCACAATTTGTATAAGAAACGTATTAAATGTGTAAGACGCGTTGAAAAATCATTGGTTTTTCCCAAGGGTTGCCCATCTAGGTACTGTCCTCGCTCTTTGGTGCTAAACTTAAATGATCCGACAATAAGCATAGAAATACTTGCCGTATTGAGAGGAGACTTAGTAATCTTACACTACGTAAAAGATACACTTGTTGCAAATTTCTACTCGATTGGATCATTTTTCCATATTTTTCAACGTATTCAAGTCATTTGATAAAAAAACTGAACTAATGCTGTTGATGAGATGAAACTTGGGGCTCCCTGGTATTCTTTGTAAACATCTGTTTTATATATCAAGACTCATTGGGACTGAGCATTTTAAGCATTGAAGTGACAGGCAACGCTGTCACTGAGTACAATCAACGCTGTGGTTGAGTACAACAAATACAACCTTCTTGTACTCGCTTTAATAGCTTTGTTTCTGCAACTCGCTTTAAACCGATTTTTTTGCAAAATAAAATTTGTAAGAGGAGAAAGTGTTCTATCGAGCGAACTAGATAAACTTCGGGTTGTGATCGAGTTTCTGAAACCGAATTCATTTGGTTCTAAATTGCTTTCCGTCGACCCTTTCGTACTGAATTGTTGTTTTTCCTTAATTAGCAACGTGCTCTCAGTCGAAACTGTTTAGTAAAATCATTAAAGTCGAGATGAGTGGCGTTGGATGCGAAGAGTCATCAGCGACCCCGGTAAGTCCATCAGGCGAAAGTGCAACAAATTGTTTTAACTTTTACAGAGTTTGGAAAGTCCAACAACTCTCGGACTAATTGACAGGGTTTAGTCTAACCTCACAGGAACAGTTTGGATCTCAGGGTTATGATTTTTGCCTGGAAAATTGTAGTTTTCCAACATTTCGGATATTTTCACTTTAAAAAAGATCAAGAAAGGTCGTACAAATTTGGCAATAATTATGTTTAAAAGTCAAAATTTATTAGCTAGAGAGGACAATTGTTTGAACCAATGGATCAAAATGTATAAGGCAGGGGGACGTTGGTACTTTAATTGCTCTTTATATAGCTACTTACTAGTCAGAAAGGAAGGTATTTCTAAATTAATCTCTTTGGAATGTGCAAATTGTATTTTGAAAATGAAATGTAACGGTGCTTTAACCCGACGACTGCAATGTCCTTGCTTGCTCGTCCAAGGGCTTTATTTTCAAGAATCATTAGAAATATTTTCTAATGGAATGGGTAGCATAGCTAGAGCCCAGCAATGTGATCGTAATTCGTTTCATAGGTCCCATATGAATACAAAAGAATTGGTTTCGCGAGACTTATCAATTATACTATTCAGAAAAATACTCAGTGACATGCGTACTGTTAGCGGTTACAGTCTTTTGCCGCATTATGAATAATTTGTTCTTTCGAACTGTCGCTTGAACACAATCATTTTCCGGTTTATTATTAATTTTTTTTTTATTTTTAACTTCAGGTAAGTTGTCATCGCTGGATCTGAGTGGCGGGAAATTGAAAATGATTGATGTTCTGTCCGGCTGACGTTTCCTTGAGTTTTCCGGAGGCTATGGAAATGATAACAGTTTTTCCTTTGTTACTCAATAACAGTTTTCTTTGGTTAAAACTCGATGATAAAGAAAAATCAATTTTCACTTTAATAAAATGATATTTCTCGGTTTAATTTGGTTATTAATGGTTTGTACTACCTGAGCTGTCGGAGGTTGTCTAGTGTAGCGTGTCTGTTTTCTTCCCTGTCTCCTGCAATGCGAGTGGAAGCATTGCACTCTGCTCTCAGCAAGTGTCCATGTTTCAGCACCAGATTGTAATATTGAAAAGAGTCTGTATGTGTCGGTGTGCTGTATTTTTCCGGATTTTTTAAAGAAAATTAGCATATTTGTCTTAAAGGTTATACAATACAATACTAGAATCATAATTCCGAAAAATCGGCAATATATATATATATATATATATATTATATATATATATATATATATATTATATATAGCTTTATTTCGTGTTGTCTGTAAATGCATGGTAGGTAATGGCGCAAGGCATGCATTACTTGTTCTAGCATTGAAGTGGCGAAATAAAAGTAAAAGTAAAGAGATAGGAGAAGATAGCGTCCAGTGTGAAATTCCTTTCTATTACCTTGGCTACGGCTACTGGTTTAGTTGTAGCCCTGGTCCCCGCCTTGCTTTACATAGTCTTTGACTTGTCAATATGGTCTCTTCCCCTGGTAAACGATTCCCAAACTATCGGTAATGTTGCTATTATATCGTATTTACCTATATTTTCCTCGCCTACTACCATAGGCATGAGGAACATTATTGTGTGCACCCTGCAAGTCCGATTCCTAAGTTTCATCGTTATTATCCGTTTCAGGCGTTAGGTTTAGTTGTACTACCTGGAAGATGATTTTGTAAACTACGATAACACATTGCTGAGACATCAAAATGTTTAAAAATGAAAACGAAAATTTGATCACGTTGAGATTTGACGCAAATGTACATCTATAGGTGTTCGATCCGCAACATTTGGTTTTGGTCGCCATTTTTAAATTATATACTGTTACATTTTAAAATTTTTAACGCCACATAAATTTTAATTTTTTACTGTTTTTCGACGTCTGACTTTTCTTGAAATAGCGAAACATATATTTAATTTGCAGTGGAAGTGCCTGTGCTATTTAACTTTCAGTTTGTGAGTTATTGCGGCGAATATATATATTTGATGGTGCGACATTGAAACTTTTATGAAAAAGTTTGTTTACACCTGTCCCTGTCGATAGCATGAGGTTTTACTACATAACATTTGATTCAAGTGATATATTGTCATAAGATGCCATAAGATTTGTGATTCATGTGATTTATTGCCATAAGATACAGAGCAAATATTCATATAAACAACTTCAGGTCTTTAATGCATTCTAACACTACTTGGAGGGAGGGGACCCGTTTTATATAAATATGTGTGTGTGTGTGTACTGAAAACAATTAAAATAAGGTTTATGTTTTGTTTAGAAAACAAAGCACTTAAAGTAAAAATCAAAACTAGTTTTATTCAAAAAGACTTAAATAATAAAACAATATACAAATTATTATTGAACTGAACTGAACTAAATATGGCAGACATTTTATTTTTTTTTATTTTACTTATAATATCACCACGAAGTTAATATGTCGGACTAATAAAACAAATTTAATTTTTAAGACAAAAGTTACCTTTAAGCTCTAAATTATTATAAATAATTATAAATTAATTTAATTTTTTAATTATTATGCTTATAAAATTAATATTTCAATCAATTTTACTATGGTATCTTAAAAAATACTTTTCCTTGCCTGAAACATGGTTTTCATATAATTTTTGCAACTACCCTGCTCGGCTAGGGGGGGGGACCTCTTGCTACGCCCATGTACTTGGTTACCTGATGGGTTCGAAGTTTTGAGGAAAAGAACCAAGGTACCCGATTTTTTCTTATGTTTATTATTAATTTGTTCTACTTTGTAAGGTCCAAACTGGGATTATAAACTCAAAACTTGAGTGACTTAGTATTTTTGGGCACTGCTTGGAGTACCTGTCAACCTTAATATGTGTAGTTTTAATAATTAAATTTAATACTAAGGAATTTATTACCAACACCACCTTATCCTAGTAATTTTATTTTTTTTTTAAATAATCCTTTATTAAAAAAAAAGTACAAAATTTTTAAATATATTATGATGGAATTAATTCCCACTTTAGGATGGGTGTCCTGTGCTGTGGGAATGTGAGTTTAGTTTCTTTTACTGAGGTTGAATTTTGATTTCTATTTTTGTTCTATATATTATGTGCATCACAGTCATATCCATTAGGCTTTTTAGCGTCAGTTGGGTGTTTTGTAGGTACAGTCATTGTCTATTGATAGTTAAAAGAATATAGATAAGATGAAATAGAATGAAATGAATGATTTTTCACAAGGTATTGTTAGGCGTACATAATGGATTTGTTTGGAAAGGTTATTTTTAAAAGTCTGAAGACTTAGCTTGGTGACAGATATATTTTTTAAATATTGGGTTCGGGGTATCTCAGAACTTACTTCATGACATCGGATTCGTTACGCTCATCCTCCCTACTTTGCATTCCCTCGAGCTCAGATTATACAAGTAGTTTTTTCTGTCTGTCTGTATGTGTATGTGTCTTGTCTTGTACAAAAGACTCAAAGTCGCTGTGCATAAGGTTTTACACCTACCCTCACAATTAATTAATGTGTGTGTGTTTTGACATCATAGTAGCTCCTCGTGTATTTATGCTAGAAAAATGATACTTGGTACAAAAACCAGTCTATAGGTGTAGTTTTGCTATCAATTTGAGATTTGGCACGCATGTAGTTATGTATATATGACTAACATATGTGCCAAGTTTAATCTCATCATCATCGTAATTTCAATTATTAAGCAATGACTTTTTACGTTTTTTTTTTAAAGTTTGTAAAACATCGGAGAATAGTCCAATTGAGTTACAATTCGATACAAGAGTATGGTGATAGTGATTATGATATTGGGGGTGGGGGGGGGGAGTGGTAGTAACTACCAGGCAAATAGGCCATGTTGTTGGGCCCTTTTTGGCAGCTCCCTAAGATAGTGTTCTATTCCTTTTAATTTCAAGTGTAGGTATATTTCATCTAATCTAGACAGTAGAGTCGTGAATTTCTATGGTTCCTCTCATGCTTTTTTAAGCAATGATACATATTTTCACTGACTCATATAGTCTAGTGAAAACTGGGAACAACACGTACCCTTGCTGTTAAACCAAACCTCCACACACTTTAAACCACAACAGAAACAGTATAATATTATAATAAATCGACAATGAGGGTCCTAAATTTTGCCTATACCCAGTTTCATTTAGGGTAAGGGATCTTTAACGAGTATCTGACAACGCACAGGCTCGAGACCACCGGCTTTACGTACCTTCTAAAGGACCTTGTAAATTATAAATCTTAGAGGCCCGTGCTGGGATCGAACCCGTGACTAAAGTCCATTCATTTTGTGTATTGGCCGCGCACCTTCACCACTACACCATGGGTGACTGATACAAGAGTATACTTTTACTTAATAATTAAGTACATCAAGTATTGCTTTATTACGAAAAGTATATCCATGGTTTTTGTTGGATCATAAAAGTAAAGCAGAATCGAGCGAGTTCAGTGCCTGAATTCGTGACCGCTGGATGTGCTTGATACCTGAGGAAGAAGAGATGCAGTATAAATATACAAGTCGTTTTTCGTAAACTTGGCACATATGTTAGTCATATACATAACTACATGCGTGCCAAATCTCAAGTTGATCGCAAAAATTTCCCAACTTTTTGTTGAGTCTTTTTTGCGGGCTAGTGACGTCATTAAAAAATATTTTGCAGATAGCAAAACTACACCTATAGACTGGTTTTTGTACCAAGTTTCATGTTTCTATACATTTCTGGGCACTACGATGATAACAAAACACACACACATACAGACAGACAACTTTGCGAAAACCCACTCAGGAGACCTTAAAAACGCCTGAAACAGACAATGTCGGTGACGACGACATCCCGGTTTCGGAACACAATACTTTTGCTATATACCTGACCAGAGGGATAGAAAAGCTGCGAGACACCCCGTACCCTCACATTGTTTCTCTTTGAATGCAGTGCGAAAGGTTAACAATGATGCAATACTGGCAGTGAAACTCCCGAGTGCATTTACACCCGGCAATACTAACTTCCTCCAAGGTTTTCTTTCATTCAATTTTTATGTGTATTTTCAATTTATTTATTAAAAATGCAAATCATAATTATTATATATTATGATGTGAGATGTAATTCAAAATACAATTGTAATGTATCTTTTGTTATGAATAAATTAATGTATTATTAATGGTGTAATTATTGTATTAACACAAACCCACTCCCCATTTACGTACATATTTACAAACACTCACACACTTTGATATATTATATATATATATATATATATATATATATATATTATATATATATATATATATATATATATATATATATATAACTAAAATAAATTTTGTTCACACTTCCGCTATACGAGCCACCTGAAAAGCAAATGTTTGTTAAAAAATATGTTAGATGCATCCAATTTTCAAAATAATATTGAAAAATGACGTACGGACATATTTAGGAATACTGTTCCTAAAACTGAATACAGTTACCTACATACTCCATCGACAGTCCCTAGAAATATGTTATATGCATTCCAATAGATCCTCTTTGTACTAAGATTTATAGTTTTGCTTCTTTCAGGTACATTTTACTCAGGCAAGTGTGACAGTGTATATTTTAATTTCCGGTTTAAGTGCCAGATTTGAACTCACAACTTTTATTTTCCGAGGCGAGAACTCAATCTCTGAAGCAGTGAATGAAGTGTCTCGTGTCTATTATAGTACTAGTTCCTGATGTAGTGTTATTGTTTCAGGTGAAGGTAATTCAGACGAGAGTGACGGTGCACATTATGAGTCGGTGGAGATAGTGGACGATGACTCAGCGCTTTGTGATGACTTTAGTGACGACACGGACTCAGAGACCGAGTCGCTGTCTTCCGGCAAAACTACTCCTAATCTCAAACTCAAGGTAATCACAGCCTGCTCATAGCATGCCTGCCACGGTATTTATTTATAATTTGAAATTTATGTGGTCTAACGTTATATATTGGAAATGTGCAAACAAACTTTCACGTATAATTTGTACCGTACAAAATGTATATTTTAGCTAATATTTTCTAAGCAGCGGGTCATCTATATACTCTGAGTGGGTACATTGAAGAAATTCACATATTGATGCCATAGTTTATACACACATGACTACGGCCACCTTTCTATGGCTCTGCTTAATATTATTGCCACTGATATAATACTCGATTTATGAGAATTCTCTCCGGAAAAATTTGTCAATCGATTTGAGATCTGGCACGCTTGTCTTGTAGTCATGTGTCAAGTTTCATCTCATTATCAGCAGTAGTTCAATAAATGAGTTTCAATTTAATGTTTTATTAAATGAGTTATATACGTCAGAGATACGCATACTTAAGAGTCCCGCGGACCCCCATTTTAGATAAATGGTACTTGATGGATCCCTTTTTTTGCCCCTCCTCCCAACTAATAAATTTAATTATTTATGCTCACTGCTAACTTGCTGTTTTTAACATTGTAAATTGAAGCTCGCGAAGCTACTACAATAATTTACAGTAAACTCTTATAATTCTCTAATATATGGGCATTACTTGTACAAGCACATATTTCTTACACAGCCTTTACTTTGTTTTATTTCATAAAATATGAAGAAAATAAGGTCTTGAGTCCAACCATCAAATAGCATTGTCCTGTAATATTTCCATCCTCACTTTTTCTACCATCTAACTAACAACAGGAAATAAATGTTTATAATTTTACCAATAAAGACTAGATTGCCTGATTTCTTAATTAATTCGCGTACATTCAAACAATCTAGAGAACAAACTCATATATTAATTTTTTCTTTGAAAATTCCCTAGAAACGTATTGAAACTGATAACTGTTTAGAGGAACCAAGGTAAAAGTATACATCAGCACAAAAACATTAATTTATCCTAACATGATGCTATTATCACTTGATAACTCTTACAATTAATTATTAACTTTAACAGCTTTAGACTTAATTAATTAATATTTGCATATTTATTAAAAAAGCAGTATTAAAAACTATGTACCATGCTTTAACTGAATCGCTAATTAATTACTGTATATTAGTGTGGGGAAGTGCACCAAGCACTTACCTCAACTTAGTCGAAGTTGCCCAAAAAGCAATTCTCAAAATAGCTCTTAAAAAACCAAAAAGGTATTCGTCCAAACAAATTTTTAGTGATTTTACAGTCCTTCCTGTTGAATTATTAGTTAAGAAAGCAGTTCTAATAAAATACTATCAACTTGACAACAAAGATATATTAAAACATACTTATGAAACAAGATCTCAACTGACTAACTTTGTACAAACACCACTATGTAAAACTGAAAGAAAACAGAGACATGCATCATATCTTGGACCATTATACTATAATCAACTACCATCAAAATACAACAAAGTCAAACCATAGACATATTTAAGAAACTTGTTAATCAATACCTTCTTGACCAATATTTTAATGAAAGTATCTAAAGCATCGCATATTAAGAAAAATTTGAGATACTAAACAATGAAAGATGTGTTTCAAATTAATTATCAAAATGTAACTAACATAAATAATAATTTTAATAACATTGATATACATGAAAAATGTTTTATAATAAATGTGCACTATCTTGAGACAGGACCCTGGCTCTAGGAGTTTTAACTCCTACTGAGGGCCCTCGCCAAATTATTAATTAAACACAAATGTATTTGTACAATATGTTTTTAAATAATCAAATATTGTAAAAAAAATATTTATGTAATTTGTATTTGTATTTTATTTTGGTGGAAATAAACAATTTTATTATTATTATTATTGTAATAATTTCTCCTTTAGCTCACGGACCCCCTAAAATGTTTCCGCGGACGTGCAGGGACCACACTCAGCGCAACCCTGGTCTACGTTATTTAAAATATTGTAAAAATCGGAATATAATGTAATCAAGTTTAAATATTACGCTCATTTTCACTCGAGGCTTTCATTTGCATAACTGAATGGGGCAGCGCCTACAGTCTTCACATTTTTCCTCTTGCAGAAAAAAGCCATCAGGATATTTCAGGAAAGAAATGGAATGATCCATGTAGTCAGCTATTTAAGGATCTCAAAATATTGACTCTTCCTTCTATTATATTTTGAATCTGTTGGAATCATGGCATCCTCATTATCAAGAGTTAGTTGAAAGAGTCATAATTATACCACCCGTTCAGCTCCTAAAGTTATAAATCTGCCAGCACATCGCCTATCTAAGACAACTAAGTCCGCCAAGTATCAAGCCATCCAACTTTTAAATTCGATTGACATGGAGACTCTTAATCTTTCCACAAAAATGTTTAAAAACAAAGTAAAAAACTATTTGTTAGAGAACGCTTTATATTGTGTTAGTGATTTTTCAATGTTGTAATTATTATTTCTTCTTTTTTTATTTGACAAAGTGATGCTATTTTTTTTTATTAGTTACCACTGATTTTGTAAATAAATAAATAAATATGGTACAAGCGTGCGTGTACCATTACGTAATAAATAAGTAAACCATGTCTCGTTCCATTACGACAACTCTATCCATGATTTTTGTTAAATCATAAAGGTTAAGCAGCATTGAGCGTTGTCAGTGCCTGGGTGGGTGACCGTTGGGGATGAAACGAATGTATGTACTGTCTGAGGAAGAGCTAATGCAGTATATATTTGACGAATTGAATATTCTCAGGACGAGCGAAACGAGTCTGAAGTTAGAAAGATGAGCATAACGAATCCGGTGTCATAAAGAGTTCCGAGGTACCCCGTACCCCATTGTTTTTACTTGATACAATTTATTGTAAAGTATATTATGTAAAATAAAGGATATATTAAATTATACGTTTATTATAAATATATCATGCTTTAGAATGGAAGAGGAAGTAACGGGAGCGTTCACAAGGAGGAGAGTATCTACTGCTTGCTAAGGGAGGCTGGGAAGAAGACCTGGTCTAAGAGCTTGCAGTGGGTTAGCAGAATTAGTCAGCCCCAGGCTCAGATAGGTGAGCTTCACTTCTACTACTAAATCTGGGTTTTGAGTTTGTGTTGTGAGTCTGGGTTTTTGTGGGTGTTGTGCTAACACCAACCAACTGAGTTTGTGTTGTGAGTCTGGGTTTTGTGGGTGTTGTGCCTAACACCAACCAACTGAGTTTGTGTTGTGAGTCTGGGTTTTTGTGGGTGTTGTGCTAACACCAACAACTGAGTTTGTGTTGTGAGTCTGGGTTTGTGGGTGTTGTGCTAACACCAACCAACTGAGTTTGTGTTGTGAGTCTGGGTTTTTGTGGGTGTTGTGCTAACACCCAACCAACTGAGTTTGTGTTGTGAGTCTAGGTTTTGTTGGGTGTTGTCCTAACACAACCAACTGAGTTGTGTTTGAGTCTAGGTTTTTGTGGGTGTTGTCCTAACACCAACCAACTGAGTTTTTGTTGTGAGTCTGGGTTTTTGTGGGTGTTGTGCTAACACCAACCAACTGAGTTTGTGTTGTGAGTCTAGGTTTTTGTGGGTGTTGTGCTAACACCCAACCAACTGAGTTTGTGTTGTGAGTCTAGGTTTTTGTGGGTGTTGTCCTAACACCCAACCAACAGAGTTTGTGTTGTGGGTCTGGGTTTTTGTGGTGTACATGCTATTTATTGTGATAACTGTATTTTACAGATGAGAAAACAGTAAACTCAAAATGGTTGACGCTAAACAAGAAGAACAAGAGGAGACACAAATCCTTGTCCACATTCTACATCAACAACAACAACAACAACAACCCCCCCTCCACCCCACCTCTCTCTAACAATCTACCGTGAGTATCTATAGAGTCAGTATATTACTGGGAACCCCCCCCCCCCATAGTCAATTTGTTTGTGCGTGAGTCTTCCGCCTAGACAACTTGGGTCACTTTTGGTCAAAGCATCTAAGATTTTTTTTTATGGTTGAGATAAAAACCCTTTTTGTTCTACATATTTTATGTATTATTCTTCTATCAAACGACATTTACTGTGGCGTTTGATCCTGGTCCAGGAATTTAGGATTTTCAAGCAGAGGATGTAATTTTTTACATGTCCCACCTCAGCCTTTGCTATATCATGTATTCTTTAAAGACTCCTAACATTTATGAACCTAGGTTTTGGTCAAAATAAGGATCCCAATAGTAGCTTCATTAAAAAATAGTTGTTTCTGCCTCATGGTTCTAGTGCAGGAAAGCTAAGTGGTGCAGTGTTTAGAAACGTGTTGTTTCTAGTTGAAATTGTAAACATTTATAGTTAAGTGAAGCTTTTCTGTGAGGCACAAAATTCCTTTGCTTGGGCTCATATAGTAGAACACTGTTTTCTATCTGAAGAAGTCAGCAGGTTGAGCTGTAACATGGCATACTTGCTGAGTTAGCAGATTTACCTGTGGACATGGCTTTCATGCTGAGTTAGCAGGTTTACCTGTGGACTGGCTTTGATGCTCAGTTAGCAGGTTTACCTGTGGACATGGCTTTGATGCTGAGTTAGCAGGTTTACCTGTGGACATGGCTTTGATGCTGAGCTAGCAGGTTGAGCCGTGGACATGGTCTATAGCAGGCCTGGGCAAACTACGGCCCGCGGGCCACATCCGGCCCGTGAAGGATTTTTATGTGGCCCGCGGGCAAATTTGGGCAATAAAATAAATTATGAATACATGTGCAGAAAAAATAACTATTATAATTAATTATTACTTACTATTATACCTAATAGTCCAAGAGCCAGACCTGAAAGACGTGACTTATTTTGTACTGTTTCAAACCAAACTATTCTTAAAATATCAAAATTATAAACTGCCATTCCAAAGCAGAGACTAGAACCTTTAAAAACGCACTCAGAAGTTTGAAAAATCGCTCATTTTTAGTTGTTTGGGAATAAGCTTTCTTCTATTGGTGGCATGAGTTAGTTGAATCTAGAATATGGACTTTAATTTAAGCTTATGAAATTCCTGAAAATTTGAGTATTTAAGCATTAAAATTGATTAAGTACAACCAAAGTTACGACCGATAAAAAAAAACACTCAAAAGTAACACTTTGGTTTGTGCAAAGTTAGCGAATTCTTTGCAAAATAAGAAATGTTTTAGAGTTTTTGAATTGTTTTTAAAACGTTACAATTAAATACTTAGTTTTTAAGGAATTTCAAGAGCTTGAAAAAGGTCCTATTCAACTTTCTCATGCTACAATTAGGAGAAAACTTTTTCCAAGAAACTAAAAAATTAGCGATTTTTAAAAATTTTTGATTTGCTCTATTAAGGTGTAACCTTCTGCCTTTGGAATGGCTGACTATGCTATTTGTGTATTATTTATGAAATATTAAGGAAAAATTTGGTTTGCAACAGAACAAAATGAGTAACGTTTTTTGGGCCTGGCTCTTGAATTTTAGTTACATCAACTTTGCCCATGACCAAATAAATTCAAAAAAATATTTATTTTATCGGGATAATTGTTTATAGAAATCAAAAATGTCTGCTCGCTTCGCTCACATTTTGATTTTTCTAAGCGGCCTGGAGAAGGAAGGAAAAATAAGAACTTTTTCTCTGATAATACCTGACACCCAGGTTAAGTTTCCGTTGTTTTTGAAAGTACAGATTTTGACTACAAAACGTAGCGTTTTTTGTTGCGGGTTTAGCATACTTAAAAATGGAAGTTGTGCGGCCCGCGACTACCTGTAAAAATATTCAGTGGCCCCTTGCCGAAAAAGTTTGCCCAGGCCTGGTCTATAGCATCAACGAAATGCCTGAGATGTGTTTTCTTTAGATAAATTATTTGTTTTTTGTTGCAGTCAAATAATAGTTGCAGGGGATATCAGGCGGCACAGCATGGCTCTGAGGCCGACCTCCCCTCCTCCACCTCCTCCTAGTATTAATGGTAACTATTTCATGTTTGAATAAATGTGAGCTCATACATGAGACAAGATTTGTATGAAGCCAGGCATGTTTGCATGATTCTGTTTGTTTTTATACGACACAATATCTGCTATAAGAATTTGACTAATTTTGATGAAATTTTGTATCCACATAGATGTGTCAGACAGCTCTGAACTATGTGTCAGAGCTGTATAGTCACTATGTGTCAGAGCTGTATAGTCACTATGTGTCGAGTGTATAGTCACTGTGGGAGCTGTATGTCACCTTTGGTTATGGTCTAAACCCAATAATTTCCCTTTTACCTACGCTTGTAGGTGAGGAAAATTAATGATGTCTACAAATACAATAATAAACCATAAACTAATTGAAGAAGCCACTAAAATATTAGTTGAACATTTTATTGCTATAAATTGGCATTTCACAATCTTTTCTCTCTCTCTTCTGCTATGAATATGCAAATATTATCAGGTTCTCCTTATGTCTTAGTCAATTTTGTAGATATTTCAAAGGCCTTTGACTTGATAATACTCCTTCTATTATAAAAACAAGTTAATTAAATTAGGTATGAGCCCGAAAACAGTAAATGTGAACAATATTCCATCAGAGAAAGTAAACGTCTCTCAAGGAGTGCTACAGGGGAACCACTTTCTGCACTTATATTTACACTTTTTCTGTGTAGATATCAGCAGATATCATTCAGTTCTTTCATTCAAGAGAGGTTAAAAGAGTCGAGCTTGCTTCCGCTTACACAACATTAAAATTATTAAAAAACATAAGTCTTTTATTAAAAACCATAATAAAAAAAAATGTAGTATTGTTTAATATAATAAAAATATATATTTTAAGTCATGTGAGCATATATAAATTTAACAATAATTAATCATGTTTTTTGAAGTGCCTTAAATCTTTTCACTCAGTAACTTTTTTTTTTCTCAGTTCCTTTTTTTTAGTTCTATCACATATCTGATATATTCTAGTAAGCTGTAAATATGTTTAAAATATTATATTTTTAAATATAATATTACTTTTGTATTACTACTTGTATTGTGAACTAGTTTATAAATGTTATGATGGTCATTTTAATTTCACAATTATTATCAAAAGGAGATGTTGGAAGAGCAGGAGTAAAAATCTCCTGAAATATCTCCTTTCCATAAAAAAAATAAATGTCATTTGTTTAAATGTTTTGTTCATCTATTTTATATGGAAATAAAGTTTTTATTTATTCATTTATTTATTTACAGGTTGCACTTATTGCTTTATGCGGATGACACAGCATTCCTGGCTCAGTCTTGGACTGATACCCAGGAAATACTTTATTCACTCCTAGAATATTTTTTGTTAAATGGACTTAAAATTTATGTAGATAAAACTAAAGTAATTCAGTTCTTAAAAAGTCCAAAAAAGAAGAAACACAGGACTCCATTTTAAAACACCGTTCCTTTAAAGTTTGTGTCTTTGTGTTTGTCTATATTTTTCTTTGAATTAGTTTTTGTGTTTGTGTCTAGATAAGAAGTACAGTGGCAGTATGAGAGAGTTAGTGGAATCCAGCTATAACATCGGATATCTGTCATCGAGTAGTAATCCTATATACGATGACAAGAAATCAGACACTTCCTCGGAGCATGGTGAGTTTGCAGTATTTCACATCTTATCCATTGTCAACTTCTCTTACTCTTTATAACATATATCAATATCGTCAAGCTCAGTCTTGCCGCTGAAGGGGGGGGGGGGGGGTAGTACTATTCAAAGTAGATCCTAGACCAAAATTGGATCTCAAAACTTACAAAATACTAGATAATGAGCTCCAGGTTCTTTTGCCTTTTCAGAATGGGGGGGGGGTAAGACCTAACCCCAAAATTATTCTCTTAAATTACTAAAGTAGTGATCTTTATTGATATGGCAAGGTAATCTTAAAACTATTAAGCCAATAAAAGAGAAAAATTTTTAACTATTAGTGTATAATTAAACCAAAGTAAATAAACTTAATGAAATTACATAATTGCTTAATGAAATCCTGCCTTAATCAAATGAAGAAGATGTTAAAATTATAATTAGAAAGATAAAAAGGTATTAGTGGTTGGTTGGTTGCAACTGAAGGAATTTTGGTTTAGTTCACTCTAGTTTCATAATCCTCACAAGTCCTCATCCAGGCCAGTAAATTAATATGAATTTCAAGCATCCTCAAGCCTTAACCTCAGATTTGTCCCGAACTAGGACCCTACAAACAGATGAACCAACTAATTTAGCAAACAGGAACTAACAGAGTATTCAGACAATAGAAAACAAAAAGTGGTAAATCAAAATTACTATTGCAATTAAATATAAAAATCCAGGTGAACTTTTAAATAAAGTGAATTTACTTTCAATGAAGGGTATCCAAAAACAGGTAAACAGAAATCCTAATTCAAAATAAACTTCCGCCATGACGCATCCCATTAGGCGAATATCCAAAGGAAATTCACTAAAAAAACCACTCTTCCTACACTCTAAGTCTAACTCAAACACATGTAAGTAAGTATTTAAATATATATATATATATATATATATATATATATATATATATATATATATATATATATATATATATATATAATATAATATATATATATATATGTATATGTATATGTATATATATATATATAATATATATATATTATATAATATATTATATATATATATATAATATATATATATATATATATATATATAATGAGTTGTGATCAATAAGTATCGCGAATTTTGTGTTTTTTTAAAAATTATTTTTATTTATGAATATCTATTTTGTCCCCTTCAAAGTAATCCCCATGAATATTATACACTTGTGCCAACGGTTTTTCCAATCTTCGAAGCACTTCAAAAAATCTTTTTTTTATCTTGTTCAGCTCCTCCTTCAATGCCGTTTTATCTTGTCACGCGTAGCATAACGTTGTCCTTTCATGGGCCTCTTCAGTTTAGGGAACAAGAAAAAGTCACAGGGGGCCAGATCTGGAGAATACGGTGGCTGTGGCATCATTAGTGTGTTGTTTTTGGCCCAAAAGTCGCGCACAAGGAACGATGTGTGAGCAGGGGCGTTATCGTGGTGCAAAAGCCAATTTTTGTTCTTCCACAAATCCGGGCGTTTCTGGTGATTTGCTTCACGCAAATTGTGCATAACTTGCAGGTAATATTCCTTATTGACCGTTCTACCCTGTGGCAAGAACTCATGGTGCACCACGCCCCTGCAATCGAAGAAAACTGTCAGCAAAACTTTCACATTCGACCGAACTTAGCGCTCTTTTTTCGGTCTTGGCTCGTGCGGCAGCTTCCATTGAGATGAAGCTTCTCGGCCTTCTGAGAACATTTTGTACCACTGATAAACGTTGCTTCGGTCCAAGGTAGCTTCTCCGTATGCCACAGTCAACATTCGGAATGCATCCGTGCACTTAATTTCATTTTTCACACAAAATTTGATACACGTTCTTTGATCCATTTTTTTTGAATAGGTTAAGATTTTTTTTGGATCGAAGACGATCCAAAACACGTGCAGGCAAAGCAGCTGTCAACAATTAAGTGAACATTCAAAATGGCCGAGGTTGTCGGCTTAAGTGAGAGACATGAGTACCAACATAACGCCACAAATAAATTGAAATTCGAATATACGTAATCCGCGAAAATTAAAAATTTGCTGGAGCTGTGATGATAACAGACACACACACATGCAAACAGACATCTTTGTGAAAACCACTCAGGAGGTTTAAACACATTTGAAATGGATGAGTCAGCTGAAATTCTGCTTTTGGATTTTTTGCAAACTCAATACTTTTTTTATTTATTTATTTATTTAATTATACATACATTATTACATAAATATAAATACATGTATAATCAGAGCCCCCAAAGCAAAAGGGGCACTCATCAACTTGTATACAAACATGGAAAAATTAAAGTAAAAAAGATTAAAATTTAAAAAAAAGTACAATACTGAAATGAAATATATTATTGACATGCAAACTAGAAAAAAAATACTTTAGGTGACAATATACTTTGCCTACATTATGAATATGGAAAAATAATAACTTTACTCTTAAACATAGAGAAATAAAATTTGTTTTATATTTGTTTATGAGATGATATTTGATTGTTCAGGTTCGAGTCAGGGATCGGACATCAACCTGAGATTTGCAGACGAGCCGCTCTATCAGTTTTACGAGGCCGGAGTTTTTGAGGTAACCCAACCTTTTCTTGTTACTGAGATATTATTACTGCGTCAGTAGAATCTCTAGTCAAAACCCTCTTAAGTCTTTAGCAATATTACTATTAAAAATACCATATGGTTTGATTCTTTAAACGTAACCCCTTGTTGGAGGCTAAGACATAGAGGTGCAGATGCAAGATGCTCCAGGCTATATCGGCTCTTGGAAAGTTATCTCTTAATGTTTTAATTACATGAAGCTCTATTGAAACACTATTGACTTGGTGGTACATAGCTGAACCCAAAGTCTTTACTGGAGTGAGAGTGTAACTGCCTTGATTGACTAATATAACTACCAGTTATCATACCTTAATTAAATTGCCTTTTCCTGTAAAGGCTTATACAGGTCTATCCATGGGACATAGACAGTACAGAGAGCTGGCTCTGGTCCCAGGAATGAGAGCTGGCTCTGGTCCCAGGAATGAAGCTGGCTCTGGTCCCAGAATGAAGCTGAATGAGAGCTGGCTCTGGTCCCAAGAATGAGAGCTGGCTCTAGTCCCAAGAATGAGAGCTGGCTCTGGTCCCAGGAATGAGAGCTAGCTCCTCTGGTCCTGGGGATGAGACCTGGACTTGACTCCTGATTATAATGGTTGAATTTGGTTTGTGAGCTTTATTAAATACAAAGCTGGTTGTGTCTCAGAGAGAAAAGGCTGAACTAGAAGTAGATGAGGAGAATTACGAGGAGCTGGGCTTGGGAAGCAGACCCAGTGCTTTGGACTTAGTAACCTTTACCCAGCTCAACAGAACACTGTGGTGTCAAGTACCTCAGGTTGTAGCTTCTGGTTTACTTGGTAAGTTACCATGCACTTCGCTAAGTACTTGGCTTAGTTTTACTATTCAAACTCATACAAAAGTTAATATATTTTTTGATTTAGTCCAATGGGATCCAACTATCTAACAGCTAAATGAAAAGATGGATGAGATAATAAGAGATTTGGAAATCAGTGGCAAAGCAACTACCAGTACCATCTACCCCATGAGGTGCCAAAAATAATACAAACATAGAATGAATGGAATCTGCTGCTGGAATACCTGAGGCTGGGTTTGTGTTTATAGACAGAAACTCGAGTCTGTAAAATCTTGAAACATAATCCATATCTTTCTGATGGAGTTCTCCAAACATATATTTTAGCTTGAGCTGACACAGGGGTTTCATTTTATGTTGCAAGTTTAAATACAAGATGCTTATCCCAAACTAACTGTTTACTTTTCTCTTCTGGAGGCTGGCTGGTGGCCAATTGCAAACTCACTGGTCTATTTCTTTTATTCTCTTCTTGTTGTTTCTTTTTGCATTTAATTTCCCTTCTAGTGGTAAGACAGAAACAACTTACAATTAAGTAGTTTTTATATTGATTTTCACATGTATAACTGTGGTTGCTTAAGAGTGGGAAAGCATAGTCCTTCACTTTGGCATGTCTTGATCAAAAATTTTAAGATTTTAATTTAAATTTAAATTTTAATTTTAACATGTATCACAGGGCTGTTGAACCACACTGGTGGGACCAAAAAGTGTCAAAATCTAAAATGATGTTCAATCATCCTTAGAGTCAAAATTATTCATTAAAAGCCTGATTTGTTTATTGCAGACAGTTTGAGCTCGGCAGAAAAGCTACTACAAGAAGCTAAGTTCGAGCTGATGACCTCCGAGGCCTCGTACTATAAATCTCTCACTGTGTTGGAGAAACACTTTGCTCACAGTTCTACTCTCAAAGATACCAATGTGCTTAGTAAAGTTGACTACAGGACTTTATTCTCTAATGTATCTCCTGGTAAGCTAACATTTTGCAACTGAAACTGTTCACCTGAAATTATTTTTGACCGAAAGTCTAGTATTTGACTGATAAAAACCAGCATGATTTGGTTTATTTTATTAATATAACTACACATTACGTCATAAATGAACTCTCCATAAAATAAAAACACTTCTTAGCTATTTATACATCGATTTCCTGATGGTGGCTGCATTAGTGTAGATGATAGGGAGGCATTTTCCCTTCCTCTGTGGGAGGCATATCCCTTCCTCTGTGGGAGGCATATCTCTTCCTCTGTGGGAGGCATTTTCCCTTCCTCTGTGGATGGCATTTTCCCTTTCTCTGTGGGAGGCATTTTCCCTTCACCTGTGGGTGGCATTTTTCCTTCCTCTGTGGGAGGCATTTTCAATAATGTAGGGCATCATGGGTGAACACTATATTTTACGAAATCAAACACTGTACTGTATAAAGTGCTTTGAACGCTGAACTGGAGTTGAGTTTTGTGGAACATAAAGTGTTCATATATGATGTGCTTTATTCTTGAAGATGCCTCCCTCAGAGGAAGTGAAACATTAGATTCATTACCTACACTGACACAATCACCTTCAGAAGACCTAAATCTTTATGACAACACGGATAAGCCTACACAGTTTATTATTTATATGTAACAAATGTCAGTTTATTATTTGTGATCAATTCTTATACAAAAGAGTGAATTTCTTGGACTGGTATTTCGTATAATATATATAATTAACATTTACGAAGACTGCAGTTCTTTATTAACATTACTTTATTTATTTAATTATAAAATAAATTAATATTAATTTAAGACTGCAGTGTTCGTAAATTTAATTCTCATACATTTAGTTAAGGTTATATGTCCTTGTTGTAGTGCGCAAGTGCTCTGAACTGGTGCTAAACGCGCTGGACAAATGCTGGCAGGAGTCCATCCTGCTGGAAGGGATCTGCGACGTTGTCAGCAGCCTTGCTAGTCAGCAGTTCCAGACCTATGTCAAGTACTGCACCAACCAGGTGTCCATCGAGAAATCTCTCAAGAAACTCAAGTAAGTTCTGTTGCATGCATCTCTTTCAATTCAGGCTCTTTATGGAAACACGTTTCTCTTACCTATTCCTGGACCTTGCGGGGCTTATTATCATTGGTGCGGAGGGTAGAAGTAACACTGTCAACTGTGACTATAAATTGTTCCTACAGCTCTTAGCATTGTATAAAAAGTGTTTTGTTTGAATGCCTGCGGAATATGAGTTTTTACGACTGAGATACTAAACTATACTGGAAATGGACTGGTTAAAACTAATATTTATTTTTATATATCTAATATATATATATAGATTATGTTTTGAAATCTTAATGGATGTTATTTTACATCTGAATTTACAATAATGTTTATTATTATAATACTTTATGCTACTTTTTTCAAAAATAATATAGATTAGAAATAGACAACCTTAATATTATTGTGAATATGAAATTAAGTAGTTTATTATTTTTGATTGAAGGACTTGATAGTAACTTGGTGGAAGTATTGCCAAGGTGTCTAGAATAGAATTTTGTTCATTTCTGTTTTTATTTTTACCAGGACCACATATTGTCTGATCTTATATTTTTGGACACATTGCTCTCAAATGTTCCAACTGAGAGCAAGCTGAATGTCCTTTGTCTCACTGACTGACCAGTTCTGAACAAGTTAGATATCGTGTTACCCATTCTTAACTCTGCCTACATTTAATATTACTTGGTTGATATTATATGGCAAGTCAATAATCCACCTAACTAAGTTGCCATCTTTTAACCAAGTACAAGTTGTGGTACATTGTGGAATCACATATGAGATGGTGTTAAGGAATCATTAAGGAGGCTTGTCCTTCATTAAAGCCTCAATCTTTTTTCCCACTGACTTTCTCTTATTTGTTATTATGTTTCCAATATAATAGGAAGCAAAGCACTGCTGTATTCCTGTATTTTTCCCTACACTATTATATTTTATTCCACACAAATATATTTATAAACCTTGACAAGAGATATGTTATTAGAATCAGGAGGCTAAGGAGAATGACCCCCCTCCCACTCCCCCCTCTACTTCTGTCATCTAAACAACCTCATGAGCGTCATTTTCTGATAAAAATTTGCTAGCATGGCCGATAGGATGAGTTTTAAGTTTTAATAAAAGAATGAGGCATACACATTTAAAAATACTTTTTAAATCATATCTACTTTGGATAAATATGCCAACAAAAATAATAATAATTTGTTGCAGAGCCAGCAACACAGCGTTTGTCAACGCGCTTACCACGCTAGAGAAAGCTGAGATATGCCACAGCTTGACATTAAGCTCATTCCTACTGCTTCCCATGCAGAGGATAACCAGGATGCCACTCCTGTTGGATGCTATTCTGACCAAGCTGACTCCTCAGCACAGCGAGTATACAGCTTGTCAGTCAGCCTTGCAGCAGCTTAACAAGGTTTGTATCAACTCTTATCCTTGCTGAAACTCTCCTGAGAGTCTCTGCATGGCTGAAATTGCTAAATAGGCAGACTTTAAACATATTTACAGAAGCCCTTACTGAACAGAATGTCTGTTCTATAATATCAAGAGCTGTGGGTCTTTAAACATGATTCTTCTCACTATTGATGGTATATCTATGATGGCGAAGGCTTGAGCTATCTTAAAGACTTTGGCCTCATAGTGGGTGGTCACCTCGGTGGTACAGTAATTTTAGAGAAAGTTGAATCCATTGATGTTGTGGGGTACCTACGGCAAACCCATGAATAAACTCATCAGGTCTTCTAGAATATTAGCAACTTTTTTTGTTTCTGTGGTGACTAGATTCAGTCATTCCGTCTGTCATTTTTATTTGAGGTCTTGACTCTCCCCTCTACTTAAGCTATTATATATCCTCCCCTTTACTATAAAACCACTGATAGAAGACAGCTAGAGTAACAGGGTAATAATGTAGATGAATGGTTGATACTCTTATAAATTAGGGCAGTGTCTTTATATCTATGGGGAGAGTTGTTTCATTTTTAATTACATGACACATGAGACATATTAATTTCTAATTAATATGTCTCATAAGTATGATTTATAAGTATTATACATTTCTCTATAGTGCCCTAAAATGATGTATCATGTATCTACTTGTTACAGATTGTGTTTGAATGTAATGAAGCAGCTCGTAAGACTGAACGCTACGAGGAGCTTGCAGCCCTGAGTCGAGCCCTTGTCTTTCCCGCTCCCTTAAAACCCCTGCCTTTACTTTCTGCATCAAGGTGGCTTGTACGCTCCGGTGTTGTAAACAGTTTGAATAGTTTAGAACAGAAACTGACCCTAACAAAGAGACTGACTGCCAAGAATCAAAAGTACACTCTGTTTCTGTTCACCGACTATCTTATCATTGCTAAGAAAAAAAGGTAACTTGATTATTCTTATAATTATTAATCAGGCCTGCTTACAAAATTTACGGTCTTTATTTCATTTAATGGCATAACCGGACATGTGATCAACAGGTGATGATTTTACATGTAAAACCATCTGTGGTTGATCACTCTTCTAATTGTACTCATGCATAGGAACATTAGCATGCACTTGGAAAAATCCTATGAACTTACCTTCCTAATTTCTATTATTACTGTTTGAACTAGTAATATATCTTTGGTTTGGAGAACTTCTACCGAGAGACGTGGGTCTATCTCAAGTATCACGGACTGGCCATTATAATGTCTATAAAAAACTAGAACTGTTTGGCTGGGCTATTTGATGCACTACTTTTTTGATTTTGTTGTTGTTGTAGCGATGAGAACTACTCAGTGCTGGACTACTGTGCTAGAAACCTGGTCCAGATGAGGATGCTGGAGGACACCATACCTGGCAAATTCCTGGTCGAACTCACCATGCTCGAGAACTGTGATAAGAAAACTGTTGAAATGGTAATCATTGTGTATTTTCTTTCCCAAACTTCACAGTAAGGCATGCTGAGTCATTGTGTGATACTAGGTAACATAATATGCTGTTTTAGTGAGAAGGTTCTCATTGAGGCAGGTTACATATTGTGTCTAAATCAATACAGGTTTGAGGTCTGGAACCATTGCTTTGCTTTCTTAACTTTAACACCTGATTTTTCTATTTTTACACCATTTCAGAATAAACTCATAATAGAATATAAATCATAAACTGAAAAATGAGAAGGGGGCAAATGTTTAGCACCAAAATAAAGATTCTAGAGAAAGATGGTCCAGCTTTCAAACCTGGACTCCTGTATTTTTAATACCTCTAAATTTTAAAATATTTTTAAATTTTAGTTATTATATTAGTTGAAATTTATTAATGAACGTCCCATCAAGTGTCTTTATCATAAATTGCCTAAAATATTTTTGACGAAATATTACTGACTTGTATAATAATTTTAGGTTGGGATGTAAAAGTTTACATGCAGAGGGGAAGTTATAGCAAGTTAATTAAAATTTCCTAACACACCCTAGAGTTGGAATTTAAACCAATAAAATATGTTTGAAATCAGTGTAATAATGCAGCTTTAATTTAATAATATTCAATATTAAATTTGTAAATATAGCCATGTCATCCAGCAACTATTTTTAATTGCCTAAAGACCAATCATATTTAATTTTTAATCTATCTTTAAAACTGAACTTGGAACAAATCAAACCATCACTTGTATTGACAACCCTGCCTTAGGGTCCTGGTCCTGACTCCAGGCAACACAACTTGAAATGAATTCAGATTTTAGTACCAAGTTTAAACTCTCAAATGTGAACAAATGCAAATTTGTATTTAATGTGAGCAGGTTCTGTGTTGCGGGTCAGAGAGCGGCAGAGAGAGGTGGCTGCGTGCCCTCAACCCACCTCCATCTGATAATGAGGGAGAGACCCTGTATGAAGACTGGGACTGCCCCCAAGTAACCGCCCTCCATCCTTTCACCCCCACTCAGCCTGATGAACTGCAGCTCAGGTCCGGGGACTCGGTCAATGTTCTCAGGAAACTGAATGACGGTGAGTTGAGTTACACTAACTCTCTAAGTATTCTGGTTATCAAGGGATATAACTTAGAGTCTGCTATTAAAGTTAGGATCCACAGCCCAATGAGTTTGAATTCACCACTCAGAAAGTATCTGCTGGAAAAGCCCTTTATGATCTATAATGATTTTTCTCTGTGTCAGCTGAAATTCTCACTTTGTACCTTAATATTTCTGCTTTCTTATTGTATTTTTTCCTTTTAAATCTGCTTGACATTTTCTGTAAGGCAGTGCAATTATGCTGTTTTAATGGCAAAGACTCAGATATTATTATTTATTATGAGAAGTTGTGATAGGGTACAACACTATGCTTATCAGGTTGGCAACATTGTCACTAGTCTATGATAATGTGTTTGTTTTCGGGCCTCCATGATAACACAGGTTTACTTGCGTATTGAGTTGATTGCATATCGTCAACATTATGAGCATTACATGCCCCATTTTTCTAAGTTTACTCTCTTACAAGTAATTTTTGATTTACGGTCTCAACAGGTTTCCATTTGACATAGTAAATGAGATGGATATGAGGGCCTCTTCAGAACCTCTATCAGCTTTTAGTCTTTAGATATGTTTTGACTTCAAATGTCTCAGAAATCATTTAGCAATATCTAGTAACCAATACTAGCCATCAGTTAGCAATAATAAATAAATGTATATGTATATCATTTGATATTACCGAGTTTTGCAAAACATGAATAGCTGGCACAATATAACTTTGCGAGACACGCCTAGGAAATGTAACAAGCAAACTGCAATGCTACATCTGGGAACAGTTCCATCTTTTGAAATTTGTCACCATTGATGACACAACATAATGTCGGTTTTGTTACGTCTAACTCATCAGGGCTCCGATAGAGCCTGAACTCAATAATAACCCCATAATCTAGCAATAACCTAACCTTCTTTTATCTACTCCTTGTATTGTAAGTTCTACTTACAGTCTTGTTATCTCACACTGTAAATGTACTTTTACTCCCTAGGGAGGAAAAGTGAAAGTGTTGCCAACTTGACAGAATTTTTTAGTAAAATTTTTAGGAATTTTAGGAAATTTTTAGGATTTTTTTCGGTGTTATGTTGGTACTACGGGTAGACACACACGCGTATACACACGCTAATGTTTAAATTACAAATATAGTATTACACATTATTCTATTGACAGCTTACAATAAAATAATGTGAAGATAGTGGCTTTATTCTCTCTTCCTCAGATTAATTGACATGGTAAGAATAAACTAAACTAACACAATAACAATTAAGGAGCTGAAGAATATATTAATAGTTGTTGGTAATAGTTCTCTAGTGGTAGATAAAATTTAATATGCAACAAGGGATGAAAGTTTTCAGCTCTCGTATTATCTCCCTCGTCAAGCCTCGGGAGCCAAAATGTTAGTTAACTCCCTCGGCAAGCCTCGGGAGCTAACTAGTTTATCTCCCTCGGCCTAATGAAGTTTCCTCCTTCGGCACTGCCTTAGGACGAAACTTTAACTTGAGCTGTAAAACTTACTTTCATCCCTTGTTGCATAAATACCTTAGTCATTTATAAGCATCAGCAAGTATTTTCGGGTTATTACTGTATTTATTTATTTATATATTTATACATACATAAAAAAAAAATTTAAAGCATACAATAAAAAAACATTTTTTTTAGAAAAAAAAAATAATTTTAACATGCTAAATACTAAAACAAAAACATGTATATGTATAGCCGCATGAGCAAATGCTTGTGTGCGGCAAAATATAATAATTAATTTTGGTGGGAAATGGTTAATTTTGGGTTAGTGGTAGTTACTTTTTATTATAAAAAGTCGAGAAGATAGCAGAACCAATAGTTGGCAAAAAAGATCTAGAGGAGAGGTGGTGTAGAAATACCCAGATATCAAATAATTTTCCTCATTACTATTCCTGACATAGTCATCATTTGACTGGAACAGAGCCAAAGAGGGCTATAACAGCCTGGTAATAAAACTCTCATAATGTTATACAAACAATAGAAACAAAACAAGAGAAATACAAAGGACTAGCCATAGAAATACAAAGTATTTAGAACATGCAGAGACTTACCATAGTACCAATAGTTTTATCCAGTACTTATACAGGAATCATTGCGAAACAATTCTCGACCTGCCTCAACAGTTATATATTACAATACAAAAATCAAAAACCCTACAAACAAGGTAGATAGTTTGGGATTTTCTTAACCACTTATCTATTAGTTGGTCAGGACAAATAACAAAAGAAAGAGATGACTGAAGGGCGATAATAATAATATGGACACTTTGCCACCCTTAAAACCATCATGAGGTGAGAATGCTGGAAATGATAATAAGCCCTAACTCGTATTCTAATTAAAAATATTAAAGCTGTGGACTTAAATCATATCACTCTTTATGACATTCATAAGGCTTAGCACTGTAATTCTTAACACCTGTAATATCATAAGAAAATGTTTAAATGCCTCAATACGACTAAATTAGCCTTGGTACTTTATACCCAACTAATTCTAACAAAAACTGACAGAAGCTGAGAAAAAACAAAACACTAATAATGTCTGTTTAAAGTTCAGCAGGGGACACCCTGCAAGTTCCCTAAGTGGAAATACCCAAGTTTATTCTATTAATTTATAATTCTAGTAAATAATAAGTGTATTAAATTATTATTCTATTCTAATAATTTATTTTAACAATAATCCTGGGATGAGAAGCCCAGATCTCTGTGCATCACAGGTTTGTTTATAATCTGACACTCACTCTAGAAATAATAGAGGGCAGCGTAAACAGGCTGGTCTCAGCTCAGAGAGTGTTACTTTCTCTCAGGTCTAAACCAGGGAAAGTGCTTTGTATGTTTATCTGATGGAGTTGTTGTTGGCAGGTGCAGAAACATATAGGTTTTATGTTTAAACTGATCTCTAAACTTGTCCAATATTTCCTTTAAAACAAGTTCAAATAGTGAGTAACAACCAATTATATGCAACACTGTGTGTTAGGTGTTTTGAGTTTTTCTTGTTATTGGCACTCCTGTGTTGAGATTTATATATTTAGTTGGCACACTTATTTTTTATTCACCCTTGTTTTAAAGATATGCATTTCTGCTCTAAAACTGTCTGCATAAACTAGCTGTTTACATACACATGTGAATTAACTACAATTTGTGTCTCAAACATTTTTTGCTTTAATTTAAATTAATATAAGGAGTGGGCAACACGATTCAGCAGCGTAACTGGACATGTCAACAACCACAGGTGGTGGCTTTACACCGAAATCATCTCCTGAGGTTGGTGTGTGGCGGCTCCTGTCAGTCTCATATTGAGGAGAGGAGGGGAGGGGTTTCTAACTCACAATACATTAATCACATAAATACTTTGAATCAACCCAAGTTATGATGTCATCAAAAACTTTTTGAAACTTGCAATGGTTTTTATCCGTGGTATAAAAATACAAAAATATTTATTTGAATTTTTGCTTAACTTGCTAAGCAAAAAACTATTTAATGACTGTAACTATTTAACAGTCATTTGCTTAGCTTGTCTGTGTTGAAACAGTAATGTTAATGTCATAAATTGTGAAGGTTGTGGAAAAATAAATAAATGCAGATTGCTGTACATAGCACTTCATAGCAGCTCTATGAAACAAACATGGCATATTCATGGGTAGAATATCAACAGAGGCCTTAAAGTTTATATTTCCCACAGAACTAAGTGCTAAGATCTTATGGAAAGATTCAAGCTTTTATTATTTATTATAATAATCATCATCTGGTTGTTGCAAGGTGAGAAGACATAATTTGGGATGATAAGTATTTTGAAATTATGTTGGCAGTACTTGTTCTTTAGCTTGTCACTCTAAACTGATATTGGCAGAACTTTATTTTGAAGAACTGGTGTTCAGCTTGTCACTGTTAATTAATGTTGGCAGAACTGGTGTCCAGCTTGTCTCTGTTATTAAACTAATGTTAGCAGACTTTTATTTTGATGAATTGCTCTTGAGCTTATCACTGTTATTAAATTAATGTCAGCAGAACTTACAGCTTTGTACCAAACCCTGTACTTATCAACCCTGTAACCCTGTAAGTTATAGCTTGTATCAAACCCTGTAACTTACAGCTTTGTACCAAACCCTGTAATAGCTTAAACCTGTAACTTGTACCAAACCCTGTAAGTTATAGTTTGTACCAAACCCTGTAACTTACAGCTTTGTACCAAACCCTGTAAGTTATAGCTTGTATCAAACCCTGTAACTTACAGCTTTGTACCAGCTTGTATCAAACCCTGTAACTTACAGCTTTGTACCAAACCCTGTAACTTGATCTACTGTTTACTAATTGTTTGCACTTTAGTTTTTGTTTCTTAACACTGGGGGTGTTTGATTTGGTTTTATAGCAATATTAAGTTTCTACTATATGAGTCTAGTGAGGCTGGTGTCCCTCTGACAATATAACAGTTAGAGGAACTTGTAAAGCACTTGCTTTGTATTTATTCTGAGTATGTTTTATATTGCACACATACACACACATACACACACACACACACACACACACACACACACACACACACACACATACATACAAGTAAGATTCAGAACATTCAAAATTTTACTGTAGGAAGAAAAGAACAGCCGACAAAAAATCTCAAAAAGAACGAAGTAAAGTACAAAAATCTATTGTTTTCAAAAGCATGTAGTATTTATATGGGACATGCTGATAATAAACGGCCTTTTAGTAGGGTTACTACTAAAAGGAAAAAAAAAAAAAAAAAAAAAAAAACATACAAGTAAGAGTTGTCAATTAATTGAAATGACATACACATGTTTAGTCTATATGTCAATGAGACAGCAACTAAAATGCAAAATTTAGGAAAAGAGTGACGATTATCCCTTTAACTTGTGTAGTTTACAATTTTTTGTGTGAAGACAGAGCTTAAAATAATTAAAATCTACCAGACAGGTTTTTGTTCTTACACTGTCTGTAAACTTCATAATTAAAATTTTTGAAACAAATGTTCTGTCTGTGATTTTTACTGCAATCCTGAGACATTAATGGCTCGTCCTCCATCATAACACCTCATCTCTACATCTAACTGTGTTTTCATGAAATTCAATTTTTTCATGTCATTATTGGTCATTAATAACTCTGTGAAAATTTATAAACACAAAAAAATTATGAAATCCATTTGAAATGTGCCACCTATTTAGGGTTGGTTCGAGCACTACCAGTAATGTGCTATGTTTCATTTCATTATCAGTATTAGTTTAATTTTTATTAAAAATCATAAAATCATTTAATTGAGTTGAAACTTGACACATGAAATAATCCCTTTATGTAATAATCAAGTAGACAAAGTTTCACCTTTAAGCATTAAGTCAATTCACTTGGTCAAAAGGTGGATGGGTGACTGTGGGAATTAAAACTTATCTTTTCAGTCTGAGAACGAGGGAAGCCAGTTCAAGTTAAATTAAATGATACATTAAGTGTTTTTGAGGATAAAGTACTCTGTTTACCATTTCTAGCAACATTTTAGAAGAAAATGACGCTTATGAGGGGGAATGGGAGAGAAGAATAAATCTGCTTGTTTAAAATCAATTAGTAAAGTCAACAGGATCAATTCCAAACATTTCTCATTGTTTTGTTGTGTGTGCATGTTTAGGTTGGTATTTTGGAGAGAGGATAAGAGATGGTGAGAGGGGCTGGTTTCCCGGTAACTTCACTATAGAGATAGCTTCAGCTCATATGAGAGCTAGAAATTTGAAACTAAGGTATCGCTTTCTAGCTCTTACCAGCTCCTACATACAGCAAAATATGAATAAGAACCTATGAACATCAGTTTGTTGGAGGTGGGTATTGAAGGAGTTCTTTGTATCATGGAGTTGTCTAGCTATTACACACTACAGCATGGATATGAACTCATGAACATCAGTTTGTTGGAGTGGGTGTTGAAGGAGTTCTATGTATCATGGAGTTGTCTAGCTATTACACACTGCAGCATGGATATGAACTCATGAACATCAGTTTGTTGGAGGTGGGTATTGAAGGAGTTCTTTGTATCATGGAGTTTTCTAGCTATTACACACTACAGCATGGATATGAACTCATGAACATCAGTTTGTTGGAGTGGGTGTTGAAATGTATGAAACTAATGTATAGAATAATATAGTATGCTCCTTAGGAGCAAAATGTCATTATTCGAGGCTATGTCTCGGGGATTAAATATGCTAATCCCTCAGCTTTCGCTTCATGAACTAACTTATTGTTTAGAGAAATAATGACATTCTTTATGCCCTTGGAGAATAAATAATTATTATACTCAAAGTTTATATGAGGAATAGTCAGTTCAACTTTACTGCAACTATTGAGCTGTAAACATGAACCTGAAACTTGACCTGTAATTCTTTGTATATCTTGTTCTTCATAGCTTACCAGGTGGATTAAATGAGTTGTGAGGCTCCTTCAAACTCCTCAAACTGGTGTCTGTAATAATTGTAAATACTGATTCCATGTTTAGAGACAAATTCCTTTGCGGCATTTGCAATATATCTTCAATGTTACCTTTATATTGTGAAATTATACTAAGTTGTAGTTTAGGATTATTTTATTGAATTATTTAGTGTTTTCTATGTTTAATTATCGATTCATTGTTTCTATGATATGTTCTATTATTATGTGGAATGTTATGTTCATTTTATATTGAATATTATTGGCATATTTTTAAGGAAAATTGAATTATTTCAAATCCAAAATTTGTAGGAAATATCATATTTTGTTTTGTAATAAATTGAAAAAAAAAATGAATTCTTTATTTTTTTAGAGTGGCTGTATGATGAGAGTAAAGTGTTGTAACAATTTGTTAACAGCCCCACATTTTGTTTTGTGGGAATTGGTTTCATAAGGGTCTTTATTTAGACAATTAGTAGACTGAGTGGGTGACTTGTTTTTGATGTTCTTAATTGTGTTTCATATTTATTTGTTATCAATTATTTAGAATTAAGAAATATTTCAAACCATCTGACAGAAAAATATTAAGAAAGTTAAAAACCTGTTATCAACATAAAGATGTTATTTCTAGAGAAGTCATCATTTTTCATTTTCAATATAGTCAAATAAACAGTACAAAATTACATTGATTTGTATAATAGAACACTTATAGAAAAAAAATTAAACAACTATAATTTGTGAAAAATCAACATGAATTGATTTACTATAACCTTAATAAATACATAATAAAAAAACAACATAATAATGTATAACATGTATTGGTTTACTATAACCTTGACAATTTTGTAGGAGGTTTTAATGATGTTACACTGAACCCTTGTTAGATGTTACAAATGTTACCTACACATATATTGATATAGTGTAATCCCTCTCTAGTGATATATCTCTATGGTTATCAAAACAAACATTGTTTGCGTTATCTATAGAGATATATTACTATATCTCTATGCATTCACTATTCAAAGAGATGGTTGTAAGGTTTATTTATTTATTTATTCACAATAACAAATAATAACAATAAATATGATACATAGTAAATATATTGTAAGGTAAATAGTTATAATACATAATGACAGTATGGTACCTGATACAAAATTGTAAAATAAAAGAAAGGAAGTAAAAGAGTTATATTTAATTAGATAATACTATAAATGAATAAAAAAATAGAAATATAAACTAAGATAAGATGATTTTGGAGAGGTAGTGCAATTTAAAACAAATATAATAATTAAAATTATAATATAAAAACAAACTCAATACAATTATAATAGTTCTACACATAATACAGCAATTGAGGAACAAAATTTACTTTAAATTACAACTTAAAAAATATAAATTCTAAGAGAAAATAATAGCAGTAATAGCTAAAAGGGTAATTTTACACCAAATTGAACAATGCTATGAACAATTGCTTTTACCGAGATCACTTTAACTTAATTAGAGAGCAATTTTTTATTAATTAACAGAATAAAACAAAAATTTAGAATATACAATAAATGTTTTAAAAAGAAAAGAAAAAAAGTAAATAAAAATAGCAAATAAAATAAAAATAGAGTTGGCAATAGCAATGGTGGGAAAACGAAAAGATAAGAATAAAAAAATATCATAGAACTAGCATGGGAACTGATCAAAATTATACCTTTATTCTTTTATTGATACATAATTTGTGATAAATGAGTTAAAAATTATTAGAACCACCATCCATGCTATAAAAATTGTCAATATTTCATTGATAAATACTTTGATTATTCCAGGATTTTAAATATAGAATCAGGCTCATATTAAACAAAAGGTAACACTTTATAAAACAAATAAAAGAAAAGACAAAGGTTGGAAAATATCATGTTATTGGCGACGGTGGCGCTGCTATAGTAAAGTATGAGGGATATAACTTATTTCAATACATCAAAAGGCTTCTGAACATTTTTTTAGGGCTCTGTGTAACCATATTTTAACTCCAAGAGAGTATCAAGGTGATAATAAATCAATGATAGCGGGCATTACACATGTTGTTTGAGTTTTCTTGTTTTTTAATAAAATTCTATTATGTGAGTTGGTCTAATTCTGTACTTTCCTTTTGATTATATTAATTATAAAAAAATGTTGAGGTTACTCTTTGATGTTTCAAAATTGAACTAATTGGGCCTCTCTAGTAAGAGAATCTGTTGATACTAACATAATGTTGACTAATACTGATATTCATATCTGTATGATGTTATCAGAGATAAATAATGAGTTGGTCTGCAACTTGTTGCATGTACTTCACTAAACACAATAGATTTGTATACATTTCCATCTTTCTAAAATCATATTAATTATATCATCTTGTTTCATTTTATGCAAAAATCTGTATGACTTGTCTGTACTCTCTTTTCAATAGGCACTGTAATACTTTTCTTTTCTATGAAGTTCATGAGATGACATGACAACATTTCAGTCAGCAGTCCTATCTGTGTATGAAGGGCACGATATTCCAAGGTCACTTCAGAACAGAATCATCTAAAATATCGGAAAATATAAATTTGACATATGATTGATAAATTGTTTGTTTCACTTGCAAGGCTGGTGAAACCCGGCATTGTTTCTCAGTTTCATTAACTAATTTATTAACCCCAAGTAAATTATACCTAACAAGTTATTGTTTTATTAACCCAGGTAGGTAATTGACATGTTACAACGACAAAATTATTACTTTTAAATTTCAAATGAGAAATAGAAAGGATGGTTTTATTTGAATCCCCTTTTATTCTAATTATAAAAAGAGTTGAAACAAATTATTAACAGATCTGTCAAATACAACTAGCCATGACTCATGTAAACAAACTAGCCACAGTTTGTTTGATGAAAAACTGGCTGAAAATATTTCAATGTACCCAGCCAGTGTTCTTGTATTTATTTTTACTTTTTGGCTGTCTCTATTTTAATAAATATTTTAAATGAATATATATACTGTAGGTTTGACCATGATAATGTACTTATGATTATTATTTTGTTGAGATGTGTATATAATGTTTAATTCCTTTGTATCGAGTCATTGTGATAAATTACTCAGTTGTTGTAAAATAACTTCAAACTATATAATTGTACCATTAAAATATTAAAATTGATTATTAATTTAACAGCTTGTGTTATTGTTTTACCTGACTTAATATTGAGTATTTGAAGGAAGCAAGTTTTTAGAATTGTAGGCTAAAATTAAAAAGTGGTCTTTTATCTGGAGTAACCACTATATAGTACAATCCACCACATGTAACGGTGTGTCACCCGATTGTAACTCACCCTGTACCTTACAGATATTCAGCACTACCTGACTCAGCCATAACAACAGGCAGGTAGTTGAGTCCCTTGATGACAAAACATTTCCAATCTCTACCTCATAGTTTCTTCACTCTCCCCTCCTCTTGACTCACCAAATACTTACAATCCACATCAAGTAAAGTCAATCTTTTATAGCTTCCCTGATATTTCATAAAGATAAACATTATGTATTTTGCAAGAACAAGGAAATTGAAAGTAAGAACATTTAATTCTTTGGAAGAGGAGTAAGAGTTTTAGTTAAATAAGTTATGTGGTTATTCCATGACAATTTGTCATCAATATACAATGCAAGATATTTAATACAGTTAGTTTTAGAAATTTCTTCACAAAAATCACTATTACATACAATATCATGACTATGAAAGTACAATTTTCTAGTTTGAGAGTCATTATATAAATACATCCAGTTCATAAGAGTTTGAATACTAGTTTCAATTTTGGTTTTAAGGCGTTCCCACAAACAATCAGAACAAATCAGAGAAGTGTCAGCAACTATTAAGAGAATCTATGTTAAGAGTTAGGAGGTCATTGATCCATATATATATATATATATATATATATATATATATATTATATATATATATATATATATTATATATATATATATATATATATATATATATATATTATATATAATATATATATTAAGGAGAGGTCCTAGGGCACTGCCTTGAAGCACTCTAGTAGAAACTGGTAAAGGGTCACTGATAACATCGTTAAATTTAACACACTGGGTTCTCTTATGAAGATAACTAGAGAGAAGCCACAGACAAGTACCTCTAATACCATAGGTATCGAGCTTCTTCAACAATATATTGTGATCTACAAGATCAAATGCCTTAGTTAGGTCAAGGAATAAAACAGTAGTTTTCTTTTTACCATCTGTGGAGTTTATTATATTTCTTACTAAATAGTCAGTGGCATTGTCAATATATTTATTTTTCAAAAATCCAAACTGTTTTGAACTGAAAAGATTGTTTGTATAAAAATATTGTTCTATTCTATTTTTAATACAGACTTCAAGTATTTTAGATATTGAGTTGAGAAGTGAAATTTGCCTATAGTTAGCCATTTGAGAAGGGTTGTTTGATTTAAAAATAGGAGAAACGATGGAATTTTTAAACAAAGTAGGGAATTTTCCTTGGTTCAGAGTCAAATTAAAAATAAAAGCCAAAGGAACAGATATAAAAGACTTAATGATTTTGAATGTGATAGAATTAATATTGTCAGGACCAACAGATTTAGAGTTTTTTACAGCAGCAATAATTTGTAAGATTTCATCTTGAGTAATTGGATGAAGTTTAATGGTGTATTCAAGACGTGGGATATCATAATTATTTTTAGAGTTAGGAAGTTTTTCTTTTATGGATTGTGGATAAGTACAAAAATAATTATTGAATGCTGTTGCTATTTTAAGTGAGTCTGTAAGTAAGTGACTCCAGTTTTTTATCATCAACAATAAAAACAGTTTGCATTTTAGCTTTGTCCTGAATGTTACTGATATTTTTAATTGCTGACCATATTTCTTTCATATTTTGACACTTAGATAACATATTTTTATTATATTCAGTCTTTTTGAATTTGATTATTTTATTTAGTAAATTTATGTAATTTAGGTATTTGATTTTATAATCAATATTATTTGTATGTGATGTAATTGATTTAATATACATGTTGTCTCTTTTTCTAATGGCTTCAACCATACCCATAGTTATCCAAGGTCTAAGTTTGGTGTACTTGGCATTAACATATTTAATAGTGGTTTGCTTTTCCAAATAATAATTAAGAGTTTTATAAAATGGTGCACAGTTTCATCTACTTCAGTTGAGTTTAGAACACAAGACCAATTTTCAACTTTCAATGAGTCCAATAGAGAGTTTTTATCTAAACATTTAACAGTTTTAACAGACTTTTTAGATTTATTAGCAGTCAACTTAACCGATGAGAGGATGTTTGCCACAGTGATATTATAGTCAGTTCAATAGCTATTGAATTTCCCTTTACTAATTTAATATAAGTTTCACCTACTTATGACATAACGTCAGATATGATGGAATGTCGATGAACGAAAAGCAGTAAAAAAAGATTTATAGGCTGTTAAAATGTAACAGTCAATATTTTCAAAATGGCGACTAATATGAAAATAAAAATTATTTGGATGGATTTACCATCTGCAGGGGGGGGGGGACATTGTATCAAATTTCAACTTGATTAGTCAAATTTTCGATTTTAAAATTTTGATAACGCAGCAAAATAGGTCATTGTTGTCTAAAACATATTATCCAATAGACAGCTCAACTAAACTTAAAGTCTGATTTTGGTGCCAAGTTTCAGCCCCCTAGTATTAACACAGTGGGAATCATGCGTGATACAGACACACACACACACACACAGAAAGCTGCATACAAACCACTCCAAACATCATAAAAATCCCTGAAACGGATAATTATGATGAGACCTCGGTTTCAGATTATTAGAGGGAACATAATACTTTTCCTATAAACCATGTATAGAACTGGTCCTACTGTCCTCTCCTACAGTTGTAGGTGAGGAAAAGTTAAAACTAAACATAAATTTAAAATTTGGAATTTTCCCTCATCCTCTCCACTTCTGATTCGTTTCGCTCGTCCTCAGAAGACACAAATAGCCAGTCTTCAGATAGTATTTACATTAGTTTTATTCACCGCGGTCACCCATCCAGGCACTGTCCTCGGTCAATAACTTTTATGATCTAACAAAACCCTCAGGTATACTTTCCGTATTAAGATGAAACTTAGTATGTCCTTGCACCAAATTTCAACCAAATTGTTTCTCGCACAATTATATTGTGTCAATTGCATTATTTTCTGATTTTGTTTATATTTAAAAAAAAACCATTGAGAAAACCACACAGGAGGTCTCAACGGATAATTCAGGTGAGATACAAGTTTGGGATTCTTTGCAAACACAATACTTTCTCACAACAAATTGTTTTACAAGCGATAAGCAAGGGGGAAAAGTAAAGAGACGATTACAAAAAAATTAAAAAACTGAGAAAAATTAAAATATAATAAAAATATAATATACAAGAAGAAGGGAAAAGAACAACTTGGTATGCGAAAGCGATGAATGTTTAGAAGAGTCAAAGCAGGGCTACTGCTATGAGTATGGTGAAAATGCATCATCAGCATTTCTTCCAATTTCCTTCAGTTGATAAAGAAATAAACTATTCTCAGTTAAGGATATGGAAGAAAGTTTTATTTTTATTTCATTACCAGCCTTTAAAACACAGGTTTTTATGGGTTGACTATCATTAAATATGGAACTAGATAAAATAATAACTAGTTATTTCATAAATCAACTGAATCCGATACCAATATTATACTTGTATTCCCATCATTTTTAAGCATACGTCATAGATTTTTGTTTATAACAAAAAATAAGTATTTCAACAAAAATGAATGATATGTATGTCTAACATAGCGAGGTGAAACATAACCGGTATATTGTGATATTGATCTTAGGGAGCTGGCAAAAAGGGCCCAACAACGTGGCCTACTTGCCTGGTAGTTACTACCACTCCCCCCATATCACTATCACTATTATGATATGGGTAGCGGAATTCTAGAAGTATAATGTAGTTTCCGAAACAGCTGATATTTTGGCTTCTATATAACTTATTAGAGATGTCAAATGTTGACTAAATTATCATATTTGAACAATTGTATAACCAAAAAATAGTGGTGGGACGAAACCCATGTTGTTGCTGACTCATCTGCACTGGCTTTGCTTCACGTAACGTGGTAAGTAGCGCTTAATAAAAATATCATATCAAGGGGAAAATCCTAATCAAATTACAAAATTAATTAATTAATATTATATTTTAAAAATAAATAAATAAATTACAAATTTAAAAAAGAAATAAATACATTTTTGGCTTCATTGACATTTTACAAATAAATATTTTGTGTTTGTTGGGTATTTTAAAACACTGCTATTAGATACTTTTTGAATTAAGTACGGTAAATTTGTAAGTACGTATGTATGTAAGTATTGTATTTAGTTGTACGTATTATAAAGAGGTAACTATACAGTGTCGGCTTTGGCTTACATAAGTTTTAAGTCGCAAGTAGCATTCATTCCGTTCAGTAGCAGTTTGTCTATACTTTATTTAGTAAAGGGTTTCGTATGAATTTATACGACGTCATTCGTGTTTTCAATTTTTATAAATAATAATCAGTTTGAAGTCGTTCTAGCTTTGTGTCTAAGGTTTGATATTACTCCAGTTGTGTGTCGAACATTTGATATCATTTTAGTGTTGTGTCGGACGTTTGATATTACTTGAGATCAAATCTTTTTTACTTTGAGTTTCTCTTGTCATTTATATTTACTAATTACTATAGTAATTAGTTCACCAATTGAGATATCTATAGTCTAAATTATGCTAGTCTAATAAAGTCGCAGTACAGAGTATAAGACCTGAACGTAGTGGGTAAACCAGCGAGGTTGGTCTGTGAGGCAACCTAACTACGTAGGAGTCGTGGGAATCACTCAGCCCTAGGATTTGTCGAGCTCTATTTGTCGGCCCTAGAGTCAGGAGGCACTGGTCAGCCGCATTATCTTTACGTATTAGAAGTTCAGGGTCTTAAGTCCAGACTAATGTAGTCTAATCGTCTTCAGTCTTATACCTTTTCCTCGCCGTTCCGGTTGGGAAAAAGATGCAATATGATTCGGTCTAGGGTCAGTGACTGTACTGGACATGAGCCCTATAGGGTAAGTCGTTTCTGATGATCTTGAAGGACCTCCTGTCCCAACCACCGGATGATGGGGCGGACCAGCCTCCTCCACCACTGCTGTGCATCTCGTCTTTGCTGCTCATCAGTTTCTTAAGGAGGATGATGAGAGACAAGACCAGGGCCAACTTGCTGACGATGAGAGCTTTTCCAGCGAGGAGGAACAGCGCACCCAGCTTGATAGGGATCATCGTGGCGGCCTTCATCATTCCAGCCATCATCATCATAGACATCATCTTCTTCATCTTACCTCGACCTGAAACACCAGAGGTCATCTCTCTCAATCAATCATTTAAATAATAGGTTAAAAGTGACAAGTAGGATGAGTCAACAAAAATCTTAGATTGGTTCACTATTTTTATGTTTAATATTTTTTTGTAATTATGTTAAAAGGGCATAAACAATCTCACAGAAAGGAAACTTGGTAATCCTTACCACTCAGGAAGTTTTGAAAATATCAAATGGATATATCAGAGAAATTATGTTTCGGACTTTAAATTGCAAACTCTGTACTCTTCCTACATACCTACGGTATAAATGAGGAAAAGTAAAAAATAAGTAGTTTGCCTATAACGGCAGAAACCTGCTAAGAACCAGGGCTCTCACCTTCTTCCACTCCATGCTTAAGTTCGTCGGGGGTGACCTGTGGCAGCTGTACGGTGACCGAGTGAGATGACATGAAGTTAGCCAGCTTCTCGAGAAGGATGTCACTTAGTGACCCCCTGGCTGTTGCCTGCTCTAGTTCGTCCTGGCTCAGAGATCTTCCCTCGCGATCAGTGGTGGCTCCTGGTAGTTTGACCAGCTTGACACTGTCCATAATGTTCAGGTTGTCTGAACGTGCTGCTCTCTCTAATCCTCTGATGGCTTTGATCTGAACAAAACCAATTAATTTAGTTAGCAAAATCATCTTACTAGAACTATCAAATGAGGTTTCAGTCATAGATAAGAGTATATAGGGTTTGAGTAAAATGTAAGTTTATTTTCTGATAGCTATGGAAAGAATATTTTACAAAATGGACCGTAATGTGACATGAAATAATGTAACATGTAATAATGTTGCATGACATTATGTTGCATTGTATGTGGCCGCTTACTTAATAATTACTCACAAATCAAATGCGAAAATTTGAAGAATTAATAATTACTCACAAATCAAATGCGAAAATTTGAAGAATATGAACGGACCTGCATGGGCCAATGATTCACCCCAAGGTCACCCCTAACTAGCATCCTGATGTGATCACGTGACCACTTAGGGCGTTAATTCATGGAGGCTTTGGATTTAGTGACTGGGCCTTGTCCTATATATTTCCTTATTAATGTCACTTGCCGCGTAGTTTCGAACCAACGGAGTCGACAGAGATATTGTTAATAAGGCAACGGATTTCTTTGTCCCCTATTTCCAATCATGCCTCCGACTACTGATCCAATTCTATTGTTGGCCGATACCCGAGTGGGGGTTCAGTTCCGTTTTACTGGATAATGGGCCTTGTCGTAGGTTAGTCAATACAATGGTTAGGATTCTGTATTCTGATTTCGTAGTTCTGGGGTTTGGGCCAGTCCGAATTTGACTGCCCCAGGAAATTTTGACTCCTGGGACGGGGATAACGATTTGGATTGTAAATTATAAAAATTAATTATTATTTTAGGATTCGTTGGCGATATCTATGTAATAGGTTTAATTTTAAACTTTTACGATAAAGTTAAACTATGATTACAATTATAGCAAAAAAATTACGTGACACAAATCCTGATAAGGTCCTATCTACTTAGCTTCCAAGCCGGCCGGCTACATTTTGTAATAATTCTCAAATGATATTATTGTAGCACTAAGCATTATTGCAACACAAAATATATTCAAAAGCAGCCAAATTTACCCCCAATTCTATCAGTTCTTCCTGTCATGTAAAGCTTAATTTTGTACCAAGTTTTATTTCAGTATTTTTTTTTATTCAAGAAGTTTATTCAGTACCAAGTCTTGTCAAAGAGTATTTGGCTCTAGATTATGCAGGTAGAGGTTATGCTCACTACAAGCATTCTAATACAATTGAATTAATTATTATTGACTTTCCTATATGTTAGTTGATTTTGCTATTTCTTATAATATATTCACTTATATTTTGTTTAATTTCAATTCATTTACTTCGTTAGCTGCTCTTATAAAGACTTTCATTTGGCTTTGATTGACGATGCAGATAACTCTTCTCTGTTTTTACATATTTTACATCTTTAATGTCATTACATGATTATACCCCGATGATTAGAGGGCGAAATATAGTTTGATATGAAATGAGAAGTGATTATATATTTTCCCTAAAGTTAGTGTCATTTAAATTGATTAGCTAAATGCAACTAAAAGCATTCCAGTACAACTAAATTAATTAGTTAAAGCCAATAATATTGGAGAACCAGTCGACTCGATGTATCGGGGAACCAGTCAAGTTGGTCGTCATAAATTTCAACAAGACTTGTTTACAGAATTTTGACAGTAAGCCCGGTCCCGTCACGTACGGATTAAAAACACCAATACCGCTATTTAGAGAAATCTGACCGCATATCAGGTCATATAAAGGTCCGGCACTGTATTCGAAATTTTTAAGCCACAAAAAATGTTAGGAGAGGTCCCGTATGCATGGAATGGTCCCGTCATAAAATGGTCTCTGGCGCAAGAATCAGAGAATGGAGCTCGTGGAGGTGAATGGAGTCGAGGGTAGGGTTGCCATCTCGTGGAGGTGCATGGAGTCGAGGACCTTGTGGAGGTGCATGGAGTCGAGGGTAGGGTTGCCAAATGCTATCAGTGTGCACAGCTTTAGTGAAACATGTCGAGAGCCATTTTCTATAAGCAATTTGCAAGAACTGCAAAAAGTTGCTGTTATAAAACCATAATTGTGAATGAGACTTTAGTTCAGTGCTATGACCGTTGCATATAAAGCTAGGCAAATACATTGTTACAATATTTAAACACGTTGGGACGCATGCTTAAGCATGACACAGCGCTTTGATGACTAACTTCACATGCTTTATATTGTATAATTAATTTTAGTCAAAGGGTTCTTTTTTCAAAACGTTTAGTTTGGGGACTCGTTTAGTTGCTGGGTACGGGTTACACACTACTTGTTGTGGGTACAGGGTACCTCGCAACTTTTATTCATCACATCGTATTTGCTACGCTCATCCTTCCTGCATCGGACTCGCTTCGCTCGTCCTCAAAATATACAATACGCCAAATTTATACTGCAACATGTGTTCAGACTCGCTTCACTCGTCCTCAATAATAAATGCATCCGTTTCATCCTCAGCACTGACCGCGCTCAATGCTGACCACGCTCAATGCTGCTTAATTTTTATGATCCAACAAAAATCACGGATATACTTGTATTAAAACGAAACTTAGTGTACTTATTTATTACCTGAAAGTATACTCTTGCACCATATTTAAACTCAATCAATTATTTTTTGATTTTTTAAAAAAATTTAAACAAGTCATTCAATAAAAATTAAACTAAAGCAGATAATAAAATGAAACTTGGCACATATGTTAGTCTTATACATACCACATGCGGGCTTAATCTTATGTTTTAAGATTTCGAAATTTTCGCTCAATCATTATGTCGGGTTAATGACGTCATAAAAAATATTCTCCGAATAGCACAACTACAGCGGTAAACTGATTTTTCTACGAAGTTTCAACTCTCTAGCAAGATTAACACTAGGAGCTACTACGATAATAGACACACACACACACACACACTGACAACTTTGTACAAAACCACTCAGGAGGCCTTTAAAACATCTGAAACAGATAATTCTGGTTTCATCCGGATTTCGGATTTTCACGCAAACACAATACTTTTCCTACATAACTACGGTAGAAATGAGGAAAATAAAAATATTTTAAAATCAATAAATATTTTTTAAATAAATTGGATAACTACTACTAGAGTTCTAGCTAACGGGCTTATAATGCACAAAACGTTTACATTTTTTGAAAAGAATCCTCTGACTTTGCAAAAACTAACAATTTTTTCTGGTTTTGCCAATTCAAACCATAAGTTTACTTGTACTTATCCAATTTTGATGAATAAATATTCGACTTTTGTAACATTTTATCAGCTTTAAAATGTTCTTTTCAAGACCAGCAGCTCGCGACCAATAGGAAACCACTTATTTCAAGAAACTTCAAATTTGCGGGATTTTCTAAAAGTTTGAGCATGCGCAATCATATGAAGGGCTTCACTCTGGATAAGACGCATTCAAGACTCAATACAAATTAAATATATAATAAAATTTTAATTTTATAAGAATCTTCTATAAGAAAAAATATGACTCAGAATCTTGTTGAGATTTCATGAAAGCATTTTAAGTTTAACTTGACTACTGCTGATATTTTAGACCTGTTTAAGTGTCGTAGGAACATTAGTAGTTTGTTCTTAGCCTAGGCTAATCATAACTATAAAAAGGCAAATGAGAATCATAAAGAAATTTTGAGAGTCATCAATGCTACACCTGTCAGTTCCAAAGCAAAGTATGATTTGGCTGATGGAACTTTCCACTCGGTTTTAGCGATTCTCTTCTGGAGAGACAATGGGGCTCCACAGCTTACATTTTAAAACGGAAATTTGTAAGGAAATGAAATAGCTCGGTGAAACAGTTAAAATGATGTCATGTATTACAATACATGACATCATTTTATGATTACATTTTTATAAATTAAATTATTTATGCAAAGTAGATAATTAATTTTATAAATAATCAACTCATTTACTTTCTTACTCATTTATTTTTTTTTAAATAAAAATAATTACTTAAATAAATAAAATAATTTGATTTGTATGCAACAATAATTTACTGACTAAATTTAATTTCTCAGATTGTAAACATTATCTTGACGCAACCACCTGTTGCAAAAATATTTTTGGTTATAAGCAATGAAGACAATATATTTATGAGAACTATTTGTTTCTAACCTGTAAACAAGTGGCCATATCTTGCTGCGAGCACTGCTGAAGGATGTCAGCAAACACTCCTCCTTGCTGATCAGCAGCTGCTGCAACGGGTGCTATCGGTTCTTCAGCACATAGTGCCAATCCCAACCCACCCAACAACAAAACCAAATACTTCATATTGGCACTTGAATTTGGCACCCCCGCGAAACAAGACGCGACAGACAGACGTAGCGATAATGAAACCGTTTCCAAGTTCAGGGTTGACTTTATACTTTCCCCTTCCGGAGGATGTTGCGGCGGGTGCGGCGAGGAGGGGAACCCCCTCGCGTCTTGAAGATGCTGTGTACCCACATCCAGGGAAACTCCTGCACATATTCCACTCCATATCACATTGGCTTTAATTGAATAATTCTCTGACTCGATAAACACCCAACTCCCTGAAGCAGGTTTCATTGTCTTTTTACTGTCCATTAATTACGAGAAATAATCAGGTACGGGGTACCTCGCAACTTTTACTCCGGACTCGCTAGATATACTGCAAGCAAATCTTTAAGTTTGCTGCACTTAGACAATAAAAAAATAGATTCTATTCTCAGCGGTCTGGCGTCCGGGCCCTGACCACGCTTAATGCTACTTAACTACGAGCGAAACGACAAACGTCCTGGATGTACCGCACGTGTTTCATTGAAATGAAACATTATATACGTAGTACCAGTATTGTGTTCGATTCGAAACCGAGTTTTCATTATAATTATCCGTCTCAGTCACTTTCAGGACGTTCTGAGATGTTTTCATCTCGCTGTCTGTCTGTCAGAGTGCGCCTGGGTTACGCATAACTCCCGCTGTGTTTATGTCAGACAATTAAAACTTGACACAAAAATTATATTACATAAGATCTAGTAGAGCTGCCCAAAAGAAAATATTTTTATACTAAAATAACCTAATTTGCTGAGCTAATATCAAAAATTAAAAAAATCTTTAAACATCTTTGACTAATCGAATTGAAATTTGATACAAATTTATATCTATAAGTATTAAATTGATCTATTAAATTTTAGGTAGATATTGATCAAAATTTAGAATAAAATAGACATGAAATTTCTGATCTCTGACGGCCTATAAGTGATAATCTTTTCCTTTTTATTAGGCTCGACATATCGCCAGATAGCCAACAACATAAAAAAACCTTGTTTGCAAAATTTAAAAGATATTGGCGAAAATATGTATTTAATTATGCAATATTATAGACAAAGTTTGTTACATTAAGGATCCATATAATTATTCTCAGAGGGGTCAACTTGTAACTACAGTCTATCGTTTAGTTTAAAAATCTTGACAGGTCAGTTTAGACACCACTGATTCTTAAGACAAAAAATCCCTGCAAGAAGGGAGCGGGAAAAAACTATGTAAACAAATTAGGTTATTTTACCCATATTTTCTTGGCGATGTTTTTTTTTTACATTTCTTTTGTGTAGTTTTATTTTAAAATATAATTGTTAATATTAATTTGAAAGTAGTTTTCAAAACGATGTAATCAAAAGAAGAACCACAAACAAAGTGAACGATTGCTGGGAAGGAGGTTTTTTTCCCTACAGCGGTTATTGTGGTAGGGATTTTTTTTCTCTTTTTAAGTGAGAAGTTGGCAGCGGCTTCTCTGATTGGTCAATCCCCAAAATACTTATGACCTTGGGGATTTTTAAACTAAACGATAGACTGTAGAGTAGTAATAATGATTATAGCAAGCATCATTTAATTTATTTAGTTTTAATTTCATATTTAATAAAATTAAATTAAATGAAATTATTTTATTTAAATAAATAAAAATAAGCTTAAGTAAATAAAATAAATAAGTAAGTATAAAATAAACTTACCCTGATCAAGTATGTCAAGAGCCTGTTGAGGCCCTAGGCCTAGTCTTCCGTTTGAAATTTTTAAAGGTCAAAATATAAAGGAGGAGAGTCTTAAGGGACCTAAATTTAGGTAACAAATTGAAAATATTTTACAAATTTGTTTCTAGGAGCTCTTTAGATTCTACCTTAGAGTATTGGGCCCCTTTGGCTTTTGTGTCATGAAAACATCAAACATTAAATGAAAATATTTTTTTAATTACCATAGCTTTTTCTTTGAGTTTGGTTTTAGCTGAGGGACCCAAGGAGAGCTGCCGCCCCCGCCATCAATGGCCAGTCCACCCCCGGTCGTGTCATATATTAAACAACAAATAAAACCTTGATTAAAACCCTTATTAACAATCAAAGCTTAAAAAATGTAAAATCAACATTTTTAATGGCGGCCTATATGAAAATAAAATTTAGATCTATTTCCCATTTAGGTATCATTTCTACTTGATCATTAAATATTCTATATTTTACGATTTTCAAAAATGTTGATGTCAAAAAAAGTAGATTAAATTGGTTTTAAAAATATTGTCTGATTCTTGTGTCAAGTTGCCACTTGTGAGGATACAGCGAGGCGCATGCGTGGGACGGACTCACACACACAGCATCATGAAAACTGCTCAAATCCTCATAAAAACATGACACGGAGAATTATGATGAAATTTCAGTAGTATTTAGGACGGGTATATTATCTCGGATATTTATGAGAGCAAAACTTTGCCTACATGGCAGCGCTAGTGGTCGAGCTAAAGTAATAACTAAATGTTGATTGATGGGATAACATTTATCTGACGATATAAATAAATAATCTGAGAAAAATGCAAGTACCTCAATTGACTTGGCTCAGCCCCTCTAATATCACGTGAGACCCCCAAATTTTATTGAATATGCCCACCCTTTCCTTTTAAGATTAAAAAGTAATGCATACAGGGGCCTGGCCTCCATTTTTTATTAAATGCCATATATTGCTGTACAAGTCCTTTCAAAAGCGCTAACAATAATTTTTATCAGTGTTTTTCCTTTTTAAGACTCGTGAGAAAGTAAATCTGTGTTGAGAGGAAACATCGCATTGAATTAAAAGTGAAAGTCATTGCCAGGTTGTTCTCTGATATATGTCAACCGATAAGTCATGTTATGAATTGCTGATAGTAAGATAGTTATTTGTTGGTAGGTTTGAACTTGCCTGACAATCTTGCCAGTTTGTCATAGTAAAGGTCACAAGGCCCTGTACTTAGACACGCATGCGTACAGTTACTCAACCAATATGTACTCTCACTAAGTTTTAATGTAGAATTCATTATTCGATAATCTTTCACCTTACAGGGCATTGAGAATATTAAAAGTAGCTTCAGTATCGCGGTCACGCAGGAGCATATGTTTGAGACATTCACTGAGACATGTTCGAGACATTCACTGAGACATGTTCGAGACATTCACTGAGATATGTTCGAGACATTCACTGAGATATGTTCGAGACATTCACTGAGATATGTTCGAGACATTCACTGAGATATGTTCGAGACATTCACTGACACATGTTCGTGAGATTCACTGAGAAACATTCGAGACATTCACTGAGACACGTTCGAGACATTCACTGACACATGTTCGAGAAATTAACTGAAACTTGTTCGACTGCCGGAAGGCATTTGGAAAAATGTGACCGACGTTGTCAGGCTTTATCAAAAACGTATGACATTTTTTCAATTGATTAATTAATATTTTTTAGTGTAACAAGGCAGAAAATGGAAATTTAGTCTAATTATAAATTTAGCATTCCAGCCGAAGTCAAGGAAAGGCTACAAAATTGCCTTCAGGGCATATAATTTACAATTTTAGTTTCGAGGCGAAGCCGAGGGTGATGGTAGTTTACGTGCGTCTGTAATGTTTCCTTTCTTCGTAGTACACAATAATCTATTAACACCTTCTATTATGAAATTAGGATTTGATTCTATTGGGATATATTATTTCCTTAGAATAATGATATATATATATATATATATATATATATAATATATATATATATATATATATATATATATATATATATATATATATATATATATATATATATATTTATACCAAAAAGTGTTCATCTTTCATGTAAGTATTTAGTATATAGTAGTATAAATATTAAGTATATAGTATAGTATTTAATATCTGCGGCTGCGCTGGCTGCAGATCTGGTTGACGCCTCTTGGTACTTGCAAATATAAAACATATTATGAAAAAAAATTCTTAAGAAATATTTTTATGATTTTAAAAGTTTATAATGAAAAACAAAACATAAACCTTAAATCACTCTTAGAGGAGGTTCACTGAGGTTGCACAGAGCCCCTTAAAGTGCCAAACAGATGTCAATCCTCTAAATGTACTGAGATAGTGTGAGTTCCTCCCAGTAAAATATCTCTGTGTCTATCTACTGTATAGACATACTCTTTCCCATTTTCATCTACAAATTATGCTGAGGTGGGGAGTGACGGGGGGGGGGGTTAATACCGCAGGAACTCCTGCTTCCAAAGAACCAGCTGCAGAAATTATCTAATATAGAAATTCCAGGCTTCGGCCTCTGAATGCTCCGCGTCCACTGCTTCGAACACCAGGTCGGGAGACTTCCCTTGTGTATTGGTTATCGTGTTGTATTGTTTGTTGATTCATTATTATTTTCATGCAACAGCATGTTGCCATGTATTTAGCAGATTTTCATCAAGCAGGTCACTGGCTTGCTCGGCTCGCAACAGCCCCTTCACGCACAATACTTGATGACTTGCTAGAACCCAGTAGCTACTCTACGCTCACAGAACTGCTTCGATAAATCTTTAGGAGACAGTAGATATACTGTTTAGGCCCAGTACTGCTCGATGAGTCGTCAGGTGTGTCACTTTCCCACGACTAAGTCACAAACCTGGACTGAATAAACAGAATCAGTTGTTGAATTCTATTTATTCAAGTTTGTACTTTCCAAAGTCTTGTGGTTCCTGTAGTGGCTTATCTCGGCAGCGAAGTAAGGAAATCGTACAGTTCAGTTTCCGGACGCTTTCACCTTCACGACTGTTTGTAGCCCGTGGGTGTGTGAGAGCGTACCACTGTTGTTTGTATTCACTAGGTCTGTGTGTACACTGAGGGTACGGGTACATTGTGCCTGTAGTACCGTGTACCCAGTACCTCGCGTTGACCTCATCCTATATTGACCTTTATACTCTCTCTTTCTTCAAATATTCTTTACTTTTATTTTCGTTTTATTTATTTCCTTTTTAAAGAATCTTGACAAGCATTCTATTTTTTATTAAGTTAATGGTTAGATATGTGAAACAACATATTCTTCTCGTGTTTCAAGTACCATAAAGGTACTTAGGTACCATATAAGTACACAATGTAATCAAAAGTCAATACGATTTAAAGGGTTATCTTTTTTTATAACATTTTTTTTTATTAATACAACAAGAAATGGTAGTAACAAGTTCTAGAGGTGACGCAGTTGTAGTGCTGGGTTACCTTAGTTGTAGTGCTGGGTTACCTTAGTTAGTGTTAGTGCTGGGTTACCTTGTTGTAGTGTGGGTTACCTTAGTTGTAGTGCTGGGTTACCTTAGTTGTAGTGCTGGGTTACCTTAGTTGTAGTGCTGGGTTACCTTAGTTTAGTGTGGGTTACCTTAGTTGTGTGCTGGGTTACCTTAGTTGTAGTGCTGGGTTACCTTAGTTGTAGTGCTGGGTTACCTTAGTTGAAGGGTGCCAAGTACCTTAGGTTCTCATAAATACTACAAGAAATCTGGTCCGCATGTCGGGCGAATTTCCTTTAACGCATTTCCGTGCTTAAGTATTCATTTTTTGCTTAAGGATCCGATTTATAGTTTATAACTTGACCAGTTACTCAATTATCAAGAACTAATCGTAACTCATTTTTTCTGTATTTTTCAAAGGAATGCGCATAATTATGCCGTTGGTTGTACAAAACTATGTCTTTAAAATGGCAGTGCACACTATTATTTGCACTAGTTATAATGCTCAGTTGGGTTCATAGATGGTTTGTTTAAATGTTTTAGCGCATTTCCTTTGAAAAATACAAAAAATGAGTTACTAGTAGTGCTTGATAATTGAGTAACTGCCAAGTTATAAAGCATAAACAGGAATCTTTAAGCAAGAAATGGATTGTTAAGCACGGAAACACGCATTCTAAAGGAATTCACCCGTAATGCGGACCATCGTGCCAGAATTATTTTGTAGTTATGTTTATGAAGTAAAAAACGATAAATAATTATCGCCCCTACCAGTATTCAAACCCAGGTACCCTGACTGGGTGTGCTCTTCACTCTCATTCAACTCACAGGCCCAAAAAACAATGAAAACGACTCCCCACTTGAAACTTGAAATATGTTGTATAGCAGCCTTATTTTAGGTTTCCTGGTATTGACTGGTAGTTTTTTCGACTTTTTGATCACTTAGAGTGGTCGCAACGATATGCCATATATAATATGGCATACACGCATATTGCTGTTGATGTGAATCAGACGTGGCATGCACGCAGATTGTTTTCATTTTAGCCAGTGTCCAGGTTTCCTTGCATGCACATGCCTTAGGGGTTCCACCAATCGTAGAAAAGTAAAAGTACGGCAGCGGCACGTTCTGATATTCTTTTCAATTTCAAACAAAAAGAAAAACCTTAACAAGAGGATGGAAATAACTTGGAAAATCACAAGTCATGATTTGTAAGTCGTGATCCGTAGGATACACGTAGGACCTGCAGATCAACAGGTGCCTCCGTCCCAGATGAGGTTTCTAATCCCATATCTATGTGACGAGTGCCAAATGAAAGAAAACTCCAGTGAAATGAAAGTTTTCTCATAGCAAGGCCTTTCTCGTATTTCCCGCCAAATCAACTCTTAATGAGGTACCACCCGCCGCACCGCACTAATAGACCTCACATAACGTTAAGTACAAACTCAGGTTGCGAGTACCTCGGATTTTTGTCTCAAGTCCATTATCTACACATTCAAATCTTTCACAGCAGGTTTTCATCTTTCGGCACTTTTTATCCGGCTGGTTTGCAATGTGGGAGACATAGTAGCTTTCATAGTAAGAATACCTTTCCGATATTCGTACTATGTTTATATTTTACAGCCTCTAGAAAATTAGGATTTCTGGACATTGTACTCAAAGTATGACACAATGGAAGGCTTTGTAACAGAATCAATAATGCAGAGAGAGATAACGAGTATGCTGCAATCATTTTGTAGCAGTGTTACCCGGATATACAATTCATGACTCATCAAAATTCACGAACCACAATACTAAGTATGTATGTGAAATATGACACCCATGTAGTGCCATGGTCTATAAGAACAACAAATGTCCCAAGTTTCATCTTGTATTATAGAATTACTTTCGAAAATTTACTAAATAAAACATTTTTTGAAAAGTATCATATTAAATTTATATCGTATTTATATGATATTAATATAAGTAAAATATAATACAGTGTGTCCCCGGATGGGGTTGCCTATACGTGTAAATGACAAAATATTTCATTTTTCGAAAAAATACATTCTTTGATAGAAGCTCCTGCATGTTTTTAAACTAATATTTTTCATATTTTTTTATTTTTAACGGTAGAATAAAAAACTGGATTTTGAAAAATGGACGAAGAGTAAAGTAGGCTTAATTTTGACTTTAGAAAAAAGTATTCTTCATAAAATTGTTTAATTGCCCCCCCCAGAGACAATTTTCCATAAAAAAAAATTAAAATAATAATTTTCAAAATTCACCCATTTTACCCCCTCACCCGAATTTTGGAAAAATTAAAAGTTGTTCAATCTGGATAAATGATACATCATTTGAAAGGTCTTGACTAGTGGAACAAAAATGGTAATATTGTAAACTTCGATTTAAGTAACACTAACTGTGATATTTTAATAAAACGGGAAAGTGTTTATTTTGTCATTGTTTTTATTATTTTTAACAGCTTTTTTTAGTTAAGTAAAATTAGTATAATTATCTTTGTATTTTCTGTAAAGTAGAGAATAAGCAACCCGATTTGTTTCGTATTTTATAAAAGGACGCGACCTTGGTCTGTTTATGTGATAATAAATAAATATGATTCAACTAAAACGCTTTCCAGATTAAATAACTAGTTATTTCATGAAATGGCCAGTTAGAGCATAAAAATAAAAATAATTTATACCATCCTGGTATACGGGCAGTTGCTTCATAAAGTAACTAGTGAATTTCACCATTTAACAATAACATAATACATCAAGCAGTTTGAAGGAGAAAGCGGTCGAGCAGCGAATCCGACAGCGAAATCTAAACAGCGTCACGTATACAACTCATCAATCTAGCCACATATTTGTCCCACATATTTCTGTATAATCAATTTCAAAATCCAAAATAATTTCGGAAAGAGGTAACGGTAGTTAGCGGCACTCCCCTCGCCTGGATAGAACACTCAGGAACTCGAACATAGTGTTCCACTTATTTATCTTTTTTGGGCTCTAAGGGGTTCTACGTAACCTGATTGCAACCTCCTGGCAGTGTGTTAAAGTTTTAATAGTATAGTGGCCTTATCCCACACTGTATATGTTTTGTCATGTACATGATAAACATTCTATATAATATGAAGTACTATGATTTTGAAATATCTATTTAATAAACCAAAAAGTTGTTGAGGTTACTTCTTTAATATTTCACTGCGTTGGCTTCCGCGGGTATTGTCATCAATATTTAGGTCTTCCGGTGGTGACCGCGTCAATGTAGATGAAGAATCCGACGTTTCGCTTCCACTGTGGGAGGCATCTTCAGGGATGTAGGACATCATGGATAGAAACACAATGCTCTACAAAACTCTACTTTTTTAATGTTTCAAAATTCAATCGATAGAGCCTCTCTAGTAATAATATCTCTATGCCTCATGTTTGGTAAAATCAAGGATATTGAATAAAGGGGATGACGTGGTAAAGGAACCTACTAGAACCATGAATATCCCATACCATGTTCATGGGTTAGATAAGGAACATACCTGACCCATGAATAATGCCGATAATGTAATGATTGTAAGGATGTGCAGTTTGTTATTAAATAAATAAATAAACAAATTTTATTTGCATTAAGTACAATTTTTAAGTACAATGGCAACATGCCAATATTAAATAATCATAATTTTTACAATAAAATATGATTTGAACAGTTACAAAAACAATAAAAAAATGGTTTAAGATTAAATCTCAGTAATTATTAGCGCTAATAAATTACAAAATAATAAAGCAATTGTGTCAATTTATTCAAATTTAATTAAAAAGAATTCATCAATTGAGTACATTATTGACATAATGTTTTGTGATGGCTTCTTCTCTAGTTTTGTATCCTCAGCGGGGTCACATTATTGTATGGCAAAAGGACATAACGCGACATTCCCTTTATTTAAGATCCTTGGGTGAAATGCATGATACCCAAGAAGATGATAAAGATGTAATCATTCTTCTTAGATAACGCTTACTAGGTTTGTTTTGATAACAGTATTTACTTTCCTCATTTATACCTAATGCTATATAGAAATAGTATTGTGTTTGGGAAAAATCCCAAACCGGGATATCATTTGAATTATCCGTTTCAAGGCCTTCTGAGTGGTTTTGACAAAGTTGTCTGTCTGTATGTGTGTGTGTGTCTGTTATCATCGTAGCTCCCAGTGTATTTATCCTAGAGAGTTGAACCTTTGTACAGAAATCAATCTATACGTATAATTGTGCTATTCAGAAAATATTTTTTATGACTTTCCCGCAGTAATGACTCAACGAAATTTTTCAAAATTCATGAAGTGCCATACATTCATCAAGTGAACCATTTATTTATCTTTAACAACCGGTGTCAGTGGTGAGTGGTTAGTGTTTTGGAACGTTTAATTAAACCCAATTCCTACTCTGTACCTCATTAGGTTGACAAGAAAAGAGAAAACAACTTTATTAAACTTTTAGATTGCATTCAAAAATAATCAAGGAGAAACAAGTAACTGCCTGCTAATTGAAAATATCCAGTGTAATTGAATTATAATATAGCGATTATTCTCTGAGGAAATTCGCTCAGAGCAAAGTCTCGCAGACTCGTTAATTAACAGATATTTCTTATCCTTAATACTTTCTGCGTGAAAACATAAATACTCACTCCTTGGTTGTTCTATAGGTTTTTTGGAAGATTAATGTGTTAAAGCCGGTTCAGAGTCAATACGTCAACTATAAGAGGCCGAAAACGGCGTAACCGATAAACTGGGGTTCTATGAGTGAAGAGCTGATTGTGAAAGTATGAGCATAGCTCTGTAACACCTATGGGGTTAGTCGTGCGCATTTACTTTGAAAAGCCTGGATCATAGAGCTGCAAGTAGTAAAGCCACTGCTTGGACTGTAAAGTATTTACCAGAAATATGAGCAAGGAACCAAGCACTCTGAAGAAAATCAAACAATGTACCAAGCATTCCAAAGAGCATGTACCAAGATTATCGAGCAATGTACCAAGCATTCCAAGATTACCAAGCATTCCAAAGATTATCGAGCAATGTACAAGCATTCCAAAGATTATCGAGCAATGTACCAAGCATTCCAAAGATTATCGAGCAATGTACCAAGCATTCCAAAGATTATCGAGCAATGTACCAAGCATTCCAAAGATTATCGAGCAATGTACCAAGCATTCCAATGATTATCGAGCAATGTACCAAGCATTTCAAAGAAAATCGAACAATGTACATTCCTAATAAAATTGGCCCCGAAGAGACTTCGCCCCAAAAGAATGCGGACATCTGCCTCATAATGCCAGACGTTAATGAAAATGTCTTTTTAAAACGATAAAAGGTTATTCAATAACTAGGCTGATTAAAAATAGATTCTACATTATACTACACGATGACGACAAAAGCGACTCAGATGGTTCTACTGATCTCCAGTCTGAATCTCCGATGTCATGTTCCGTTATTAAAGTTGTCAGTAGTCGGTACTTAGTTAGGAAGTACATAGCTCGAGGCTGCAGTAGGACAAATCCCCGGTACCTACTCATCCAGATACTGATGGTTCCAACCTAGTACAGCGGTCAACCTTACTAAGCAATATTAACAAAATAAATTGGATAATTTCTTGTTTCACTTTTGTAAAGTAATTTTGAGCCATAACTTTCAATATGGTGGATAACTAGATCGCGACATATTGGAGGAAAATTAGTTTTTAGTTAAAAATATTAGAATTAATTGACTAGTGGAAAGCGGCTGTTATTTCACGCGTCACTGCCTCACAGTGCATCACATCTATGTACCCCGGTACCAGATTCACTGCTAAATGGCCCACAAGTACAAATATAGTCAATAGTAAGGTGCTTTTAATACTACTTTAACGTTTTGCGGACTCAGCAAACCGGGTTAATGACGTCACAAAAACCTTGTTTTCAATAGGGTTCGTGTCCTCCCGAAGGTTGATTTTTGTACCAAGTTTGATTAAAAAATTTTAATCCGTTCGAACGATAGCGTGTTTACAAGAAAGTGTCTAGAAATACATACATACATACGTACTTACATACGTATATACGTACCTGCGTACATACGAATTACCTCTTTGTTGTTGTGTTGTTGACTGCAAATAATACCAATTTGTGCTAATTTTTATTAATACATTCAAAATTTGAACACAAATTAGGTAGATAACATTGACGTCTAACAGTAGTTATGTATGTACCAAGTTAGATTAAAAATAAATCGTTGAGTGAATGTAAATACTCTTTGACATTAACGAAAAAAGCGTGCGAATGACGGAAATAGGCTTCATTTATTACAAATCCGGCTAATTACTAAACATTTTGAAAAAAACTAACGCACCTCAAAAATTTCCCATAAGCGTCAATGATAAAAAAAAGTTTGTTGGTGATCCAATGTCCAGAGGGATCTAGAAGGCCGTGGATATTCGACCGCGCCTTATTGCTTCCTCCGTGGTCCTAATTTCATTTGCTCATTTTTCATAGGAAACTGGTTTATAAATGGCATAATTTACATTAGCTTGACTCAATGCTCAGAATGTAATGCTCAGCTGATTATTTCAAATACTGAGCATATGTTCAGCCAATGGTGAGCATGCGCATTTCCTATTTTGCTGATAAAAAATATATTTTTTACATATACTTAAAACATTTGTATATATTCTTAATTAGTAAGTTCTCCAACCCAAAAAAATGCACTTCCCCTCTTCATGACTAATCTCATCAGCTCATTTTCCTTGGGTAATTCGCTAGAATCTTTTGAAGAAGTAAATTAGGACTTGGTAGCGCCACACTGATCTCGGTAGCGCCACACTGATCTCGGTAGCGCCACTGATCTCGGTAGCGCCACATGTAGCGCCACACTGATCTCGGTAGCGCCACACTGATCTCGGTAGCGCCACACTGATCTCGCGCGATCTCGGTACTGATCTCGCGCCACACTGATCTTGGTAGCGCCATACTCGGTCTCGGTAGCGCCACACTGATCTCGGTAGCGATCTCGTACGCCACACTGATCTCGGTAGCGCCACACTGATCTCGGTAGCGCCACACTGATCTCGGTAGCGCCACACTGACTCGCCACTGATCTCGGTAGCGCCACACTGATCTCGTAGCGCCACACTGATCTCGGTAGCGCCAACTGATCTCGTGATCTCGGTAGCGCCATACTGATCTCGGTAGCGCCACACTGATCTCGGTAGCGCCACTCTGATCTCGGTAGCGCCACACTGATCTCGGTAGCGACACACTGATCTCGGTAGCGCCATACTGCGACGAATTTAAGTTCTGTATGTCGATCAAAATTCTTATAAAACTTATCATTTTCCTTATAAAAACAAAATGTATATTTTTCTTTATTATAATTGTTTGATTCATCTTCTGAGGGTTTAGTCTGATTCACTACATTAGAATATTATTGTCTTGCAATAACAAAACGCTCTATTTTTATATGAATCTTTATAATAATTAATAAAAGTATTCAGTCTGATCAAGAATGAAAATAAAATAATAATGTATAATATAAATAGTCAGGGTTGAGTTGAGTCATTGACCTGCATCTCAATGTCAGATCGATCGCCACTGATAATATAATCCTGATAACATATAATGTATATTATAGCATCATATCACGTGATATGACTGTTTAGTTGCATTGTATATTATCACATTATATTATATTGCTTTCGTACTGTATCCATATTATATTATCTTATAAGTTATATCCTAACTTTAGAAGTAAGATATGAGAGGTTCCTATTTGCACTGATTAGATCTGGAAAGTAATGAATAAGTTGTGTTTGTAACTAATAACAATAAGTTAAGTAGACTATACCCGCAGTACAAGGCGGTCCTAATACTTTGTACCTGTCAATAGTCCTGTACTAAATTTAATTAAATTAATCTTAGAATAATATTATATATAGAAGGAGCACTACTGATAACACGAAAGCCGGTTCACTGGTGCACTTAAGTAATGCTGCCACCCTAACAATATATAACTTTCTGAAAAAAAGCTAGCAATACTTCCGGTTGCTGACTTATTATGTTCTATTATTAATTAATGATTGATTATTCATACAATACTAATAGAAATATCGGTGCATTACAATATTTTAAGCATTTTAAATTGTAGTTTAACTATTTTAATTAAAATTATATTAAAAGTAGTCCTCGTCAACTAAATGTAGATTCTTGTATTCCGCCACCCTTTTGCCATCTAAGACCAGTTTTATTAAATACTCAGCATGTGTTTTAAGTTATTATATTTGTTCTTTACGATCTTTCTTCATTGATAGATATTTATGACAAATATTTAAAATAATGTTTTTTTGTCAGTTTGGCAGCATTATTTAGGTGCACCAGTCAAACGGCTTTCGTGTTATCAGTGGAATTACATTGTGTTTACGGTCCTGTGCTCCTTCTATATATAGTATTATTCTAAGAAATTAATAAATGCAGTAATGATTGTATCCTTTCCTGGTATAAGGGACATATCTTAATAAACAAATAATCAAATAATAACTTGAGTAAGAATTGAACCTCTGAGTCTCTAAGGAAGGTAACACGCATTCTACACGAAATTCACCTGCCTTGCGCTCCGAGACAGTGTTTTCCTCTATCTTGTTTATACTTACTGTAGTTTAACATCGGAGACACCTGAGATCCAGTTTGGATCCTGTTTTTACATTTCTCCTAAAAAATGCAAATAGCTACACGGTCGGGCGACTAGTAGCCGGAAGTGACGAGATAAGGAAACGTTTAGCGTGTTTTTCTCGCTCATATCTTACGTGGTGTTCAGTGTTCACTAAAACCATTTCTGCTGCTGTGATACATCTGTAAAGACATCTACACTATACCATGTTTTAGTAATTGAAACTTACTGGATCATAAGGCACATGGTTCCGGCTTTACAGTCATACAGGGTATTTCTATTTTTTTTGCAGAATTTGCAAAAAATTATATTTTTGATGGTGTTTTGAATAGGTTTGTATTGTAAAGGGATTTTGCAGGAGTGTCAAAGAGGGTTTCCTATGCAGTCTGTGGACTGACTTTTGATGAATCACAACTTTTGAAATTAAGTCACAACGGCTTTAAGAAACTAAAAATCCAATACAAAATGGTTAATAGCCGTAAACCTAAAATGCCATCGGTAAACAAAAGATTTGTTTACGGCAAACAACGTATAAATTATATAAGGGTCGCAATTATAATAAATAAATATATATTTTTACCTATGTAGGCTTAGTTCTTAGGCAGAATTAAGAAAGTTGGATAGCCTTGGAATATTTCTTGCTTTGAGATTTATTGTGTAGCATCTGACTATATGTTCTACGTCAAATATAAAACAGTAAAAAATATAAGTTTCAGGCCGACAAAGATTGAAAATTCAAATGTCAATATTTATTTCACTGGATTGATTTCCAACATATGATTGATCATTTGATTCACATTTCAACTCGATTGGTAAAAATTTTGATTTTTCTTAATGCTAGATGACTCAGCAAAATAGGTTTTGTCGTTTAATAACTATTATTATTCGTACAGCAAGTCTACCCTGAAGTCTGATTTTTGTGTCGAGTTTCAACATTCTAGCATAAACACAACGAAAGTTATGGGTTACTCAGACATAGAAACACACTCGCATAATTTGATGGATACCACTGAGAACATCATAGAAGTGTCTGAAACGGATAATTATAACGGAACCTTGAATTCGTATTTAAAGGTTGAAGACGATACTTTTCTTTATATAACTTATAGCGGTAGGAGAGGTAAAAAGAAAATGTTCACAATCACTACAGTATGCCTTGTTTGATTTGATCCAAATAAAATGAAACGGATTGAAGATGGAAGGAAAAGTGACAGGTCAGTGGCGAAGGGGTTGAGTTGTTAATGGACTAACCTAGGACACCTGATGACATGACAAGGACCCGCTGACCGGATTTGGGCCGACACTGACGAACTTTTGACACCACTGTTTTAGCTTCTTTTGTTTAAATCAAAACTAAAATTATAGCACGACGGATTTTTCATTTAATGATAGGGTTTCTATATAAATACGACCTGAATCGAAGAAATCTATAAGATCAATCACAGGTCAACTCGATCGATCAGAGAGAGGAAATCTACTCGGTGGTTTTACTTATCAATGTTATCTGATATTGACAACTGGGAGCTTCTCTACACATCTCTCACTCATATTCATCTACGAGGCATGGAAGCTCAACTTATGATTCCTCCTAAAACTTCATTGAAAGAGATGAACTAATCAACTCTCGAGGTTGGCCGAGCGAGATTACTATCATTTTGGCTCACGAGGTCAAAATGATAACTCCAAGAAATGTTAACAAGTCCGTAATAAGAGAGCTGAAATCTTGCATTTCTGTTGCATATTAAATTTGATCAGCGACAGTAGCACATACAACAGTAGCACATACAACAGTAGCACATACAACAGTAGCACATACAACAGTAGAACTTTCAATTGCTGTTACTTTGTATAAATTTTTCAAAGGGAATGCGCATTTTTATAGCATGGGTACAAAACTATTTTTCAGCCACTCATACAAAGCTCAGTTCACGCTAATGTACACAATGTTTTAGACCATCTTCCTCCCGCCATGACGCAGGAGTCGAAGATTTATTACTTATTGTTAGTAATTTTGAGATAAATTTAATAAAAGCACGAAATGAATTTTACACTTTCAGTAAGTTGAAAGTTATTTAAGTTTTTGAAATGATTACTTGCGTTAGAAGACTATCTCCAAACAGCATTTACAAAATTTAATAATTACAAAAACTTATATCAACGTACTGAAGGGCAACAAACAATTAGTACTCAAATGTGCCTCAAAACACGGGGGGGGGGGCAGTTACAATTGGACAGTATTGCTCTGATTCTCTATTTATCCATTGTGTAATAAGAATTCATAGTTGTCTGCTTTCCGATAGCTTGCTACTTATACTCCCTAGGGAGGAAAATGTCATTTACAATCCGAGTTAACGAGACTGTATATAGAGCTGTACACGCGAGGAGTGGATAAAACATTTCTACCGGTGCATCGGACAAACTACATGATACCTGAAATACCTATGTGTACACGAAATACCTCACCTAACATTTATCTTGCACCGGTTACAAAACAATCAAACTTTTAACTAGATTTACAATTCCAAGTAAGAGTGGTGTCAATATATGTAACAAACAAAATAAAAAATACTTTATTAATGACTTATAATACGGTCCGCTAGAAAATTCGACAGAAAAAGGGAAAACAGTAATAATCACAACCGGATGGAAAGCAGAGAAACAATAACATGGAGAAACAATAAAATACATCGAAATATGAAAAGAATTAATAATATGAATAACTTGAGCATAAAGATAAGAAAACATAATTAAAGAAAAATATAATAAAACAAGTAGCTCACGAGGATGAGAGAAACGACTGGGAGAAATGAAAATGAAAAAGGTTTTCGTGAGAAAAGCTGATTGTGGAGAGTGTTACACTTCACACGGACACCAAGGTTAGCTTTATCTGGCTCAATTTTTGATATTTATTTAGAGTTAATAGGGGTTACCCCAATCTCATAAGCTCTTTTTCCTTTAAAAATTCGCTAAAATACGAAGATGAGAAAAGTTGGGTTCGAGGTAGCTCGGAACTTTTCTTCATCTTATTGGACTCGCTGAACTCGTCCTCAGACAGTGAAAACTTCTATCTAATTCCCAGCGGTCACCGGTTCAGATACTAACCTCGAGCTCCTTCAAATTCATGATAGGACAAAACCCGTAAATAAAATAAAATAAAATTTAGTACTCTCATTAATTACACGAACCGCTCTAAATTTTAACTCAATAAGTATTAAATTTTTAACGACTCAAATATTGTAAACATGACATTTGATAAAAGTTGAACTAGTGCTGATAATGAGAACGATGTTAGCATGTTCATGGTGGAAGGTTAATGACGTCATAAAAATATTTAGCGCGTGGCACACCTCAACCGTAGGTTTACTTTTGTATTAAGTTTCAAGCATACGACACACGGGGTGCTGCCATGGAAACAGACACTCATTTCTATGCAGAGAGGAAACTTAACTCAAAATAAACCGAATAAGAGAATTCGTTGAAACAAGTCATAGTTTCGGATATTAGAGGGAACGAAATACTTTTCCTGCTGTGCAGTGTTTGTGTGTCTGTTATCAACGCAGTTTCCGGTGAGTTGACTCTAGCAAGTAAAAAACATTGTATAGAAATCATCTAAAGTTGTGCTTTTTGTAATATTTTTTAGGTATACGTACAACGTCTTCGTCAATGGATCTTAAAAACACCCAAAAATTCGTAAATCGCGAAAAAATGATCGATTTGAAATTTGGTACGAATGAAGCCAGTCCTACAAAACCAGTAAACGCACAAACTTATATCTTATCATCAATATCACTTTATATTTTCCAATTACTTTTTTTAAAAAAATAGATTTTTTTTTTCGTGCTAAGTATCTCTGCTTGTCTACAAATATACAGGTCTCCATTACAATAGGATAATATAATTATGGTTTTATCCACTCACTAGTTTTAACGAGCATCAAGTGTGGTCAGTACAGGAAAGGGTGACCGCTAAAATAAAAATGATTTATTTTCTGTCTGGAGACGAGTGGATGAAGGTATAAGTGAAGTGGCGACGCAGAAGGGTCTCAGATTGTGAAAACTCTATGGCGAAGACCTGATACTATGTAGCTCCAGTGAGTTCTCCGATAGTTTGTTATCTGCAATGTTCTCAGGGTCAGATGAAATGGAAATGAGAATAATTTTACTCGCGAGAATAAGAGAAAGTGAGTGCGGTTCCCAGGATAACAATGGCAGAGATGGGAATAAATGCGAACTTACTGCGTCACTGAGAACTAGTCACTGATAAATCATAATTAACTTCATACTCGCGGTGAATTGAGGCTGTGCTGTGCACACTTTCAAACACTCGCTATACTTATTGCAGATTAATTGAAATTATTGGGTACAAGCAAGAATCTTCGATAAAGGAGATGACGGGATAGGGCAACTTTACTGATCCCATAAACGTTTTATGAGATAGAGAAATAGAGGCAAATTTACCTTCCTTAGCAAGGTTATAACAAAAGACGCGAAACGCAGGTTTTGTATTTATTGAACGAACTTAAGTGAGTTCTTACATTTTAGAAGGTTGGGACGGCACGTATGTTTGTGTGTTTGTTTGTACGTGTCGCAATAACTGCCGTAAAATTGACCGATTTTGATAAAATTTTGTATACAAGTAAAATTAACTATGTTTCAGAGCTGTATAGTTTTTGGTAAAATTTGAAATAGTATTTTCAAAATCGCGACCAATATAGCGAACCGAATAAAAAAACCTTTGAGCGAAAGAATCGTGTTGTAAATCGTTTTAAAGCTCTTAGAGAGTTGAAAATAAAAATATATGTTTCTTGGTCAAAATTTAAAAAAATTAAAAATCGCGGCAAAAAAATGAACTTTAAAAAAAATAAAGTAATAATATCCAGTAATATATCATTGAAAAGCTCTTGGTTAGAAGAAAAAAGCTGTATACTAAATTCCAAAAAATTCAACATGGCGGCATTATTTTATAAAATAATTGGTTTATATCAATTTTTTCAAATTATCAGTACATTCAATGAAGCCCTTTTCACCGTCTAATATTGAAAACATGCACAATCTAGCGAGCGAAGCGAGCCTTTTTTACCATCCCTTATTATTAAATATACGCAAAGCTAGCGAGCGATGCAAACCTATTTGACTATGTTAAATGTTAATGATACGTAATCTAGCGAGCGAAGCGAGCCTAATTTAATTTTTTCATATACTAAATATATGCAATCTAGCGAGCGAAACGAGCCATTTTTGCTATGTATTATTATAAATATACGCTAACTAGCGAGCCTTTTCTACATGTAAAATTCTTTACATACGTAATAATATATGAGCGAATTGATCCTTTTTATATGTATCATTATTAGTATACGCAATTTAGCGAGCGAAGCGAGCCTTTTATTTTATGTAATCTTTTAAAGATACGTAATGCAGTGAGCGAAGCTAGCCTTTTACACTATCTAAAATTTTAAAGTCAAATAATATAGCGAGTGAAGGAAGCCCCAATACTGTGAAAAACTCTAAAGATACTTAAACTTTTTTAATTTATACTTTAGAGTAGTAGCGCGCTAATGTTTCCCTATTTACTCTATTTAGCGAGCCAAAGGGGTCTATCAATAAATACTTTAGTTTGATGTATTCTTCTAACGTGAGTTCTTGATGCAACGCATGACAAGTTTTATTTACTTACATACTTAAGGTAAGTTTCTTACAAAGTTCTCAATTGTCAAAATTTTACAATAAAAGGAAAAAAAATCTTGATTATAAATAATTACGCAGACCAGAAAGAATGGGCTGCTCCCCCAATGTGATGTCCACGTCCAAATTGAAACCGCCAAGATCTCATATACTTTACATGCGTTATTGGGAACATACGACTTGGCTTATTCAATGATTTCTCATTTTTTTACGCTAGACTTGGCTCTTTTTTACACGCATGTGTTTTTTTTGTTAGGATTTTTGTTTTTGTTGTGCCGTACTGAAACCAGTGGACTCAAGCCTAGTATCGTAACACTTTAAACCAAGAGTAAATGGAGTTTCTATTCTAAGGTTGACATCAAACGCTCTAAGACGCTAAAGTCATCAGCATGATTTGCTGAACACTCCACAAAATAACTCAACAAACAGTTACCAGCAGTTTGGAGAAAAAATATACGGGTTGTTCAGTCTTAAGGATACAATAAGAGGTAAAAAGAGACAGGAGTTTGCTGGGTACATGTACAGTACAATGTACATATCCAATATAATGTACTGGATCAGGGAGTCAACTAACCGTGTAACTACCTCACTATGAATATTAATTACAACTGAAAGTAAGACTAACTCCCCGTGTCCGCCGTATTCAATATAAAGCCACAATATGCACATATTAACCAAAATATTGACCCATTAGAATAAATCTCTGCGAGAAAGTCTCCCGTTTCATTAATTATTTATTTTGGGTTTTTTTAACTTGTGAAAATTATATTAATTAATAATATTACAAAACAAGCTGCCAGGTATAAAACTAAGCTTTTTAGTCTTATGTTTGAGACTCTTCTAAATAAATGGAACACGGACCAGGTAGCGATGGATCGCATTTTTACTTGAATACCATCAAATCTTAGCTAACGACACATGTGCACATGCAGCATGTGTCGAGCACACGACACATGTGCACATGCAGCATGTGTCGAGCACACGACACATGTGGCTGCAGTCTTGTTAGCCTCACTATTCGGGCAAACATTTTCAATTTAATTTCTTTTAAATTTCCCTGAGTCAGCAAACCGGGGTTTTAACGTCACAATAACCTGGTTTTCAATCAGGTTCTATTACAAATATCGATCTCTCTTTTTTTTTTTTTTTTTTTAATAAAAATCCTTTATTAATAAGTGTTTTAACAAATGTACAATTAATAATTGAGATGTATAGGACTGCTCCTCACAAGAGAACCAAAAAGCTCTGTGCTCTGTGCTTTATGTTCAGAAAATTAGTCTAGAAATACTAAACGTATATTATTTCGTTAAAAGCCGACGAATTTCTTTTGAAATATTTTTTTTGCCCTGGACCAATTATATATTTACGATTCTTAAGTATCTTGTATAAGATTTGCATTGAACCAATCATATTGTAGCATTCCTTAAGGATGCATGTTACTTAAGAAACACTACATTATGTTTATTTATCCCTAAATACATAATATAAATTGGAGTAAAAATAAATGATTAAATATGATTGGTTGAATTGAGAGGTCATTACATAAGGGCGACTAGCGAATAATATTGCAGTATTCACAGACCAGTGCGGTGCAGTCCTTCACTTTCACGGTTTGTAACTTATTAATAGTAATCCTGTTCTGTTATCAGATCTTCTCATTTGATTCAAACTATAATTAACCAGTAAAATGTGCTGTTACATCATTATGCGCGCGTGTTGGAGCTTGCACTGTCGAACGCCATAGATGTCAGAATGATGTTGATCTCAGTCTTACCAAGTGATGAATGATCATGCTTCACTTGACATGCCTTGCTTCACAAGGTATGGATCCAAACTGTGTTTACCATATAAGTAATGCGTTGTACAGCGTACTCGCTTTTCACTAAGCGTCTTGTATAAAATACACGAGGCTCTGAGTATGTTTTCCAGACAATTAAGTTTACTTAATAATTCCATTCACGTTACCAGATAGAGAGATAAGAGAAACACTTAATATTCCTATATATATTACATTCCTGTCCTCATCAAGGTTGTTCTGAGGATGAAATCATACGGAGCTCTTATCAATATTTTTTAAATTAGAGCTTCGTGCTCGCCTAAGTAAATACAAGATTTATATTTTTTTAACTTATACCGTAGCTGTACAGGTAGTATGGTGTTTGCACTAAACCTGTGTAGTATCACCTGTAACCTGTATCACCTGTAACCTGTATCACCTGTATCATCCGTTTCAGGCAAGTTGAAGAGCTCTTGAGTAGTTTTTACCAAGTTGTCTGTCAGTATGTATGTCTGCTAGTTATCATCATAGTTGCCAATGTTTTTATGCTAGAGTGTTGAACTTGGTACAACAATCAATTAGCCATTTATGTTCAGCAAGTTTCACAAGTGTTTGCCATTATGGATGTGTTTGTTTGTTTCTATCCTAGGTACATGTTATTTTAAGGTACAGCTGTCTCCTTATTTTCATTCTTCACGAGAGCTTCCATATGATTTGCAAAACTCTCTCTCAGATTTCTAACTGTTTCTAAAAATAAATATTTTTTTGAAAAACGCCGTTAGCACTCGAGCGTCGTTTCATGTTAGACATTGGCGCGTCGTGTTACTCGAGAGTCGTTTCATGTTAGACATTGACGCGTCGTGTTACTCGCGAGTCGTTTCATGTTAGACTTTGACGCGTCGTGTTACTCGAGAGTCGTTTCATGTTAGACATTGGCGCGTCATGTTACTCGAGAGTCGTTTCATGTTAAACATTAGTGCGTCATGTTTTTCGCCACCTTGGAACGATTCATTCATACTCCACCTAGATAACTCTAACAGATTACGACTAATCCTCGAATCCTGCTGAAGCTTTGAATGGGTACGCGAAAGGTCTCGCTAAGGTCAAAGCCAGGGAAAGCGACCTACCGCCAAAATATCTCCCGCGCATTTCTTCCCGCCCAATCTCTTTTATTCACGCATTAAACTCGCATCCATTTAGAAGAAAAAGTAAATTATAAAATAATATCTTGGATTCTCCGTGGCCTTTATTTGTACTTTCGAGTTATTTGTAAAACTATGGGAGTGTCATCAAGGATTTCACTGCCAGATCTGTTGTTTATATTGTAACGTAGGGCTTGTCTGCCTGGTCTGACTGCGCATGTCAGCAACCATAGCTGATAACTTTACATGATTCTTGTCATTGGTTTTTTTAATTTGTCAAAACTTAATATGTCAGACAGGGCTATCAGTATTTAAACTTAGCTTCTTGTTTGTATGTGTTGATAATGTTTGTTCCGATAATATGTTGCTTAACTTCTCAATAAGCTATGTTTTCTTGATGATGGGATGATTCAGATAAAGTTGTAGGTTGATGTAGATTTTTCCTGACTTAATCATTTTAATTTATAATTCCTGTATTTATAATTATTGAATTGTAGATTGTTATAATGGATTCCAGTTCCTTGCTAAAAGTATGAAATCTGTGCTTTATCCGAACTCGTAATCTTCAAGTTAAGAGCGGAAGACGCTACCAACTGAGCTAAAGTGTAAATTCATAGTGGGAGAGGAGTGGTTGCTAGAGCAACCAAAGTTATTTTACTCCCTCTAGTTTCAGCTACTTTACTCCCGGTAGATTCAGACCAGGAGTTATGTGTCACTTTCCTCCCTCTACACAAGGAGAAAAGTACACTTTTCCTCCCTCCCGGAAGTGAAATTTATTTTAATAATTATGTTTTGTTTTAATATTTTATTTAATTTAACTTTTTACTGTTTTAAATAATTTTCACTTAATTGGAAACTTTTTGAAAAAGTAATATTTTTTTCTCTTTGCATAATTTGAATGCAAGTTTTACCACAACCATACTTCTCTTTCTTTTTGAAAACAAGAAAATAAATAGATTTGTGTCACTGTTACTGATTACGTCCCCAGCAAACATTTATTTTTATTCATGAATATGAACAATGAAATTACATATTTGCATTTTATTAACATATAGCTTTATTTATAAAGCCATAAATTTCGGCGACGGAAATCTCGCGAGCAAATATTGCTACCTGATAACGCCAGCACCGTAAAAATCGACACGTCATCTCACAAGTAATGCGTTGCATGCGGAACTCACTTCAGTAATAAACCAAAATTTCAATACGGGTCGGGATACTTCGGAGCTATTCCTCTTGACACTCGCTTCGCTCGTCCAAATGATTGATGCAGTTTTTCGTATAAGTAGTTGTAAAAATTGGCATACTTCCTCGATATTAACGAATTTCTTATTACATTAGTTGAAATTTGGTCATCGAGTTTTATATGCCAAACGATAAAATCGAAACCATGGAGAAAATTTAAATTGGCATCGTTCGTTAGTATAACGCATTTCAAATGCTATTTGTATATAAAATAACAGCCTGTTTTGATAACTTCTCAAGGGTCGGTAAATTTTTACCGAACCTTTATACCAAAAAGTTTATAAATTTCTTAATTTATCAGATTTTGCCTCATAGTCGCAGAGGTACATATTTTAAAGTTTATGCGTTATTTTAAGTTATTTTTAAGTAAATGCGCTGAAACATAGTGTGCGCAACTGTTATGCAGAGCTGATTTTGGAAGAATCAGCATCGTTTTGTGTAACTAAAATTAAACATAGTACTACTGAGGCTATATAAAGCAAACTCTTAAAAACAAGCGAGAGATGGAGGAGATATAGACATGTTAAAGGAAATTCGCCTGGCTTGCTCACCTCTGTCTCTGAGATATTTATCAAGCAACATATCTTAGGATCATAGTAGCCGCTTTCTTTTCATAAAATACCTACCTATGCCGATCATTAGCTTTAATTCAGAGCAACATAAATACTGAAAGAATACAGAGCAGACCAGGCTGTAACTTACACAAGTTGCCACATACTTTACATCAGAAAATGTAAGGTGTTTAACCAAACATGGACAAGAGCGCGGATATCGAAATTAATAATATAGTAAATAAATAAAAGAAGATAACGGTTCGAGATAACAGGAAAGCAAGGTGATATTTTCAGGCGGGAGATGTGCTGTTGTTTGTTGGTAGAAGGCCATCTACAGAACTCTACTTGCATCGCATGTAAACTCTTCCGTCTCAATACTTAACAGGTAATAATATTTTATTAAGAAACTCAATCGTTAAGGAAAAGAATAACGAAAACTTTAAATAACTGGGTTGGGTACGAGGCATCTAGCTTGTTTTCTTTATTTACCTTATCCAGATTCGCTGCGCCTTATCGAAAATTTGCTAAAAACTTATTAGCGAACCAGGTGTCCTAACTTATTCCAGATGCTCAACGCAGCCTTCTGACAAAACTCGTAAATAACACTCGGAATTATAATACAATTTGCTATTTAAGCTAACTGTGACAACAACGATTATATAATCTATATATTACCACTGTGAATCAAAGATTAATCAAGTTTAGTACCATGAACATTGTACACTTTTTCAAAAGTGACCTAGAGAGAACTAGGTCTAATTTTGATGTTTCTATAAAATGCTATTCTAAATAAAAACGTCCCATTTTAAGAGAATTAAAAAAATGAATTATTTTCCTCGTCTTTTCTCAAAATATTATGAAGTAGCTAATAATAAAACAATTTTGGTACAAAATGGTAAATTTAAATGTTTTTAAAATAATGGTATTTATCAGGTTAAGGGTACCTTAACTAGAGTAAAGTAGGTTAAATATTAAATTTCCGAGAAGAACATTTGGCCAACTTCCACATAGCCTGTAATTTGGCCTACTCCCCAGAGCCTGTAATTGGCCCAGAGCCTGTAATTTTGGCCCACTCCCCCAGAGCCTGTAATTTGGCCCACTCCCCCAATGCCTGTAATTTGGCCCACTCCCCCAGAGCCTGTAATTTGGCCCACTCCCCCAGGGCCTGTAATTTAGCCCCCAAGTAATGAAGAAAATACAAACAAAATGTTTTTACATTAAAAATTAATAAAAGACAATAATTTCATAATTTATTTGCATAAAATGAAATAAATTTAACAAAAATTATAAATAAAATAATAAAAATAAAAGTGCTTATTATTAAGCCGTGAGTGTGACTTGCAATAAGTGCACCGGCTCACCAAACTTATTAAATGGATAGCTGAATGAGGACTGTATTTCTTATCGATATATGTCGATAGATAGCTTAGCCTAGGGGGTTTGCTAAAGTACTTATGCTTAATATAATGCTTAAATAAGCTCGCAAGACTGTATTAAGTGAAACTGAAAGGTACCTGATATTAATAATTAAATATACTTAAAATAAAAACTTCCCGGTCCCCTAACTAAGCTAGCTCGCATAAATAACAAAACCGAATAAAAAGATTGCTAATATGAAGTCGTTACCTTAGGGTACTTATCTGTACTCATGTTGACGAGTTTTAAGTCCCTGAACGTAGGGCGAAATTTATACCGTCTTGCTGGCTACGTAGGAATTAAAATGGCTGCATATGGTGATGTGAGGCCTCTTAAACATGGTGAAAAAACTTAATAAAACTTAGGTCGTCCACACTTAGCTTGTTTGCTTATTACACACAAATCTTGCAGATTTGGAACAAAAACTGCTCTTTTGACAGTGTTACCAACTTTAGAGTAGGTCTAAACGTAGAGCGCTCAGGGTCCTATAAACAAGTAAAATATTTATAAAAATGCTTGTAGGCGAAGTTTATGCTTCCAGATGAACTCTTGTGAGACATCATAGCTTTGACTTGGAAGTAATTAGAAAGATGCAGCATTCGATTCCAAGACTGGAGGTTGAGCGTAGTAAATCGAGATACTGAACAATCAATACCCAAATGTAGCGCGGGTCTAAAACTAACAAATTCATTTAAGGCGTGACATTATTAAACATAAAATAAGATGTGCAGGCCACATTTAGGCCGGAACAAATGCAACATAATAAAAATAATGCAAAGTCAAAAAACAAATTAATTAATGAAAGGTTAAGATTTTCGGTTTTATTTTTTTAAGGAAAAGAATTCATACTAACTAGAAAAAAATATTCTAAAAAATTAATAAAGAAATATATTGTCAATGAATTATAAAATAAAATGAGAGTAATTAAATAAATAAAGAATTTAAATTCTCTGTAAATGTCAGAGCATAGCAATAAATAGAACAGCATACCTCGCGGTCACGTGGTGTAATCTGACATAGTTTCTCATATCACTTGTTTATATAACTAGCATACTGCATCTACATATGAAATTTTCAAAATTTAAATACAAAAATTAGAACTATTGCTTACAATAAATTTTTAACTTCGTACCCGTGTTTATCATAAATAGTACATGTGGAAAACATTTCAGCCAAGTCGAACTACTTTTTTAAGTAATTTTTTAGTTTTTGCTGAGTCATTAATGTGGGTTAATGATGTCACACATATTTCATAAACAAGGTAAACTAATTTCCCTGAAAATATCATCAATCAGAAGAGGCATAAAACGTGATATAAAGTCAATAAAAGTGATATAAAGTACATTACGCATCTACATCTAGTGAGGACTTTGCTGAGCGAGCGAAGCGAGGGTTGTCCCACCATACCAGGAATGCAAGGACGTTTTACCTGCACATAGTTTCGACCTTTTAGCATTATAAATGTTGAGTAAAACATCCGAAGAGTTAATATCGTAGATAAACCAAAATTTATCTACGCTTGATAAATTTGTTTTAAAAAGGTTGTTCTAAGTAAGTGATGTGGCTGATGATCATATCAAATCATGAAGATTTAGGTCTTCCGGTGGTGACTGCGTCAATGTAGATGAAAAATCCGACGTTTCGCTTCCACTGTGGTAGGCATCTTCAGGGATGTAGGACATCATGGATAGAAACACAATGCTCTACAAAACTGAATTCTGGGTTCAGTTTTGTAGAGCATTGTGTTTCTATCCATGGTGTGCTACATCCCTGAAGATGCCTCCCACAGTGGAAGCGAAACGTCGGATTCTTCATCTACATTGACGCGGTCACCACCGGAAGACCTAAATCTTTATGACAACAACCGCGGAAGCCTACGCAGTTTGATATCAAATCGTTTAAGGCTTTGTCGGCCCGTGTTATGAACTCAGGTTGAGTATTTTCTTTAATGGTACCTGCACATGTGTACACGTTTGTCTTGAGCAAGTTTTATGGGCATGTTAGCTAGAGAAAACATGATTGCGTATCACATGAAGTTCCTTTCCTTCACTTCATAGATAAATGTAAAGTCGTATATTCTGTGTGTAATGGCAATATTACGTATCAATCGGCAATAAAAATCAACCTGACCACTCTAGGGCTTGTGGGGGGGAGGGGGGGGGGTTAAGCCCGTCAGCCATCCCAATTCTCCTGTAAGTGCCACTGATAAGGCGATAAAGGAATAATAAAACCATACAATTTAGCTACTGCTGGTGTTTTTTACAGGGCTACTTCGAGAAGAAACCGACTTAGCTATGGAGTGGAAGAATTGAGCATTACTTACCTGCAGTTTATAATAAATACAATCAGCGAGAATGGTGAGTAAGGAATTTGACATCAAATCAATAAAGCTCCAGAATTCGTTCTAATGCTCATTATTTCAGTACTCTTTTTTTTATTTACAGAACCATAAAAAGAAGAGTTTGTCACTGAGGTGATTGTCACTCTTTTACTTTAAAGGTGAACAACAGTAAAGAAATGGAAATGAGAACCAGGTGTCAAGTAATTGTTTGTTTTCTTTTGGCTCATCTCCTCGGTTCAGCGAGTCCAGCCGTTATACAAGGTAAGCGTCGGCTCAAGACAGGTAGTAGACTTTTAGAGTAGCGTATCTTTTGAGACTCTTCGTAGATGGAAGGGTTTTATTAGTTCTCGTAACTTGGAATAATACTGGGTTAGAACGAGCATAACTGACCATAAGGTGGTCTGGAAACATATGATTGCCCAACTAGCAACCTTTTAAAGGTTCTTTTTTTTTAAATGCCTTTATTAAATAATAATTGATTTTACAACATTTATAATGACATACATAATATATTAAAATAAGGCTACCTCTCCGCTATAAAGCTTGCGCTTTGCGCTGCAGAGAGGCTTAAATCTTTATGACAATAACCGCGGAATCCTACACAATTTATTAACCTTTTTAAGGTTGGAATTCCACACATATTATTCCAAAACAAAATGTAAATAAAGTTATGCAATTATAAGTAAAATTTAGCAATTCAAAGTTGTCACTTTAATTATAGTAGAATGTTAAAGGATGTAAAATTACATCAATTAGTACGAATGCTCTAGTACCTCAATTGCAATGAATGGTCTATTGCATCAATTTGTGTGAATTCTCTATTATCTTTATTAATCTGAAAGTGTTAATATTTGTATGTTGATGTTTGACAGCTCTTATCGACTTTGACGACAATTCAGAGGATTTGATTGGATCGCTGATCCAACGTGTCGATCACATAGTCGACCCAGTCAAGGATGACATGACGAACGTAAGTACTCACAACATGGTCAAGATCTAGCATCTGATCACTACATGTGAACCATTGTGTAATCAAAACGGATTACGTCATAACATTATTTTTCTTCTTGAGTGTAAACTGACCTGATCCAGAACTATATTCAAATGCTCATTAAATTAAGAAAAGTAAATGGGGACCCTTAGTGACCACTTTGCGGGCCTTTCAGATGAAGTTCTTTGCGCATTGTTCTTTGTTTTGTATTATTATTATTTTATTGGCAAATGTTAAACAAGTAGGACACTGTACGGCTGCCTCGCCTCGGAGACCTCATCTATACAACTTCGTAGGAAGTTCAGTGGTTCAATCAATAAACTTTCATCAATCTACTCCCCCAGGTAGTGTTTACGCAAAGTAAACAGTTCCTCTAAATTATAATATTTATACATTAGCACCATTCCTGATTTTGTTAGGTCACCAGTTACTCTTACGCTAATATTCCGTACCCGGTAACATAGAGATATATACTAGAGGGGGCATAGCCTATGTCAATACATTCAGAGGCCTGAAATCTCTTTCTGGGGCTCTGTGTTACCTTATTGAAACCTCCTCCAAGAGTGAGTTAAAGTAATAATAATAATAATAAATAAAATTGTTTCGTCTTCCCGCACTTTCTGTGTATTTTGATTTGCATTTTAAATGTTCTACTATATAAGTAACTGTGAATTTGTTCTGTTTATTTGATTATATTTATAAGGGAAGGTGGTCAGGTTACTTTTTCGATGTTTCAAAATTCAATCAATAGGGCCCCTCTAGTAATATATCTCTATGCCCGGTAAGCGATTGTCCACCTGTGGTCATGATAGTGAGTTTTTATAAACAATTTGTACATTTTCAACCCATATTAAAAATATGTGTTCAGGTAAAGCAATTAATCTATTAATGTTCAAGATTAATCTAGCAATTAATCTATTAATGTTTTCATTCATCGATTTTCGATGCTTGATCAAGCTGATATCGCTTTAGAACAAAATAGTGTTGGAACACCATCCTGTCATCTATCGCGGGGCTCTCACTTCATTTCCAGTCATCCCTGTTCTTCAAGTCAAGTTGGTGTTGGTAGTTCTTGCTAATTCCTCAATGGGGCAGTTAAAGCCTTATTTAGCTTCTTGCGAGTTAATTTGTGGCTGCCAGAACAATTTAGGCATGCCACGCATCTCATTTCAATCACTGCGACATGCCACAACACCATCATCTTTATACATGTTTGTTTACCTTTCCACATATTGTTTATCTTTTAACTAGTGCTATTTTTAATTTATCGCGTACCAGAGCATATCCGGAAAACTTATCATAAAACAATTTGAGCTGCTCATAGAATGATTAGTGGTTCCGAAGGAGAGGAGTGGTATTTTAATCATTCCCTATGGAAATGAATGGCTCAATTAATCAACTCCCATAAAAAGATGAGAGGTTCACTCAATCAATTATCTAGGAAAATGAGTGCTTTGATCAATTAACACCAATTAGGGGTATGATTAAATTAACTCCTAATTGTGATATGAAATCAAATACCATACTCCAACAGGTTCTTTTTCCACCTTTATGTTTCTGTTGCAGGTAAGTCTGTCTCTAGCTCACGCTCTGCTGAAGCTTGGACCTGTTGTTAGCATTATAGGTAACGTGAGCGATGGTACAAACAACATCAGCATCACGTTCAGCTTTAGCGCTACCACGTCTAACTACTCACCATCACCAATAATCAAACAATCTCAGTAAGTAATTACTTTCTTATCTCCCTCCTAGAAGATGGCGTTATGATTCCTACAAGTATTACCCTGTAGGCTGAGGTATTCCAGAGTTGAGCTCGTTAAGGTTTCAGTGTCGTAAGGATTGTATTCGAAAGCATGTTTTAGCTCCCTCAGTGGAAGCGAAAATTCTAATTTCTCTTGAGCCTTGATCAAGTCATTATCTGAACACTTTAACCTTCTAGTTCTATTCAACGAGGAAAAGCATTGATGCAGGACACTATGTATTTAGTTCAGAGCCTATTTATAAGAGGCATATGCCAAAATGGGAACTGAGTAAGACTTATGACCTTACAAAGTGCCATAACATTACAGTATAATTTGATATCTTGTACTAAGACAGCAAGCACCTTGGTCTGTTAGCATTCCGAACTCTAATCCTTCTCAGATAAAAATAGCTGCGTCAAGCTGTATCTGAGGACATTACCATTATGGCCTGATGGTAGTAATATCATTAATTTTCTGCCGTATTACTTAAAAACCAAGCTACCAAAGCATCTGCGCGAGCCTGACAATTGATTGACCAAGAAAATATCAATGAATCGACTGACCATGGATGACTATCGTCTTTGAATGACTATGGCTATTGACTACAGAAGCCTATCGACAATAAACACCTATTGGCTAGGGATGAAAATTGGGTATGAATGACAATCGACAATGGATGACATTCGAAAACGAATGAATATTGACTATTGGTCCAATTCACATCTAAAAATGTACAAACAAATAGAAATTCGCTCCACTTGAACACCTTCGCCCTGGAATTATTATTTAATTTAATAAAATTGTTAGATGAATCTGATATAAGATGTTGTTGTTTAAGGAAAGAAGAAGGCGAATACGATTGGAAGGAGTCACGAGGAGGAGGAATATTAGCACCAGTGGTGGGGATGGTGGAGCCATGGATTCTGTTTATACTCGAGATCGCCGCGCACAGTATCCTAGGAGTCATAATCACGCAGATTCTGCAAGCAACAACTCTCCTTGAAAACGTACCATTTGCTTAACACCTTACTTTGTCATTACCTAGACAGCTTACAACCCTGTCATCTATCATTTCTAAGATTGTAATTAAATTTTATTTTTCTAACCTTGGCTTGTTTGTTGTGAAAGGAGAGTAAGCACCAGTGGAAAGCAGGTCGCATTAAAAGCTGCTGCACATGCTAGAAACTTGGGGTCAGCGGGCTTGTTTAACCACCCAGTTTGATAAACTAATGAAATGGCAATGTGAAAGAGAAATGATAGATCACCTGGCTAGTACGTTGTTAAACACGTCGTTTGTACCTTCTGGCTATGATAAAAGATGGGGTGCTCTATGACCAATGATTCCAAATAGTGGTTTCGTATCTTATCTTTACAAAAGTTGTCATAATACAGCAAGTGCTAAAACATTTAGACTAGGAACAACACGTGCCCACTTGTAACACGTTTTGAGTTACTTCAGGGGTCCTAATTTTGACCAAACCTAGGATGATATTGAGTTGAGGATCTCATATGAGCACCAGACATCACACCATATCAGTTCAAGGAAGGCATAGAGTATCTGACACCACACTAGATCGCATTCATTGTCTTAACGTCCCTTTAAAAGGACGGTACGTAAATAATTAATATCCCTCCATATAAAACACTGAGATCCCAGGCGAACTCCATTTCCGTGGCAGTGCAGGCTCACTCCCTAGTCGTTTCTCCACTGGGAACTTAAATGAATATTATTGCATCATAAAAATAAAACAAAAACTATCATAAATATTAAATGTATATACATTAATAAATTAATTAATGTACCTATATATTTGCTTACAACCTTATGGGCCCCCCTAAAATCAGAAATAAGTCAATTTTTATTTATTAACAAATATTCGCTATAAACATTCTCACAATGTGAAAACCTTTTAATTGTTTTACATCTTTGGACTCACTGCTTTCGTCCTCACTGGGTCAAAATTGGTTATTATTTCAAGCGGCTACACATCCATGAATAGACCACGCTCGATGCAACTTAACACAAGTTATTCCGCAAAACCCGTGAGTATAAAAGACAAATAAAACCTTATGGGTTTAATATCATCGGCATAGATATGAAATTTGGTTTCTTTATTGCATAGAATAACACAGTCAGGACAAATCTCAACTTATTTGGGAGATTTCCACATCAGATTAGAAAGTCTCGGGGAAATGTTAAAGTACAGTTGAGTCGTAGGCTTAGCCAGAAAGTTCCATTTCTCGGTTTCTATTGGTTGATGTGTTCCCTCGCATCTAGTAAATTCGTATGAATGCACCAGTCTAGCCAACAGCATCTTCATTTGCATCATAGCGAACCTTTTAGCTGCAAAATAACCAGTCATATGATTAGCATCCGCAGTAACATCTGGAGTAATATTGAAAGTTGAAGAACATTAACTACAAGGGCTGAGCTGGAGCGTGTTATTAACTTTGCGTTTATATTTCATATCAAACTAAACATTTTTTATGTAATATTAATGTTTTGTGCATCTCAGATTTATAAAAGTCAAGATCTAAAAGAAAGACGAATTTTATTTTAAATAAGTGCTTCTAAGTTCAACCAGACTTTCCTTGCTTAACTTTTTTCGGTAAACTACCAACTACTTGTTTAATTTTTTCAATGTTTTCAAAGTACAGGTGAATATTTATCCCATTATTCAAAACTAATAAATAACCTATAATTTATAGGTTATAATTTAAAGGTTAATAATTTAATAACGTATAAACAATAGGTTATTCAAAATTTAGGTCATCCTTCTAAATCGGCTCTGCTTTATTTGCTTTCATATAAAGCAATGTTTTTATGCTTACTTTCTAAGCGCATTTCTTTTGAATAATCAAGAAATATTTGAGAAACAAGCAGAATGCTTCTGTAGAGGTTATTAGGCATACACCCAAAAAACTAGTACTAAATTGAGGTTGTACCTGCAGGGTTTATCCCTGATGGGCTCAAGGCTCTAAGCGTAATTAAATTTTTGGTTGCTTTGGCTACGCCACGGGAACCAACATTTAAGTTCCTCGGCTTCACTTTAAGACTTAACAAATTCGGATATTTTCTAGAAGTGCTCAGAGAATGATGCCGACTTTTACTCTCTTTGTGTGTTGAGGATAAAGTATTGAAAGAACAACACGAAATTTCACTTACGCACAGCTTAGTCTATTGTAAGAATATAACCTAGGCTACACCCAGGTAACGATACCTGTAAAACTGATACGTTTTTAGAGCAAATTGGTGACATTGCGACATCATATTTACCTATACATATCCTAGGACCATCGCCGAAGGGAAGATACGATGCAGGAGGAGGAGGTGTGGCGAATCTCTCCGGTCTGTACTCCTCTGGTTCCGGATACACATTAGGATCCATGTGGACAGCCAGGACAGGTATACCCAGCATGGTACCTGCTTCTATATGAGTTCCATCAGGGAACGTGAAGTCTTTGGTGCAGTATCGCAAGAAGGCGGGAATAGGAGGGTGAAGTCGCATTGACTCTGCGAATTAAAAACAGCACAGCATTCTTTTAGTTCTTCCACGCCTTTCTAAAAGTGTTGTGTGATAAGTTGTGTCGGTTATAGTCGTGCTATAAGTACTACACGCGTCCTAATAAGAGTGTATTTAATAAAAATTGATAAACAAATTTTCCTCGTGGTCCGCACGCCACGCGAATTTCTTTTGGAATGTTTCCGTACTTGACGATCCATTTCTTACTAAAGGATCCGGTTTACGTTTCCTAACTTGGCAGTTACTCAATTATCAATCACTACACGTAACTCATTTTATCTGTATTTTTTAAAGGAACTGTACATAATTAATTATCCAGTTGGTTTTACGAAACTATGCGTCTAAAATTGGCAGTGCGCACCATTATTTGCATTAGTTTAAAGCTCAGTTAGTGCTTATCTTTAAAGCTTCAGCGCCTCTATTCAGCACCCCAAATAAATTCAAAACAACTCCCCATTTAATATATTTTACTTACAGGTTTTCCAGTAATTGACCACCGTTTTTTCCACATTTTGGTCCCTGAAAATGGACCGGTTTCATTCGATTCAGCGCCACAACAAACATATATATGTACCTTTTTCGCAGCGAAAAATAATAAAGAAACATTTTTACCAAATTTTGCAAATTTAGGTACTGAGTAAACTGAATGATGACGTCACATAAGACGTGGTTCTCAATAGGGCCCACAAGAGGAAATTTTAGTAGTCACCGTATAGACCCGCTTGCCCTTGTATGTCAGGTACAAAACATTGTAATAATTCATTTTGGCCGCGTTGAAACCTAAAAAGTTTTAATATGTAAGGAATTTGTTCCTGAGCTACAACCGATTGATCTATATCTAATTAAGCTCACCTAGAAGACACATTTCCAAGTACTTCATGTCTCTCAATGCTTCGTAAGTAAAGTCACCGTGATTTTCTACAACATGGTCGATCTCAAGACGAAGTTTGTCAGTCACACCATGATTAGACACCATGTCATTCAATGCGAATATAAGAACCGTAGACATGGTATCGAACCCTGTAGTTAGAAACACCATAGCCTGGCTGCTGATCAAATCCTCTGTTAGTTCTGAAACAGATATCACCATGATAACGTGGTATTATTGGCACCATGTTGTTCAGTATGAATATGAGAACATTAGACATGTTTTAGAACCTTGTGTCCTGGATGCAAGTAATGAGAATTTGGAAAAAATTCCATGGCTTTGTAAGTTTCATAAAAATTTTATCAAATTAGAAAATAAGTTATTATCATGATTAAAGGAAGACAATGTTAATGTTAGCGCCTCTCTATTGCCTTTCTACGGTAATTCGGTTAAATAACTCTTTCTTTGCTTTTAGTTCTATTTAAAAAACAGCCGTAATAGTAGTTTTAGAGAAACTGTGATATCACCTATAGAGAAATTACGTCAAATAATTGAGTGTTCTAGAAGAACACCTTTTACTAAAAAGTGCAAAGCCAGTTTTAAGGCGATATCTGTCTGATTCTGTTAGACGATATCTGTCTGATTCTGTTAGACGATATCTGTTTGATTCTGTTAGACGATATCTGTTTGATTCTGTTAGACGATATCTGTCTGATTCTGTTAGACGATATCTGTCTGATTCTGTTAGACGATATCTGTCTGATTCTGTTAGACGATATCTGTTTGGTATAAAATATAGCTCTCGGTACGTTATTATAATAGTCTGCAATTGTTTAAAATGTATGACGGTTTACAGTAAGACAGAATAGAACTGAGGTTTACATACGTTATCTGCAAACCTATATACAAGGTATGATTTTGATACTACCGAGTTTTGCAAAACATGAATAGTTGACACAATATAATTGTGCGAGAGACACCAAGGAAATGTAACAAGCAAAATGCAATGTTACATCTGGGAACTGTTCCATCATTCGACACATCATTTAACATTGCATTTTGCTTGTTACATTTCCTTGGTGTCTCTCGCACAATTATATTGTGCCAACTATTCATGTTTTGCAAAACTCGGTAGTATCAAAATGATATATGTTTTGCTTGCCATGCATGATGGCGGTAAGAGAGCACCGCTCGTCTTTGGTTAGTACTTCACATTATATTCTTCGGAATTAATTGAAGGTCAGAGTGAGTTCAGGCTCTGTCGGCGCCCTGATGAGTTAGACGTAACGAAACAGAGTGGGACATAACATTATGTCGAGCCATCAAGTATGACGAATGTCGAATGATGGAACAGTTCCCAGATGTAGCATTGCATTTTGCTTGTTACATTTCCTTGGTGTCTCTTGCACAAGTATATTGTGTCAACTATATACAAGGATCCCACAACTAATTAGAGTGAGGATAAGGGATCAGTTAGACTTTAGCAAACCACCGTCTAGAGTTTAAGTTTTTCTTAATTAATTATTATTATTCTATTGAGAAGGATTAGAGTGCCCGAGGTGTCCAAGACGTTTCACTTTACATCCTCTCAGCTGAATATCAATGCCTGTTTTGACCGGAGTTCGAATTAAATTCGTTTTAATTTTGATGTAGGAGGCGGGCAACCATTCCGTTAGCACTACTGTACCATAATGTAAAAATTCTGGCGCGGTGGTCCGCTGTCGGGCGAATTTCATTTAGAATGCGTGTTTCCGTGCTAAACAACCCATTTCTTGCTTATGCAAGAAACATGCTTATGCAAGAACCATGCCCATTGCGTGGTTCCGGTTCATGCTTTAGAACCTAAGCAGTTACTCAATTGTCCAGCACTGCTCGTAACTCATTTTGTCTGTATTTTCCAAAGGAAATGCGCATAATTATCCAGTTGGTTGTACAAAACTATGCCTCTAAAATTAGAAGTACGCACTATTATTTGCACTAGTTTAAAGCTTAGTTACTTATCTTTAAGCTTAGTCAGTTATCTTTAAAGGTTTTAGCTCATTTCCTTTGACTACTAGTGAGCAAGTAGTGATTTCCTATCACTACTAGTGAGCAAGTAGTGATTTCCTATCACTACTAGTGAGCTAGTAGTGATTTCCTATCACTACTAGTGAGCAAGTAGTGATTTCCTATCACTACTAGTGAGCAAGTAGTCATTTCCTATCACTACTAGTGAGCAAGTAGTGATTTCTATCACTACTAGTGAGCAAGTAGTCATTTCCTATCACTACTAGTGAGCAAGTAGTGATTTCCTATCACTACTAGTGAGCAAGTAGTCATTTCCTATCAGTGAGCAAGTAGTCATTTCCTATCACTACTACTTACCCACAGTGTGAGTCGTTCTATTCTGTCGAGATATTTCCAAATAGTCGTCGTCTCGATGCCAACTATCGATATGTATCGATCCTTTCTCTTTTAGCTCCAACAGCAATTCGATTATATCGTTTCTTCCTACGCCAGATTTACTTCTCTCGTTCAGCGTATCCACGACGATACGCTGGAAGTATTCGGTTTGCTCACTTGGAACGAACGGAACTCGTAGTAAACCTGCCAGCTTGGGGTAAATGAAGTACAGAACAAAGCACACGAACCGCTTTAAATTAAACTTAAACATTTCAGAACTTCTTTTGAAAAATTCTGATTCCTCATTAGTGAATTGTTCCGATTCAATCCCGAAAACGATTTTAGCCGTCACGTCAATAATATAGGATTGAACTAAGGTGTTCATATTGGTTTTGACTACACTAATTTCTTTTTTATTGAGATTTACTTGAGAACTGTTGGTACCGATTTCAGTATAGTTGCTACTTTTGGAACTACTGCAGCTACTTTCAGCTTTGCCATAACCAATTACAGTGCTGTCACTTATATCAGTTCTATTGCTAACAATTACTGCTCGGTCTTTGTCTATTTCAGTTCCGTAAGTTAAATTAACTTTATGTCTTAGATTATCGAAACAATTTTTCATATGCTGAGTCATTAACTTAAGTTTTCCAGATGAAAAAACCGGCGATAACTTAGTTCTAAGAGCTTTCCACGTGTTTCCCGTCGCAATGAAAAGGAATTTGTCACTCAAGTTGACGTTACTTGGAGCTGGCGGCGCGCGGTCCATGAAGTGGGAAAAATCTTTGATCATGACCCTTTCAATATAATCTACCTTGTGGACCATTAGAAAAGGGATGGTGAAATTATATAAACCAATCAGCGGCGCGTAATTAAATTCTTTGGACCAATCAACACAAAGCTCTCCAAAAGATTTTTTACCTTTAATATTTTCAAGCATGTTGCCAATAAAAAACTTTGGTTTCGGTCCCGGTACGCCCTTTTGGTCCCAGTGCGTGTAAATCTGATTTATCCGGCTGTAGATGTAATAAAAGAGAATGAATGTTGTCGCGAGGTAAAGCGAAATCATTTTAGGGGAGAGAAACTAAAAATCAAGTTCAAGTTAAGATTTTACAGTTAAGTTCAGCAGGTTAGGTGTGATTAAGTTCCACCTCCATAAATATCCTTTCCATAAGTCCTGTGAAAAATACAACAAACTTGGCATTAATATGATGCTCTGATTAAAGTGGTTTATACGCGGGATGCAAAACTAACGTCAAAGAGTGGGAATCCCTTTGTTTATTCTCAAACCTACTACAAGACCTCTTGAAATTTACTCTCTCTCTTTCTCTTATAATCAAATAATTTTAACTGTTTAAATTAAAAAAATGTGTTTATTAGTAATTATTGTTTGGTATAGTGATCCGTTATTTCCAGAGGTAATCCATTCACGTACTGACCTCACTGGATGCTACTTATCACCGGTGATACAAACCGTGCATATCCTAGCCGTATTGATTGAAACATTGTATACAAGGTAATTTTATATGAGGAGGTACTACTGTGCTGATTTTAACTTAGTTCGACAACTTTACAAAATCTTAAAACGAATAAATAAGGTAAAATCTCGGTTAGGGATAATTCGCGATTCAAAGCAACCTGTTATAATAATAATGAAGCAAAAAAATGATCTAATTCGTTTTTTGCAAAGAAAACCCAAGTATTTTGCGTTTTTATTGAAACGCAATGAAAACGTTATTTTTTATTGAAATAACCCATCATTAAAAAATCGACAAAAGATTAATAAAATTGGTTTTATTGCTGAAAAGTAGATAAAATAATAGGCTTGTTAGGAGCCTTTATAAAAATTATTCTTCTTTATGAACGATATCAACAGATAGAGTAGCGCTTTGTTCTGGCCGTTTCAATATACCTGCAGAGTAATTAAGGTACCTGTTGGCATAGAGATATTAAAATATAAAAGTACAAGTAAAAGTAGTAAAAATAAGAGAGATATATAAAAGTACCTAAACATCGGAAACTCCCAAATGAAATTTGTAACCTCAGGTTCTACTACAATAAAATGACCTTCCCCTGAGACGTTACAGAAGATTGGAAACTACTAGTATAGAGTATAATGCGCCTGAATTTCAAATATATAGATTAACCACCAAATCATTTATGTATTAAAGAAACTCAAGATGTATTGAAGAATCCCTTTCTTTAAATAATAAACAAGTAGAAATATCGTCCACCATTGTCAGAATATGGATGAGTGACCGCTGCGAATAAATAATATGTTTCACTGTCCGCATAAGTAGGAACAAAGCGTCTGAATAGTTAAAAATAAGAGCAGTAAATCCTATAAAATAAGTAAAAGTTCCAAAAATTCCTCATACTAGGCCCCTAGCCAGGGGGGCATCGTCCCCCCCAGAAAAAATATCGCATCCACTGAAGAAGTAGATTCCCTTGTAGATGTGAGAATTTCGCTCCCCATGGGGAATGGTTACGCCTCCCCTACCAATTTGGCTGGCTACGAGCCTGCCTCATACCACTTAATATAAATACTCCTTGCTAATAATGGTTTTAGCTCATTTTTATAACAAAATAGCGCTTATGAGGTTGTTGGGTTGATGTAAATGGGGGGGGGGGGGGGCTGTCGTGATAGATCTGTCAAAAGCTTTCGATATAGTCGATCATAATGCCCCCTCAGAAAATTCTTCTCACAAATCTTGTAAAGTCTTCACAAATAGGTATCAAATGAGATATGTTTATAACGAAAAGGGTGACTTGTTTTAATCAAAACCAGGGCTAATTAAAAGAGGTGTATCTCAGGTCTAAATTTTAGGCCCTTCATTATTCTGCACTTACATTGATAATTTCTCAGGGTACCTTGTCGAGCAGATGAAGTAAGTCTGTATGCTGACGATATCACCTTGCTATATAAACCTAAAAATTAAGAAGAGTTAATCAGATAAACTTTACCAGTACTATGTCATTGCATTAGCAATAATGAATTACAAATCAATATTGATAGTGTATAAGAGTGTTAAATAGTTTTTTGAATTGGACTTCAAATAAATACACAATAAAACACACTAAAGCTACTAACTTACTAGGACTTATAATTGACGAATATAATTAATTACTCAAAAGACCACTTAACATTTGTTCAAATAAGAAGAATATAAGACAGTTTCAAACTAAGCTCTATGGTATTCTTCTCATAAAATTAACTCTTCTTTAATTTTATAAAATAAATTATTCAGACTTATGTTTATAAAGCAAAACAAAACATCGTGCAAGTCTTTAAAATAAATATAATATAAAAATATTCATAAATATACCTATATATATATATATATATGTATATATATACATATATATATATATATATATATACATATATATATATATATATATATATATATATTATATATATATATATATATATATTGTACATATATATATATAATATATATTATATATATATATATATATATATATATATATATATATATATATATATATATATATATATACATATATATATATAATATATATTATATATATATATATATATATATATATATATATATAATATATTATATATGTGCCTACTCTAGCAAATAGTGTAAGAAAAAAATCGCCCAAAGGAGTGAAAAGTAACTTTTTTCCATTGGGAGTGAAAAGTGCTCTTTACTCCCTAAAAACTAGTCAATAAACTTAACATTATACACCCTCTGGATATAAATAAAGTTATATACCAGCATCATAACCTAATGTATGAAGAGTCTCTTCAGGTTATTATTTGAGCTCATTATTGACATTCCAAGCTGTCAATTGACAATTCAAGCTGTCATAATTCTAATATTTGAGTTCAATTGTCATAATGAGTTCATTATTGACAATCAATAGCATTATTGACAATCATCATAATTCTAATATTTGAGTTCATTATTGACAATCAAGCTGTCATAATTCTATATTGAGTTCACATGAGTTCATTAACATAATTCTAATATTTGAGTTCATTATTGACAATCCAAGCTGTCATAATGGTAATATTTGAGTTCATTATTGACAATTCAAGCTGTCATAATTCTAATATTTGAGTTTATTATTGACAATTAATGTCATAATGGTAATATTTGAGTTCATTATTGACAATTCAAGGTCATAATTCTAATATTTGAGTTCATTATTGACAATCCAAGCAGTCATAATTCTAATATTTGAGTTCATTATTGACTATTCAAGCTGTCATAATTCTAATATTTGAGTTCATTTTTGACAATCCAAGCTGTCATAATGGTAATATTTGAGTTCATTATTGACAATTCAAGCTGTCATAATTCTAATATTTGAGTTCATTATTGACAATTAAAGCTGTCATAATGGTAATATTTGAGTTCATTATTGACAATTCAAGCTGTCATAATTCTAATATTTGAGTTCATTATTGTCCAAGCAGTCATAATTCTAATATTTGAGTTCATTATTGACAATAAGCTTCATCCATGTTCATAATGGTAATATTTGAGTTCATTATTGACAATTCAAGCTGTCATAATTCTAATATTTGAGTTCATTATTGACAATTAAAGCTGTCATAATGGTAATATTTGAGTTCATTATTGACAATTCAAGCTGTCATCATGGTAATATTTGAATTCATTATTGACAATCCAAGCTGTCATAATTCTAATATTTGAGTTCATTTTTGACAATCCAAGCTGTCATAATTCTAATATTTGAGTTCATTTTTGACAATCCAAGCTGTCATAATGGTAATATTTGAGTTCATTATTGACAATTCAAGCTGTCATAATTCTAATATTTGAGTTCATTATTGACAATTAAAGCTGTCATAATGGTAATATTTGAGTTCATTATTGACAATTCAAGCTGTCATAATTCTAATATTTGAGTTCATTATTGACAATCCAAGCAGTCATAATTCTAATATTTGAGTTCATTATTGACAATTCAAGCTGTCATAATTCTAATATTTGAGTTCATTATTGACAATCCAAGCTGTCATAATGGTAATATTTGAGTTCATTATTGACAATTCAAGCTGTCATAATTCTAATATTTGAGTTCATTATTGACAATTAAAGCTGTCATAATGGTAATATTTGAGTTCATTATTGACAATTCAAGCTGTCATAATTCTAATATTTGAGTTCATTATTGACAATCCAAGCAGTCATAATTCTAATATTTGAGTTCATTATTGACAATTCAAGCTGTCATAATTCTATATTTGAGTTCATTATTGACAATCAAGCAGTCATAATTCTAATATTTGAGTTCATTATTGACAATTCAAGCTGTCATAATCTAATATTTGAGTTCATTATTGACAATTCAAAGCTGTCATAATGGTAATATTTGAGTTCATTATGATTCAAGCTGTCACAATATTTGAGTTCATTATTGACAATGCTGTCATAATGGTAATATTTGAGTTCATTATTGACAATTCAAGCTGTCATAATTCTAATATTTTCAGAGCTCATTATTGAGCTGTCATATTACAAGCTGTCACAGTCAGTTCATTATTGACAATTCAAGCTGTCATAATTAATATTTGAGTTCATTATTGACAATTCAAGCTCATCAATGGTAATATTTGAGTTCATTATTGACAATTCAAGCTGTCATCATGGTAATATTTGAATTCATTATTGACAATTCAAGCTGTCATAATGTTAATATTTGAGTTCATTATTGACAATTCAAGCTTTCATAGTGTTAATATTTAAGTTCATTATTGACAATTCAAGCTGTCATAATGTTAATATTTGAGTTCATTAGTGACAATTCAAGCTTTCATAATGTTAATATTTGAATTCATTATTGACAATTCAAGCTGTCATAATGTTAATATTTGAGTTCATTAGTGACAATTCAAGCTTTCATAATGTTAATATTTGAATTCATTATTGACAATTCAAGCTGTCATAATGTTAATATTTGAACTATATAATTTTATGAGGAAGTGGTCAGATAGGTAAAGAAAACACAAAATTTGAGCTTTCGGCCGTAAATTAGGCCTTCATCAGAAGTAGTTTATTCCAAACTGTTTGGAATAAAACTACTTCTGATGAAGGCCTAATTTACGGCCGAAAGCTCAAATTTTGTGTTTTCTTTACCTATCTGACCACTTCCTCATAAAATTATATAGTTTAAATAGTTTGGTCAATAATTTTATATTAATTTTGTGTTAATATTTGAGTTCATTATTGACAATTCAAGCTTTCATAATGTTAATATTTGAGTTCATTATTGACAATTCAAGCTGTCATAATGTTAATATTTGAGTTCATTATTGACAATTCAAGCTGTCATAATGTTAATATTTGAGTTTATTATTGACAATTCAAGCTTTCATAATTCTAATATTTGAGTTCATTATTGACAATTCAAGCTGTCATAAAGTTAATATTTGAGTTCATTATTGACAATCCAAGCTGTCATAATTCTAATATTTGAGTTCATTATTGACAATCCAAGCTGTCATAATGTTAATATTTGAGTTCATTATTGACAATTCAAGCTGTCATAATGTTATTTGATATTTGACAATTCAAGTGTCATAATGTTAATATTTGACATTATTACATCGGTTACTGTGATCGACTTATAATTGCTATTAAAGCTCACATAATTTTTCTTATAGTAAATTAATTTGTTTAACTTACACGTACTGTAGGTCTGACTGCATGGGTAGAGTTTGTAGTTTGGAGAAAATTTATAATAGAAATTTATAAATTATAGACACTTTAAAGGAAAATAAGTAATACAAATCACATCAATAAAGCTAAAATGTAAAGGAATTGTTGCAGCAAATTATGTAGCATTGTTACATAAATACATGATGGTTGTTACATAATAGAGAACTAAACCTCACTCGACACGTTTGGAGTGTATTGGATTTAAATCTTATCCCAAGGTCAGGGCTACGATATGGTTGCCATGGAAACAACAATACAATAGATTTGACTGCCTAGGGGAATCCGAGGCAAGTACTTAACGATTTAACTGCCAAGGAAAAGCTGAGTATGGACAACTATGTGCGAGTCATATTAGCTATTTAAGCCCGCATAATTCTCTTATAGTAAATTAATTTGTTTAACTTACACGTACTTTAATTATTCAACCTCTAGTGTGACATTACATCTAAATCGTGAAGGAGGGTGTTAAATATTATATTACAAACCAAGTATCGTTACGAACAATTGAAGAATCAGCTACCATCGATACTTGCTGCTGGGTATGAATATCCCTGGACCGGTTTCAGCTTAAAGCCATTATCAGCCGGCGGGGCAACACTCAAGCTCGCGACTAATGAAGTTATATCAGTGAATAACTTTTAGTCTCAATGAGCACGTCGAGCCATCTTCAGAGAGCTCGTCGTGCTAGTGAGAATTTTAAATACAACAATCTTACTTAAAACTAAAGAATATAAAGATAATGAATGACGGTCCTGGTCCATTCATTATTTCGGACAAGAAAAAGTTAGTTGCGTAGCCATGGCTTTAACAGGAGCGCTAGTGTGTAGTTTTACAAAGTCTACTACAAGAATACACTCCAGTTGTCTTGTTCTTAGCAAACTATTCCTGGCATAGCACAGATTTACCCAAATATTTTCTTTATATAACAATGGACTGATTTCAAGTAGATACTCGTGTCGTTTTTTTTTTAAGAAGAGCGCATGCTCCAGTAGTTACAAATACATGCGCTCTGCGCAATAAGTTTGTTGTTAGCATGGAAAAACTACTTAGGAACATCGCTGTATTGATGTAATCTTTATTAAATACAAAACAAATTACAATATTTAGTAATCACTTAAGTTACATCTAATTTTATAATAATGCGAACAACGTGAAAATTCTATTTATATATTTGTCTTAAAGTTCGACTTTTGAGTAATTTGTTTTTGTGGATAGGACCGCATCCAGGAGGCCCACCTTCTTAGGGTACTTGTCAAATTTGATGCTCGTAATAAATACTGAACCTGTAGCTATCCTGGACACGGTCCTTTGTGTGTATGGACCGAGTGAAACGTGTTGTGTATTTCTGAGGAACGGGACAAATAAAATGTGACTATATACTATTTTTAGATATAGTAATATAAAAAGAAAACTATACAACATATAAAAAATACTCGTGTCGTTAAAATGGTAATAAAGAACGAGATGGTATCATAATACTAACTTAGAAAAGTGGCAAGAATGCTATAGTGATGAGAGTTAGTTTCAGAGCTGCTGACAGAGGCCAGCATCGAGTTCTATAATAATTATGTTATTAGTTTAAAACATAAAAATCATTGCCGTAGGAACCATAAGAAAAGAATACAAGTATTTTAACAAAAGAAATATATAAATCTAGTAGGGAAATTACTATTCTAACCTGTGTCAAAAAATCTACACAGGCGTGATCAGCTGATAGCTAGCTCAAAGATAAAAAAAATACCTAAAATTTGAATAACTGCGCATGCGCCTTTACGATTTACGGTTTTTTGACTTAATTTTATTGGCAACCCTGATAACATTAGGGGAATTTTCCATTATATCGTGTTTTCGTACTTTGATATCATAGTGGAATAGAATAACAAGTGATCCTACTCCCTTAAAATAATAGTGCCAATTATCAAAAACGATTTATCGAGTTTTACTCGATATTTATAAAAAAAATGGCTGACCAACTGTAAAATGACAGGGTGTCAAAATATTTTGTAAACAAATGTAAAGTGTAATTTAGTAAATAATTTTACTCGCTATAATTAAAAACACAGGTAAACAAGGAATGCAAACATCATAACCATAGATAAACAATATTAACATAGATGGCTCACTCAAAGATTTAAAAAAAAAAAAGTTGATGGGATGCAGGAGGCTCAAGTAGAACACTCTGGTGGTGACAGCGTGAAACTGTCAGATATTTTTATTAACCAAACAACGAGCTGATGGGAGTAATCAAGTCTTTCCATCCGCTATTCAGCGCTAGAATGATGAGGAGTCGATGGATGAGTGATCCCAAATAAGGTCTATATGAATTTCGTATAAATTGGTAAAAAGTGAAAAATTTAATTTTTCACTCTTTATTCTCTCTCCCCTTCCCCCATACTGTTCCCCCTTGGATTCGAACCTCTAATGTCAATGTTGAATTGTTTGTGTTTCCTTAACTTATCCGTTTGCGCCAACCCGAGATGTTATATTCAGACAGCAAATTTTAATCTTAAGTCTAAAACAATCAAAACGAATTATTCTTATTTTTTTAAGAAAACGATGGTGCTGCTTCGCGTGATGAGGCCCCCAAGTTTTGGAAAACAAAAATACATCGCGAATATTACTGATATATTAGAAGATTATCAAAAGACATATTATGCACATTATGAAATGAAAGATATAAAATGACGTACAAATCCTAATCAGCTTAACTTAAATAATAATAACAGATTTCTTTAAATGTAACTTTAATTAGAATAAACTTGATTTACACATATTTTTTAGATTTTAGCGGCTTTCAATAAATTGTTGACTTAGATTTGTAGTTTTTTTTTGGAAAAAACGGTGGTTACGCGAGCGGTTTTACTCGTACTTCGTTCGGGTACTGAAGGTAAGACTGTTTGCTATATAATTTTACCACGTATACGCAGACAGCCGATCCCCATCGTATCCGTTGCGCATTTAATACGCTCTGGTTCTTGCCCCGTTTGTATTAGCAAAGCCGATCTAGTACAATGACGTCGTAACAGATCGTGACAAAACATCGCTTTTTATAGCTAACAAAGACAAATCATTTTATAGTTAAGTTTAACTCGGGTTAGAAGAATGTCAAACACAAAGTATATTAAATAGAATAATAGATTTACGCATAAAAAAATATTTCAAAAGTTGTTTAGTGAAATACTAGATTGTAAATGCGATCGCCTTTCTCCTTATCGGCGGGGTACATCTCCGGGTAGTTTTCTAGCGCTAGCGTATCCGTCTGGTTTGCCTCCCAATAATCCTTACAGCGTATTTAACTAGGATACTTAATAGGATTCGCGGATTATGTATGCTTTCTGTACGTTGTTAAATACGACTATCAAGCAGGATATCGAAATAAATTCAAATTAAATAAATACTATTTATTACTTACAATACAGGTGAAGTTGAAATTTTTAAAATAATTAGGTTAGTCTAGAGGCGACGTTTTAAATATATTTTGGTCCTTTGAAAAGAGTTTTCTTTTATTTTCAAGTTCTATGGTTCTCAACCTTAATAGCTTATCTTATAAAAGTTATGTAAACTAGTTTATTTACCTGTTTAGTACATAATTAGTACGTTAATTGTTTCTATTATTTATGTCTATGATTGTAACCACAATATGTGATTACTTATCCATAAAATAAGGTAACATTTTTCAAAACCAGCAAGACAAACACAACACTGGTGTTTTCTTATGGCTAAGAAAATACAAGAAGTAGAGTTGATAGTTAGTAATTAAAAAATGGTTTGTATTTTTTAGTAAAAATACCAAAAAAAGATAAATCAAAAATGCAATTGCTGGCAGATTGCAAATCTCTATTTTTTTAGATAAATAATAGAAATAGCAAAAATGTTGGAAAAGTAAAATGATTTTATTTGGCCCATAAAATTAGAATATAATCTATTGTTAGAAACATACTTCTTGATAAATATGTTATAGTCGAAACAGGGCTAAAAATAACTCAAAAGGTAAAAACAAAAATTACCAGTCATGTATGTTTCTTTGAAAAAATCTTATAAAAAATAAGCCTCAGGTAATTTAATGCATTCGTGAATATAATATAAAAATATTTCCCCATATTTTTTGTGGGTTGTTCAAATGATTTTAACATAGTTGTTTTTGGGTTCAGCACAGAAAACAACCATGATAAAGTGTATTAGTTAAAGCATATTATACTAAACAATCAAGGTATCGAAACTTGAAAAATAAGTACCCCTATTCTGCATTCATGATTTCTCTTAAATTTATTTTTCACTCTGGGGCTTGAACTATTGGTCCAAACAAAGAAACATGGGCAGTTTTGGAAACTAAAAGAACGCAGTTATCAACTTTATTAGGGGTGTTTTTACGATTTTCCTAATATTTCTTAGCCAAAAAGCGTGATAAAGTTAAGAAAAACAAGTTTTTTCCTTTTTTTCACCAATTTTTCAGGTATTTTGTGTTCTAATATTGCCAATTTTAAACCGATTCGGGTCGGATCTTCGCCTATACTTTAAGTACGATGCTCTCTTGCTTTTGAGAGCTTAAAAACAGTTTCTTCCTATTTTACTTTTTGAGCTATGCCCAAATGACCAAATTTTTTTTCATTCTAATATTTTAACTATCATTAGAGGGGGAAATGAGACTGACAAATAAATTATTTTATATTTACTTGTAACAACAAACTCTACAGTTTACGAATATGCCATTGATGTCTCGTTTTTTTACCATTAACTTCATTTAAAATGACGTCATAGATGTAAAAAATACAAAAATTCGTTTTTTTGTCCTAACTCCATGAAAAATGGTCAGATTTTGATGCGGTCTTCACTACTCTTCTTCATTTTAAGAGCTTTAAAAAATAAGAAAAACTTCCCTATACCCAACTATCATAGCAAAGAAGTTAGCGCCTGCACCTATGGGACACCCGCAACACACATTAAACATTTTATTTTTCCTAAAGAGTGTTTTTTGGTCTTAAACCAACCCCGAAGACCGCATCTCGATATCTATAATAGTTTTCGAATAAAAGATAGTAGGACATTGTAGTGAAACACCCTGTATATATATATATATATATATATATATATATAATATATATATATATATATATATATATATATATATATATATATATATATATATATAAACGTACATCGTAATGAGTCGAATGAACCCTAAAGTTTCATTTGAGCTGAATGAATTTGGTCCGGAAGACTATTCAAAGTACTCCAAGCAAGGGTACCTGGGTTCGAATACTGGTACCCTCGATAATTTGTATCGTTTTTTCACGTTTATAACTACAAAATAATTCTGACGCGGTGGTCCGCATGTTGGGTGAATTTTCTTTAGAATGCGTGTTTCCGTGCTTAACGACCCATTATTTCCTAAGGTTCTGGTTTATGCTTTATGACCTAAGCAGTTACTCAATTATCAAGCACTGCTCGCACCTAATTTTGTCAGTATTTTACAGAGGAAATGCGCTAAAACCTTAAAAGATAAACACTGACTGAGCTTTAATCTAGTTCGAATAATAGTGCGCACTGCCTATTTCAGAGGCTTGGTTTTGTATAACCAAGTGGAAAATTATGCGCATTTCCTTTGAAAAGCACAGCCAAAATGAGTACGAGCAGAGCTTGATAATTGAGTAACTGCTTAGGTTTAAAGCATAAACCGGAACCTTAAGCAAGTGGGTTGTTATGAACGGAAACACGCATTCCAAAGGAATTTCGCCCAACATGCGGACCACCGCGCCAGAATTGTTTACTTGTTTTATCATACAACCTATTGTTTGCCATTTTACATTGAGCATACGCCTTGATATATATTCAAAAAATATAAAATTCAGTAACATATTACACTCGTTTAAGAATAAATGTAATTATATTTTAACATCATATTTCAGTCTAAGTTCATTTATTTTACTACTTGGGTCAGTAAACATTAAAACATAAATGGACTGATGGAAAATATTTCGTAATTACCATAGGTCTTTGTTTACTTTTATTTTATTTTACTAAACGATTGGCAACTGTTTGAATTTAAAAAAAAAAACTACAGCACAATCTGGTAGAGAATAGAGCAAACAGATTTTACTACTAGCGCTCTTCAAGATTTGTGATGAGGCCCCCAACTAAAATCATAAACACAAACTTGTCAATTGAGTGTTCCCACTATGGTCGGGAGTGAACCATCTATGTTAATATTGTTTATCTATGATCATAACCTTCATCATGACAGGCAAAAAGACTAAGGCTCGTATTCAAAGACGTTTCCTAACATTTTCCTTAAGGAGAATGTAAGGAAAATGTTTTTAAGCCACAAAATTTAAATGATCGTTCCCGTGTTTTAAAGTTGTTTTTAAAGTCGTTCCCGTGTTCGTTAAGGTTTTTAGAGGCTTCGCATGATTTTATTTAGTAAGAACCTAAGGTAGTTAAGTCAAAAAGTGATACCATTGTAAGTAACGTAATATATCGCAAAATATCAATGTTATTAACTTATTACCTGGATTTACGACACACTTTGTCATAAACAACAATGCGGCCTTCCTTTGGCGAATGGTAAATATATTGGAAACTTCATTGACATATGTTTTCAGTAAACAGTAGAGTTAATACAAATACAATGTTCAATTATTGTAACAGCTTTCATAAATAAAGCAGTATCAAGCGCTTAGAATAATACTTTATATAGAAGGAGCACTACTGATAACACGAAAGCCGGTTTACTGGTGCAACTAAGTAATGCTGCCACCCTAACAATATACAATTTTCTAAAAAAAAGTTGACAATACTTCCGGTTGCTGAATTATTATCTTCTATTATTAATTAATGATTGATTATTCATAAAATACTAATATAAATATCGGTGCATTACAATATTTAAAGTATTTTAAATTGTAGTTTAACGTATTTATTAAAATTATATATAATAAGTAGTCCTCGTCAACTAAATGTAGATTCGTGTATTCCGCCACCCTTTTGCCATCTAAGACCAGTTTTATTAAATACTCAGCAGGTGTTTTAAGTTATTATATTTGTTCTTTACGATCTTTCTTCGTTAATAGAAATTTATGACAAATATTTAAAATAATGTTTTGTTGTCAGGTTGGCAGCATTACTTAGTTGCACCAGTCAACCGGCTTTCGTGTTATCAGTAGAATTACATTATGTTTACGGCCCTGTGCTCCTTCTATATATAGTATTATTCTAAGATCAAGCGTTTCAAGTTTGAACGTGGACCAGGTTGTACGAATCTAAAGGTGTCTAAATGAAGACCTGTTAATCAGTGCAACACTGTTTTCATTTTGCTAAATCATTTACAGAATTTTGTTTTTCGTATTTTGTCATCAAATTCATTTTTGTTTGTGTAAACTTTTTTGGTATAATAATGGCTGAATTATTCACTCCGGACCAACTGAATTTCCTCTTTGAATCGATAGCCCGCCACAAACAGACCATAGAAAATAAAAAATCTGATTGTGAGCGGGCCGAAGAAAAGAAAAAGGCTTGGGCGGAGGTGTTAAAAGAATTTCAGGGTAAATTCCCTAATAGTAAGGTAAGTGGATTAATAGTATTCATTCATCATTTAAATTTCGTGGCTTAAAAACATTTCCCTTACCTCAGTAAGGAAAATAAAACGATATAAGGAAGGGTCAGTTAGGAAAATGTTAGAATTCAAACTAAAAATAGCTAAGTAGTGCACACGAAAAATAAAGTTTAATTAGCCGTTCGTTTTAAGTAATGAAAACAAACCTAGTATTTAAAGAGTTGCACTTAAGCCTTTATTGGATAAGTCAAAACGTATTCCCTACACAAATTATTAACATTTTTACTAAAATGCGCAAATAAATGCAAAAAAAACAAATATTTTGAGTACCGTAAATAGTTTGTTTATATTTGCTAGGGTAAAATAAAATGGTCGCACCCATAAGAAAATTTAAGCAAACTTCCTGGTGGACAAAATATGAACTACATACCAGGTCTGACAGAAATCGTATTTGTTTCCCTGCTTGGTTTATATTTTTTAATTTCAACAATAACTCATTACAGTAACTTATAATGAAACTATTATATTAACAACCCCTTTATCTATAAGCGAATTTCCTTTGGAAAAATCCGCTAATGGGGTTGGACGCCATGGCGGGAGTCGAACCTTTAAACCATGACCAAATTCCATTTCAAAGGTCTCTAATCAGGAAAAAATACGTTTCGTAAAATTGTATGCATACATACATATACTTGATTGCATATGTATTTCTTGACAAGTTTTGTAAACACGCTATCCTTCGAACGGATCTGGGGGCATGACAGTGGCCCAACCAAGTCTTGCATTATAACGTAGAAGTTTCATATCTTAAGCTGGCACTGACTAACAATATTTTGACGAAGCATTTTCTACCATGGGGGAAAGCCATTGGCTCAGATAGTGTCAACATCAAGCTCCACAATAATTATTTTTTTAGTGGTTCACAAAAGTTATTTTTGAATGATTTTTTGCACAGTGCAAGTTGAATATATGTGCTATAAGACTATGTTTTCAAATGACATGAAATTTGCAAGTAAGTGGATAAAATAAGCATATTTAAGTAAACTTATACCTAGTTAATTTTAATTAACAAATACTATAGTGCTGTTTACTGTGAACTTCGCTCTTTCTTTCAAAACAATCCTCACTCACACCAGTCTACTAGCGTAGTAAATTTGACCTTGAAACCTCAAGATAGTTAATTTAAATTTCATTAATTCATCAAGAATCCAATAGATTGCAGCTCTATTGACATTTTACATAATACAACAGCCTATAATTTGTATGCAGTTATACTAATTAAAACAAAAAATAATTTGAAAATAATCAAAAGTATGTCTAACAAGAAATCCAAAACAAGTAATTCAAATTTTAATATGCCTACAACAACAACTGATATTATAACCACTAATAAAGAAACACTAATGGCAGCTTTTAGTGAAATGTTGGACAAGAAAAATTTAGCAACGTCCTCTGACATTAACAGTCTTAGAGATATTATTAATCAATTAGCAAAAGAAAATATAGACCTTAAAAATGAAATCAAATTAATGAAACAACAAATTGAATATCAAAATAGAACTGTAGAAAATATACAAAATAATCAGTTAGGCAAGAATTTGATGATTTATGGTGCTTGTTATGACAAAGATAACGCTACAGCTCAGGTGCAAGATATATTAAAAGAAAAACTAATGTTAACAGAAGAAGTAAAGATAAAAAATGTTTCTCTTCCACCAAAGAGTATAGATGATAACAACTTTAGAAGACCATTAAAAGTAACATTCACCAGTGAACAGGATGTTGAAATGATTTTAAAAAATTGTAGAAAACTTAAAGGGACTAGTATAAGTTTTCAAAGGGATTTGATACCACCTACTAGGAAGAGGCTCTCCAAAATAATTAAAATAAAAAAGAAATTAAAAAGAAAAACCCAAAAATCAAGATCTCAGTAAAAAGAGACCAACTAATAGTGGAAGGGAAGATATTTTTATGGGGAGAAGGCAAAGGAGTTCTGCATTTACATAAAGAACAAATTACTGATGGCCTACAGCTTCTACATGAAATATCTGGTATAAATTTGAAAAACTTAATCAAGTCTATCATAAGAGAGAGAAGGATAATACTTAAAAGAGACAACGGACATAAGATATTTACACGAATGAAGTTATAATACAAATAAATAAATTAAATCAATAAATATATTCATATAAATAAATTTAAAAAAATAATTAAAAGTAAAAATTAATGGAAACCCCCACGAATATAAAATAAAATTGTACACATGATATCTAACATAAAATAAATAGTAACGAAGAATTGTGAAACATAAATTAGAAAAAATAAAACCATGAACCAATAAATATATGTGGAAAAAAAATATTTATATTTAATAACATAATTAGTGATTAACATAATCTTGAGTTAAAAATATAAATAGATATTAAAAACTAATTAAATATTCAATTTTAGTAATTAATATAAGATATAAAGTTTAATTATAAACTTTACCCGACCACAGCCTAGGCTGATTTAGATCATAAGTAATTATTATACATGTAAATTTTTATTGTAATTGTAATTTGATCTAATAAATGGTTATTCATTCATTCATTCATTTTCTACCCCTTGATCTTTTCGTAAAAACCAGGTTGTTGTGACGAAATTACCCTGCTTTGCTGAATCAGCAAAATTTGTAAAAATTAGTAAAATTCAAGGTTACTATTTTTTGCTGCGAAAAAGGTCCTTATTTATGTTTTTATGAGTGATTAATCGAATAAAAATTGGTCCGAAGTCGATAGGACCACTTAAAATGACCAAAAAGTAAAAAAAAACAGAGGTTGGTTTTCCGGTCAATTACCAGAAAGAACAATACCTGTATTAGTTGATAACAGGACTATGACCTCAGTTACATAATAAAAAATAAAAATCATTATATAAATGAATATTTAATTAATTCTATAAATCTAATTAATAGATAAATATTTTATTAAAAACCATTACGAGTAAAAAATTAAACAAATCTCATCCTCACTACTTTAGATTTGCTGCGCTTGTCTAAAGACCATATAAATACCCTGCCAGGCATGCTGCATGCCAGCCACAATGATTCTATATGCAATATTTCATTTGTATTTTATATCAACTTCAAGTACAGAAATGGAAAAGTTAAAAAAGTCATCAAGAACACTTACAGAACATATAAAAAAGCTAATTTTAAGCTGAGCAAGTCTACCTGTCACATTTATTGGTTGAATTATATTAAATTAATAGATCACAAAGCTTATTTATTTACAATACATGAAATATAGAAGCAATATATATGTTTTATTACCTGCAGTCACCCATCCAGGTATTGACCTGGCTCGGTGTTGCTTAACACAACGGATCTCACAAATAACATGGATATACAAGCCATTTTTAAATGAAACTTTTATGCTTGTAATTAATAGATACAGTTGTAAAAAAATTAGGTATAAAGTTACAACTTTTAAGGATTAAAAAAAATATTGACACCATTAGATAAAAATTGAACTAGTGCTGATTAAAATGAAACTTAGCACTTTTGCTGATGTTTTGTGGAGCATGCCACATTTCTAATTCATTTGGAAAGTCTACCATTTTTTTTACAAATACTTGCTGAGACACATTTTCTAGCATCATAAATAATTACCTCTAGACAGCACTATTCAATGATTGATTCTGGTACCATGTTCAAACACTCTGGGAGCTACTGAAGTAACAGGTGCCGCACAACTTCCAATAAAACAAACAAATATATACTTTATTTTTAAAATGTAACAATTTTATTTAAAATATAAAAATATAATTAAAATAAAAGATAATTGAGGTGGAGAGTCGGTACCTTTGGTACGAATAAGCAAAAGTAAAATCAGTTGGTTCTTGTTTTGAAAAGATTTATCACACTCGCTATTCAAGAGTTAAACAATTCTAACTTGATTTAATAATAACTGTAAAATAACAGAGTCATTGAGTCAACTGAATACATTGACATGTCAGGTAAGTAGTTTAAACAATAATAAAAAAATATAAATATATACAAGTGAAGTCCACCTTAGAGTAATACTAATATAGAAAGAGCCTGGGGCTGTGAACACAATGCCATTCCAATGATAACATGAAAACCGGTTTTTAAGCTGGTCTAAAGAAGAGCTAGCACCCGTCACTCTAACCACAAAACATTTTTTGCTTCTATGTTTTACATTAATGAAGAAGCTCATAAAAAAAATAAATAACACAAAAAACAGCTTAACATTTAATCAAATCAATCTTAGGAAGCAAAAAGCTTTACGGAGAATCTACACTTAATTGACATGGATTTTTTTAATAAAAAAAAACATAATACAATTTAAAACACATGTAAACAATATTTATAAGAGTTAATTGAGCATCAATTAGCTTAAATAATTGAACTTAATATTCCAACAACAATTAATGTGCATGTAGTTATTCTTGTATGCTAATTATTGTTAAATGTAGTTTAATTTAGCAATATTTGCTATAATAATAATAATTATTCCAGCAACTGGAAGTTTATGCAACTTAGTTAAAAGATGTAGTTAAGGTGGTGGCCTCAGTTAAGAGCACCAGAAAACTGGTTCTGCTGTTATCAGTAAAGCTTCTTCTATAAGTATATACATATGATAATTGCAAGACATTCACAGAAATATGTAAATAGGTCACACCTGACAACATACCTAATAGATTTGCATAAGTCTAACAACTGATCCCCTTCCCCAGGGACAAATCTCACCATAACACACTGTACCACTACTGGTGAATCCAGCATAACAAGTCCCAAAAAATGCAAATATTAAACGAAGCAGAGGCTCTAGATTTTTAAGAAAGATATCAAATTAAAATTTATAAATTATTTGATTGTTTCTTAATTTTAGCTGTTGTATTTATTTCTTTTTTGACTGTACTTTAGTTTAATTTAACCCTGTTAGTAATATAATGTAAATAAATACAGAAATTACAAAACAACCTTTGCTTTAGTTAAAAATCAAGATTTTTCATTGTTGAATTCTTTGTGGTTTTTACCCAAAACCTACTATTCTATTGAAAAATTTAAAAGAAATGGTACTTTTGGTATATAGTACACAACATTTAAATAGATTTCACAAGGTGCCTACATGTAATGCAAGCAGTATATCTCTTCAGAATGGGGTTACTTCATTCATATTTTATATAAAAAATACTCTGCCAGGCATAGCACACATCTTCTGAAATTATAATAGTAAATGAATAGTACTACGTACGTTAAGGCTCATCCATTAAAATGTCAAAAATATTATGTCATAAGATGTACATACACACAAGGCATATTGCGTAACATTTTATAAAAAAAAAACTTTAAATAAAATTGCAACACTATTTGTCTGGGATGACAAATGAGATCCACAAGGCCTATTAGTGCAAAAGTTAGTTGCATAACATTAAAACTTTAGAGCCTTGCAGCTCATCAAGGGTAACCCCTGTGGAAACCACTTCAGGTGGTGTGGCAACTGTTACAGTCTAAGTTAATTTAAAAGTTTACAATAATGCATTTGAAGAGTACTTTTAAATAAACTGAGATGTGAACCCCTGACCTCTGTGGTGTTAAAGGTCAGTAAAAATACTAATGTTTTAACCAACTCGGCCACGGAGTCGACTTTTAAACGAATAAAGTGGAAATAATTATGTCTTTTCACTTACACCAATATTTACAGGTTACTAATTTAAAAAAAATTAATAATTTATAGAAAGAGAAATTGTGGTCTTATATAGTCAGTCTTCATTTTTGCCGAGTCATTAATGATTGTTGGTGACATCTAAGAAAAATTATTTTCCCGATAGCTTAACTAAACCTAAATATTGATTTTTATACACAGTTTCAACACCCTGGCATAAACATGAACGCAGTGAAAACAGACACACATACATTGATAGACAACTTGGTAAAAAACACTCAAAAGATCCTTAAACATTTCAACACATTTTAAACAAATAATTAAGGTAAATCTCAGTTTTCAGATTTTTAGTGTTAACCCAATACTTTTTTATAAACCTATGGTATAAAAGAGGAAAAGAAGTAAAAACTTGAAAACTGCACAGAAGGACCAATGTAAAATTTTGTAGGCCTGGTTGGTCCCAGGCAGTGTTACCACCAGGCCATGACCTGGCACCTTATTACCGTTTCAATGCCATATTTGTCTGTGTGGAGCATTTTCACCGTTATACTCTGAACATATAAATTTGATACAAAAAGTCCTTCAAATGCCTAAATTTCTCTTATACAAAATCCTCATTTTGCCAACTCTGTTAGTGAGGGTGGAAGTTGGAGTGGATATGTTGGTATCACAGGACCTGTCGGTAACATTGGTTGAATTGAAAGTTGAATTCTTCAGCGACCTCACTTTCCTCCTGCTAAGCTTTACCTTGACCGTCGTCTGCTCTTTCAAAGGATCTCGAAAGCGTTTCGCATGGGGGCGTAAACTCTCGTTCATTTCAGCCAAACTTAAAGTCCGTTTCCTTTTTTGACGAACTTTGGAATTCAGAGGGGTTGAACAATTTAAATTCTTTTTGGAAAACTTCCTTTTTCCCACTGAATTTAAAGGAGTAGAGCTGTCCAACTTACTGCATGTTGTTTTAGGAAAACCTAATTTTTCCTCGCTCTCAACTCCGACTCTTTTGAGTCGTTTAGAAGATCGTATGGGAGTGCAGTCGAGATCTTTAATCAACATATTTTTAATATTATTACTTTTCTTTTTAGTAACATTATTTTCTACCTTTTCAATTTTCTCTGAAGAGTTCAAATACTTGCTATGTTCATTTGCTGTAACCAAGTTACCACTTCTATTGGAAGATTTTACATTCAATATACGTTGGTTTTGGTTGCTTGCACCTTCTTTTGTTTCATTAATGGGTTTGAAAGAATACGTCTGGTTGTCCAGGGTTTCAGATTGCTGAGTCAGGGCTCTCATGTTATTAAAGTCAGTGTTAATTGTTGGGTCTTGCAACCCTATAGTTTTATTACACGACATTGCATTTTTCCAAAGTGATTGTTTCTCAACACTTGTTTGAGATTTTAGACTTGAATGCTTGGTCTGAGTAGAACTCGGAAAAATCTCAGAACTCAATTGAACTTTAGATAAATTTGATTTCAATTCCGAATTACTTTTCTGTTGTTGCCTATGAGAATATAATGAGGGATTTAAGCAACAATCCAGCTTTCTAGAAGCACTGCTCCATATTTTATTTTTAGGCACAGATGTTGCACTTGATGCATCAGGAGCCAGGACTCCACCAGGGTTTGCAGCGTTCGACACACCCATAGCCTCATTAAGTAACTTAAAGGCATTAGCCCATAAAGTTTTTTTAGGTCGAGTACTTCTAGATTTAACTGAGGCTTTGTCAAAGTTTTCGTAATTCATACAAATATTGTTGGCTAATAAAGTATTTCTCCTCAAATTAGAGCTTTGAAACGATGCTACTGAGGAGTTATCATTCCTCATAGATTCTTTGAGCAATTTAAATGCATTCGACCAGATCGGCTGCTTCCCACAATCGCTAAATTTTTGAGTTGAAACACTTGATAGATGGTCGTTATTTTTCATTGTTTCTTCCAGCATTCTATAAGTATTGGACCATAGTTTAGGTTTATTAGGGTTTTTAAACACACCATAATTTTGATTAGACGCAGGCTGGTTCAACACTTTAGTTGTGTTAGACTTATCACGACCCCAGCTGTTCTGACCAAGATTTCCAGTATTCAAATTGTCGTTAAAATCTTCTAAATTCCCAGTACAAGGAAATAATTTGGACATTTTAGTCTCTTTGGCAGATTTTTTGGTCAAACCGCGACTTTCCAAATACTCTTCTAACCGGTTTTGATAGATTTTGGCTGAAAACTCGTTGTTTTTAACCAAGGCATCATTCATCTTAGTTTTAAAATAATTAACATTGATATTATCAAAGATTTTATTAAAAAATATACCGTTTTCGTCGCATTTCTCAGGAAATGTCTGAAAGAGGACTCTGACGGCGGCGAGCAAGCTCTCCTGGTTGGTGTAGTTAGACAACTCTTCCCCCAACTCACTGTTGATTAAAACCTTAAACACATGGTTCAAATCCTCGTCTAAATTAACAGTCATTTTTTCAAAACCTAATATATAATAATTAACATGAAAATTTAATTATTAAGCATAATATAACATCGTAATATCTGATATTATTGTTTACCTATTTTCCCGCTCCTAATTGCAGTGTTGCCGTTTATTTCATAAGTTTATAAGAAAGAATAGATGGGGTTCTACCGAACATGAACTTCTGTTAGTCTTTTAAGCAATGAACAAAACCGATATTGAATAGGGCTTTAGCGTTAAAAATGTTTTGCAATGCCTGCGTAAATTACAATAATTACTTCGAAGTGATGATTGCTGAATTTTATTATATAATGTAAAAAAAATCATCACTAAGTACACTAAGCACATCACTAAGTAGACTAAGTACGCGGGGGTGAGGTTTCGCGGGGACACGGTGATCCGTTTGTCGGTGACATTAGATGTACCGATTTCGTTAGTTATATATAATTTCTTGTGAATTTGTCCCTCTAATAATTTTCAAAGGATAGAAGACACTGACTACCGTATTAAATATTTTACCGTCAACTAAAAAATTATTATTTTTAGTTAACTTTAACTTTCTTTAACCCAATCTATAATATTTGCATATCTATGATTTTGTTTTAATACAGTTTAGCTATTCCCTATTTAAAGAAAAACTAATTGCAGATATATCAATCTTTTATCATTTTGTGATTACGCGTTTTTATTTATCAAACGTAAACAAACCATTTTTATTATTATTTTTAAATTATTTATGTATTTTCAAAGTGGAGCTGATTTTAAGTGGTTCTGAATATCAGATAGGATGGAGTCGGAGTCCGACTTTAAAGAAGACTCTTCAGAAAATTGTGAAAGTTATAAAAATGACAGCGCAAGACTTTCTAACCAAGGTGATTTCAAAGTTTTCCTCGGCTTTTTTTTGTAAAAAATGAATGATTATTTATTAAATATTTAATAAAATTTAATTTAAATAGAATCAAATGATCTCCTGAATAGATATTTGATACATTTTTAAAATATCCATAGATTAATCATAGATATACCTATTGGGTAATATTCAACAAGTGAATTTACTATAGATTTCGGGCTGTCAAAAGAATAAATTTTCTGCCACTAGGTCTGCACTACTGTAGTACATGATATGGTAAATTAGATTTACTAAGTACAGACAGAGTGCTAACTCTGTGGATCATATTGAGTATACTGGGTAAATGTGTTCTATGAACTATGCGGGCGGACTCAGTCTTATATACTAAGACAAGGTGGACGGAATCCTGTCCACTCCCTTAATATGCTGTATGTACCTTGAAAGGCAATCATATTTACGTCTAATATTTACTATGGGCTATTATTTCGCTTCAATGATACTGTTTTTCACCAAATAACTTTCCAATATATATTTTTTTCGGTGTAACTTTATTATTATGCAAAAAAAATTAAATATATTTCTTCTTTTTTAACTTGGTACTTGATCTACTAAAGTAATTCTCAATGCAAAGTAGAAGTGTAAGGTTGGTAATACATGAAAAAACTAAAGGGTCGTCCAAAACGATTTTTACCCGTGGAAGCAACGTTTTTTAAGCTTTTATTGAAATGCATCCTAATTATTAACTTAAAACAATTATTTATGTTCAAGTTATTTATCATTAAATAATAATAAAACAACAAAAGAATGATAAATGAAAATCATTAAATTGTTAAAAATGAGATAAAATTAACTTGTTTCCACGAGAGACTTTAAGCAGGACCTCCCTTCTGTTATCAATGTAATCAACAAGCAGTGCTGCCCTCTATCCAAGTTTTATTGTGGAATCCAGTGTAAGAACCAGAGTGTATGGGATCCTATCTCTTATTTAATATACTGGTTGTGTATAGAAATCAATGTCATGTTGCCTGTCATTCTTTTCATTCCTAACCGGCAGTCATTTCTTTACATCTCGTTTAATGGAAACTGAGGAAAGTTATTAAGGTGGAGAGAGTTTGACCTGCTAATGCTTTAATCTTCACATCTTGTGAAATCATGCTTTTGTATTTTTTGCAAACACAATAATACTTTTCCAATAAATGAGAAAAACTAAAAAATTCAAAGAGAATAATAATATTTTTTTGTTCATAAAATTATCATAAAATTAAGAGGGAAGGGGGACATTTGGACCACCATGTATGTATATGTGTGTGTGTGTGTGTGTGTGTGTGTGTGTGTGTATATATATATATATATATATATATACACACAACACACACACACACACACACACACACACACATATACATACATGGTGTCCAAATGTCCCCTTCCCTCTTAATTTTATGATAATTTATGAACAAAAAAAATATTATTATTCTCTTTGAAAATATATATATTATATATATATATATATGACTTAGAATCAAACTTAGAATCTGTTTGGATTGAACTGCGTGCTTCGGCTCAGAAAAATCTATTCATTGGTGTGTTATATCTTCCTGATCATCTTTCTGATAATGATCTTAAAACGTTTTTTGATAATATATCTGATATCATACCAAGTAACAGTGATGTTATTTTACTTGGCGATTTTAATTGTGACGGTATTGATTGGCTTAATTATACTTTTTTCTGGTCAACCTAATAAAAGGCAAATCAAATATTATTACATCTTTTGTAAACAACTTCAGCTTTATCCAGCATAATTCTGTTCATAACATGTACGGCGGTCTACTTGACCTAGTTTTCTGTAACATTGGAGTTTCATCAGTTCGCTTGCCTGATCCTCTTGTAGGCGAGGACAATTATCACCCGAGTCTTTTTATAAACTTCGCACCATCTCTTAAACCTTATCACTCTACCACTGAAGGATTTGTTTATCGTGATTACAAGAACTGTGATATGAAACTACTCTCCGAAATTTTATCTCTACAGACTGGACTTCTATTTATAATGAAACTGATGTTAATTCAAAAGTTGAGAACTTCACTTCTGTTATTAATTCTGCTATTTCTCAGTCTACACAGTTAAAATCTGTTAAAAAATCTAAGTTTCCTCAATGGTATTCTTATCAACTTAGAAAGATTATTCAAAAGAAAAACCTCTATTTTCATGAAATACAAAAGATCTAACAAACAAATTCATTTTAATCTGTTTAGAATCTATAGAAAATTGTCAAAAATAAAGTTAGATGAAGATATTGAAAAGAGAAATTCTAGAATTGATACTAATTTAAAGAAGAACCAAAGTATTTTTGGCGTTATGTTGATAAATCCAAAGATAGTAACAATTCTGAAATTTCTCTTAAACATAATAATCAACTTGTATCTGATAAAACTCAAATAGCTAATATTTTTTCTAATCATTTTCAATCAGTATACAGACCTTCCTCTTCCTTCTCTCTTCCTCCTCCAACTAATCCTTCTCCCAAAGTTCGTGTTCCTCCTCCTTTTTTTACTCGTTATCAATCCTATACAATGCTTAAAAATGTTAAAAACAGTTTTAGCGCCGGTCCTGATAATATACCTAGCTTTGTTGTCCGTAAAAACGCCTATACTTTGGCTCCAGTTTTTTTAGATATTATAAATTGTAGTATCTCCGTTAAAATGTTTCCTTCTTTATGGAATCAAGCCTACATTATTCCTCTCCACAAATCAGGTGATAAATGCTTAGCATCTAATTACAGACCCATATCTATATGCTGCATCTTTAATAAAGTGTTTGAAGGACTTTTGCTTGCACACATCGATAAATATTTATCTCCCTCCCCGTCGTCTCGTCAACATGGGTTTATCTCTAAAAGATCTACTATTACAAATCTAGTCAGTTTTCTCTCGCCTGTTGGTTCTGGTTTGTTTTCAAGATGTCAAATTGATGTAGTGTATTTCGACTTAAGTAAAGCTTTTGATGTTGTCGACCATGGTATTTTACTAAGCAAGCTGTACACGAATGGCTTTCATCCTGACCTTGTTTTGTTCTTATCAAGTTATCTGTCTTGTCGTACTTGTTGTGTTAAAGTTTCGAATGCTCTCTCCACTCAGTTCTTAACTACATCTGGGGTACATCAAGGCTCCAGAATTAGTCCTAGGATTTTTAGTTTGATGATGGATGTAAGTTCTGTTCTCACTTGTGAGCATGCAATTTTTGCCGACGATCTCAAAATCTGGAAAAAGATTACTGATATTGACTCATGCTCTGAACTTCAGAATGATATAAACGCTGTGAGTCGTTGGGCTGTAAATAATAATCTTATTTTAAACTGTGATAAATCTAATGTTATTTCTTTTACTCGTAGCTCTAATCCTTACCATTTTCAATATTCTCTGTGTAATAATCCTTTGTCCTTAGTGTCCTCTGTGTGTGATCTCGGTGTTATGTTAGACAGCAAGCTTACCTTTGAAAATCATATTGAAATGATTATTTGTCGTTCTCTCCGTTCTTTAGGTTTTATCAGTTATGTTTCTCGTGGTTTGTCAATTGATTGTTTTTTATCTCTTTATAAAACTTTAGTCCGTCCTATTCTAGAGTATGCTGTGCCTGTGTGGAACAATCTTGGTGTCACTAGATCTGATCGAATTGAAGCTGTTCAACGTCGGTTTATAAGAATATGCTATCTTCGTTATTTCTACCAACGTTGCTATTACTCTTATGAAAGACTGTGTAAGAAACTTGGTCTTGAATCTCTGAGCCTACGCCGAAGATCGCACGAAGTTCTTTTTCTTAGTAAATGTTTAAAAAATGAAATAGACTGTCCTGAAGTTCAAAAGCAAGTCGTCATACTCCCTGAAGGTCGCCGCCGTGGCAGGTTTCTTTATGTCAAAGAATTGTCCTCTATTTGTCCTATAGTTGGTTGTGTGTCCTCGTTAAATTCTCTTCCTATTAATAGTTCCAACCTTTCTACCATCCAATCCTTAAAATCAATTCTAAAACTATCTTTTTCCTCCTAATTCTAGTTTTAAATTTTGACTTATGTTACTTTAAGAATGTTTTATATATTTTTAACCCTAATTGTTAGTTATTGTTTTATTGCACTTATAAGCTGTAATTGTATTGTAGTTAATTTTATATCGTAATTTATTGCATTAATTTAACTTTTATCTTACCATGTATCCTACTTGTGGACATTGTCTGTTAGGGTAACATGTAAAACTTTTTAAATAAATAAATAAAAAAAAAATAAATATATATATATATATATATATATATATATATATATATATATATATATATTATATATATATATATATATATATATATATATATATATATATATATATATAATATATATATATAATATTTAAATAAATTAAAATAAATCGTCATCTGTGGAATGAAATTCTCAGTAATTTATTTTCTCGAGTACAACATGGACAGTATTGTATCAAGGATCTACAATAGAGGGGATGAGGTATTAAAGAACTTTCTGCCCCTATGTACCATGTATGAGATTGAGAAATAGGAGGAAACATACCTTCCCATTGGTTATATTCAAGAGAGGCAAAAAACTGAGGTCATCTATCCAGGATAAGTCTCCTCAACTTTCTTCTTTGTTTGTTATTTGATGATTGTCGAGATTTTAGTTACCTCAGTGTTTGTCAAGTCAATTAAAATAAAATAGTTCAAGAATAGAAGGTTTTACTTTATACTGTTTGTTTATAACTCTGAATAATCAAAATAAGAGGAAACTATCGGGGGGGGGGGTAAGTTTGCCTCTAAATGTAGAACCTGCTCCGTCAATGTAATGATTGTAAGCTTGTGCAATTTGTTTTCTTTTTTATTTTTTGTTACTTTCTTGTATGGCAAATTGAATTAGTGCGTCATCTCCTTTATTCAAGATCCTTGTATAGTTTAACTTGAAATCAAATCTAATAATCTTTATTTTCTTGAAACATTGACAAATATACAAAAAGTTAAAAAATACAAAATAAAAAAAATAAAGTACAGGGTACCTCGGAACTTTTGCTCAATACATCAGATTCGCTTGCTAAGCTCATCCTTCCAGCTTTGGACTCGGAATGTACAAGCCGTTAAATTGATTCATCAAAACAACTTCAGACTCTCTTTTTGTCCTCAGATAGTAAATAGATTCGTTTCATTCCCAGCGGTCACCCATTCAGGCACTGACTATGCTCGATGCAGATTAACTTTTATGATCCACCTAAGATCATGGATATTCTTGTCATATTGGCACAAAACTTGGTGTACTTATTAATTACATAAAGGTATACGAGTATACTTAAACTAAATTTCTAGTCAATTAGATTGTTTTCTGATTTTTTATAAGTTTTTAAAAAAACGTATACAAGTCATTGGATAAAAATTAAACCAATGCTGATAATGTAATGAAACATGGCACATATCATAGCCTTATACATAGCCACATAGTTGCTAAATCTCAATTCTTTCGCATCATTTTTCCACGTTGTATGTTTTTTTCAAAATTTTCTCTCAGTCATTATTGCAGGTTAATGACCACATAAAAAAAAATATTTTCTGAGCAGCACTAACTACAGCAGTAGACTGATTTTTGTACAAAGTTTCAATTCTTTAGCATAAATAAATTGAGAGCTACAATGATAACAGACACACACTCACCCACTTACAAACAACTTTGTGAAAACCACTTAGGAGGCCTTAAAACACCTGAAACGGATAATTCTGGTGACATCCCGGATTTTTTTGCAAACACAATACTTTTTCTATATACCTACGGTATAAATGAGGAAAAATAAAAATATAATTGTAAGTTACAATAAAAAAATAAAAGAATTGAAATTGAAAATTTATAAGACATGGGTACTGAGAAATCAGATTTATCTATAGATAAACCAATTACAAGTTTGCCACCTTAAGAAGGATCTTTAGCTTGTTGGTATCATCTGAGGTACTGATCGGAAATGAGAAAGTCTTATGTTCAAATCCCTGCTGAGGTTAAATATATTATCTATTTTTCTTTAGGTTTTGTATCTAATCTTCTTATGGGTTTTTTCGATAGGAGGCTGCAGCTATGATTTTGAAGAAGAAGTTGAGGAAAGCGTGGAAATCCCTGTAGCTCCGCCCAAAGGAAAAATCATCCTTAAAATTTTCAAATGCTCCACCTGTTCTTTTACGACTAATACCAAGATAAGTCTGGTGCGTCACATCTCCAAATATCACACGGCCCGCTCTGTAATTAAGTGTGATCTGTGTGACTACACCACCGACAAACCGTACAACTTGAAACGACACAACAAAGGAGTTCACAGCGGAGTTCGTAGTCACAAATGTGACGAATGTTCGTTTGCCGCGGCTTGGCCTGGAGATCTGAAGAAACACAAACAAACTGTCCATTTGAAAGAAAGGCCGTATGTATGTACAGAATGCAGCTACACCTCAGGACGTCTGTACCACTTGAAACGACACATAGAAACAAATCACATGAAGAAACAAGCGTACAAGTGTACCGAATGCACGTACTCTGCCACTCAGAAAACACAACTCACCATGCATGTTATTTCTGCTCACAACGACAAAGAGTATAAATGCCCTTATTGTGATTTCAGCACATTCGTTCGATGGGATTTGAAACCTCACTTGTTAAATGTTCATAAAGATCCGAAACCTTACAAATGCGAAGAAGAAAAGTGTAGCTATTCGACTGCTTTGCTGCACCACTTGGAACGCCACACGAAAGCCGTACACAGTGGCGAGAGACCTTACACCTGCAACCAATGCGAGTACACGACCGCTTGGTCAAGTCATTTGAGTAAACATATCAAAACAGTTCATAAAGCACTAAAACCTTATAGCTGCGAGCTCTGTTCTTACAAAACAGCTTGGACAGCTCATCTTAAGATGCATTTCGCTTCTAGGCACAGTTCTGTAAAGCCGTATACATGTAACTTATGTCAATATGCATCGACGAGAAAATGGAATTTAAAATCTCACATGTCGGCTGTTCATTCGATTAAAGACGCAGTGATACCAACTGTAAGTCCTTCTGAATTTAACTTCGGTAGTTTAAGTAATAATAATATTAATAGGGGTAATGCTAGCGATGATGCAGTTAATAGTGATGTTTTGATCGATAATGATATGGAACAAAGAATGGTGAGTAGTGAAATGAACAGTATGAATAGAGATAGTCTGATGTCTAGTAATGTCATCAGCAGTGATCATATACTCATCAGTGACGACCTGAGCAGTAATAGTGCTGAAATGATCTTACCTCATTCTCATCACATTATTCATCAACAGTTATAAAATAAAAGTTTTTTGTGTAAAAAAAAAACTGTAAGGTGCTTGCAAGTAGCATATTAGAGTAACAAGCAAAACTATGCTACAGTACTCTGCTACATCTGGTTGCTGTTGCATCATGTGACATTTGGTATTATCAAGCATGGTCTATCTTGCTATATCAAAGCTTGTGTCTTCTGAGACTAATCAAGACTTGTTGGTCCATCTAAAATATTTGAGTTTATTTTGTACTATCTCTCTTGATTGTTGTACTATTTTATAAGTTAAAAATAATTTAGAGTTCTTCTACAAAGAATTTAGGAAGGGTTGTACAAATATGATGAAGATGCATGTATTATTATATATATATATATTATATATATATATATATATATATATATTATTATAATATATTATATATATATAATATTTGATGGCTTTGACCCAGTCCAAAATGACTTACAATCCAATTTTAACTACAGTCTATCGTTTAGTTTAAAAATCCCCAAGGTCATAAATATTTTAGGTATTGACCAATCAGAGAAGCCGTTGCCAACCTCTCACTTAAAAAGAGAAAAAACCCTACCACAATAACCACTGTAGGGAAAAAAACCTTCTTCCCAGGAATCGTTCACTTTGTTTGTGGTTCTTCTTTTGATTACATCGTTTTGAAAACTACTTTCAAATTAATCTTAAAATGATATTTTAAAAAAAAATACACAAAAGAAATGTAAAAAACATCACCAAGAAAATACGGGTAAAATAACCTGATTTGTTTACATAATTTTTCCCGCTCCCTTCTTGCCGGGAATTTTTTTTTAAGAATCAGAGGTGTCTAAACTGACCTGTCAAGATTTTTAAACAATTTTAGAATTATAATATTAGGATAACATCAAATATTATAAACAATATTCTCACTAATATAATATTATGTTAAATTGAAAGTAATATACTATTCTTATATGTTGGAGAAAAGTTAATAATAAGTCATTGTGTACTGGGCCTTTAACAAAATAATTTCTATACTGATATTATTTTGTTTATATCTATATTATTATGGATTCTTACTAAATGGTAAATATAAGTACTAATCATTGTCATTACATAATATTGACCAGTTGGTAGTTGCTTAAATAATTTTTTTTAACTTGGTGTAAATTTTTTGTTTTTACAATTTTATCTATTGTGTTAATATTATGTGTATAGTGTAGCATTAAAAGGATTCAGTCCTGTCCAGATGAGAGTTATCAGGCTGCATGCGTTAAGGGTAGAGGCTCAAGTACAGTATCAAACTTGCTTCAATATATTTCACTGTAAAATCCGTTTCCGAAGGAATTGAAAACTAATTGGTTGTACCTTTCCTTTTGAAAGGTAAATGTTCAGTGTTGGCTATACTGAGATGCTATTATTTTTCATAGACTGCAGATAAAGTTGTTGTGTTTTGTACTTATCGTACTGATATACCCATCTCTGTTGATTTTAAAAGATTTTATTCTTACAAATTTATTTATAATTATTTATTATAGGTTTTGTTTTAATTTTAACAAATTATTAAAATTGTTTTATTGTAAACTTTTATCAGAAAATGACATTAATGAGTTTGTCAAGGAGGTCTCTCCTCATTCTATAAACATATAACTGTTCAATTTATATGTATATGTGTGTGTTTATGTATACATAAAGAGTGTCTCTCATTGCATATGGCTCATGATAACTCTCTAATTTGTATTTAAAAAGTAAAGAATGGTTTTGGTCAGTAAAGAATGACTTCAATGGTCAGATTGACATTTAAGTAGCCGAGTGAGAAAAATCACTTGTAAACTCTTGCTAAATAACAAAGATTTATGGTTATAATAAGACAATGACCTCGCAAGCCTTATCCGTGGTTTATTATCTTGGTTCATAGTGAAACAGATATCCCCCTGACTGGTATTAAATCCGGCCTGGACGGTCATTGCTATTAAAAATGTATGGAATTTTTAAAACAAAATTATAACTAAGTAGTGGTTAAAGTGATTACCAGTGAGGGATCAATTCAGCTTATGGGCTCTTAATTCCACACACACAGATATATATATATATATATATATATATATATATATATATATATATATATATATATATATGTTTGTTTAGTAAGGAAACTAAAGCCGTCTCTAAGATTTTTACCTAGGATTGCCCAGTCCCTTTAGCATCAGGATCACCATTGTTGACTCCTCAATATCTCAATATCTCAATTTTTCTAGTGTGTTCATTTTCAATTCTTTAGGAATCTTGTGAGCCAAATAGGCTTGACGGTAAGAGTTGATATGCTGTAGCCTTTTGGTCAGGGTTGACATGCTAAGCTTTGAGGTCAGGGTTGATATGCTAAGCTTTGAGGTCAGGGTTGATATGCTAAGCTTTGAGGTCAGGGTTGATATGCACTAGTATCTCTTCAGATTTTTGTCGTATATTTAGTCTATAATTCTGTTTTACTTTTAGATTTTAATTCTGAAGATGGATGATTAGGTTGACAGTGTATTTAGTTTGTGTCGAGATACTCTGTGCGAAGAAAAATATCAAATACTAATGCTATATAATTATGTTATTGTTTTTCATTGTATTGTTGTTGTACATGGTCTGTTGTATATATATGTCTGTGATATTACCTTGTACTTCTATCTTAGTTTATCTTGTTAGTTTTATTGTAGTGTGGGAGTTCAGCTGTTTAAAAAGGATTAAATTTAGTATTTATCAAAATTTCACTCTTGTCGTGTGCAACCAAATGTTGTTATTGAATTTTGTCAACAAGTAAACATGGTTGGCCAAAACTAAGTGTAGTGTTGTATTCAGAGGGTAAAACTTAATAAGTTTTAGTTAACTTAAAGGTTAGTTCTGTAAAAAATAAGATAGTGGATTTTTTGCACTTTTCCCTTTTGCAGTTGACAGAAGAGAGCACCAACTCCAGTGTGATAACTCAGCTGTTAATGAACTGTTTCCAATCACATAACCAATAAATATTCAAGCAAAATTATTACAACCTGCACAGTTTATACAGTTTTTTTTATTAATCTAAAGTGCAGATCTAAATTTCTTTTTACTTAGTATTGTATTCTTATGTTGTTATATAAAGAATTGAATTAAAGGAATCGGGTGCAGGGTACCTCAGAACTTTTCCTCATCTCATCGGATTCTCTACGCTCATAGTACATCATACTTGTCGTATTGAAACTAAACTTTGTGTACTTATATTATTAAGTAAAGGTATACTTATGTATTAAATTTCAACTCAATTAAATCATTTTCTGATTTTCTACAATTTTAAAAAAATTGTACATAAGCCATTTGATAAAAATTGAACTAATGCTGATAATGAGATGAAACTTAGGGCGTATGTTAATCTCTTACATGGCTACATGTGTGCCATATTTCAATCGGATCACATCATTTTTCTGTGTTTTATGACTTTTCAAAATTCATTATTGCAGGTTAATGACCTTATAAATAAAATATTTATCGAATAGCACAACTGCAGCAGTAGACTGAGTTTTGTACAAAGTTTCAACTCTCCAGCATAAATACACTAGGAGCTATGATGATAACAGACACACACACACACACAGACACAGACAGACAACATTGAGAAATCCACTCTGTTTCATCCTGGTTTGGGATTTTTTTGCAAACATAATACTTTTCCATTATACCTATGGTATAGATGAGGAAAAGAAAAAAAAATGTTTCTCCCAATTCACCTTTAAATACAACATCAGTTCTTAGTTTGATATTTTTTTAATTGATGGATTAGGGAGTCCCTTGTTTTACTGTAAGAGACAACTCAAAAACATTTGTCTCTTGTACCCGAGTGCACAGTTTGGCACCTGCTTTAATGTACATTTTGATTAACAGCATTTTTATAGTTTGTTAAGCGATATATTTGTAAGTCATCGAGATGCAAGCTTCAAGCTTTGTCTTGATAGTTTCTGCAAATTTCCATCACAAATAAACCTTATGAGTTTGTTATTCTGATAAAAACACTTAATCCTTATCATCACTATAATATCATAAATTAATTAATTATGCATTAAATATTAAAATTCAAAAATAAAATGTACTTTTAAACAAATTTTTGAAATTTAAATTTTGTAAAAAATACGTACTAATTAATTTACGTTAATGTTAATTATTTGGAATATTATTTTGATTTGTTGTCTGAATGTTGTTTATGTAAATAAATGTAATTTCGCCATTAGATAGATACTATTTTATGTTGTAAATTTTACAGATAAATATATTTCTTTGTTACAAACCAGACTGTGTTGATTTTTAAATAGAATTATATTAGAAGCCCATGGCACTGTGTTGGAAATGTTGACAGATCCATGTCGCAGATATGTGCTTGTGTATAGACATACTTCTATTCTCTATGATACGGACCAATAGACCTGGTCAGGTCCAACATCAGAGGGATGTTTCTTTTAAAACCTGAGTTATGATTTAAAAACAGTTCTTATAAGTTTTTATTTATTTATTTACATATAAACAATACAAGACCATGGTACAATTTTAAATCAATAAATACACAAAAAAAATTAAACAGAGATATTGAAACAGGAACTTACAATAATTAAAAAATATGCATCTCAATTTAAAAGAAGTAAAAACTAAAGAAATAATGTAAAACATTTTTAAGTAAAAATTAATGAATTTAAAAAAATATAGTGGAATATAAATTATTATTTTTCAAGTTTAATTTTTTTTTTTAAAGAAGATGTACAAGTTAATTAAATAATAATTTGTATAAAAAACAACCAAAATAAAAAAGAAAAACATATTTAATATTTATGTGCATAAGTGATGAATGTTAAAAAGAAAGATATTCATGATATAAAATTTTTATAATAGTTATAATATAGTATAGGTATAGTATGTAGCATTTTATTTATTTCATGATGGGACACTAATGAGACATTAAAAGATCACTCCAGTTTATTTCATATTCTACTCTCATCAATTAAATTGCAATCATGGAGACTGACTCAAATTCTAACGTTTCTTATAAGTTTTTAATTTTCTGGCTATTGTTTTATGATCTGCAAATGTTTTGAGTTGAACATTGACATAGGTTTGATGAAAATGAGCCAAAATGTATCGTATGGCTATGAACAATATCAGTGTGATGGATCAAAGAATCTTCATTTCACAAGATGTAAACAAACCTATAATCAACTTATAAATACCTTAGTGTGGACAAATGCACACGGAGCGTCCAAGACAATAAGTTGTAATTAATACATTAATTTACAGCTTAAGATGTACTTATACTTATTTCCTTGTTTTTTTCTTATCTACACGTGCATTACTATGTATGGCAATCAAATGTATGAAGCTAACTTTATTAATTTCAATATCATCGATGGACTATTGTATAACATAATAAAACGAATCGTATATTATTTTACTAATATATTAGGAAATTCACTTATATCATGGCAGTATGCCATTTTTATAAACTAGTAACAATAACCTGGGGTCTCTAAGCAGCCACTGGGAGCCGCAAGCTTGTGTTAGGGCTTCACCTCGAATGAATGATATAAATAATAATTGAACAAAAAGTGTTTCAAGAAAATATAAAAGTTCAAACTTTAGAAAAATATTTATGCATAAAAAATATAGAAAATAAATAAAAAGTAAAAAATTAATACTATTATTTTAAAAAAGCTAGATAGTGTGTGAGAGAGTGTCAGTTAGAAACAGGGTGATTAAGATTAAATGAGTTCATACAGATCTTCTAAGAACCTGCTCTTTATTAAAAGTTTGTTTGTTTTTTAAAGACTCAGGTAAATTCTTTTTGTTAATCTGAGAACTACTTCTAAAAGCTAGTTTTTTCCAAATGAAAAAATTTACCTAGGCTGGTTCCATACTCCTTGGTATAAGCCTCTTTGGCAGTATCAAACCTGGGACGCCTATTCTTGGGAAGGTAGACTATCCCGCCATACATAAGTGGAATGTGTTTTTAACATTATTTTATAATTTAGGGGATATACGTTTTAGATTTTTTTATAGATTTTATCAAGTTGTCTGTATGTGTGTGTGCGTGTTATTATATTAGCTCCCAGTATGTTTATGCTACAGAGTTGAAACTGTTGTAAATAATCGAACGAAAGTGGTTCTTGACAACGCAATTCTATGTTAGGCATTTTATTTCTTTAAATTTTTACGTAAACCAACCAATAACTTCAAAACACACAAAACTCACCTTAGCTTCCTCCTGACACCATGTTGTATATAATAAACAGTTAATTTCATATTAATTAAATATAATTACTTAAGTAATTAAAACGCATTATATGAACAAGATGAAAGTAATAGTTTATTTAAACGCAGTTATCATGACAACAAGACACAACAAATAAAAGTACATGTTTATAAACAAACAAAATATAAATAATGATATTCTAAATAAAGATCTATATATAACAGAAACTTGGTACAACTATCAATTTTTCATTATTGTTGTGTTATAATTATAATAATTGATAATAATAATTATCAATTATTATTATTTAATTTAAATGGTGTAAATTTTCATATCGGCTTTATAAGTAGCATATTATCTTATAGGTAATTTAAGTTTTTTTGAAGTATTACGTTGCATCATTTAACCTAAGGTTTGGATTTTACTTTTTATGTTGCCTTTTAGAGCGGTAATATAGAAAAATACATATTTAACCTTCCTAACAAGGTTATGAACCTTGTTTTATTGAGGTTATGAACCCCAGTTAATTAGGGTCAGATAGGGTCACAAAATTGATAGTTACACATCAAACCAATAAATTGATTGTGGAAAGATAGGGCCTCTTAATTGAGACGCATAAGAATAATCAATTAAACGGGGGCCGACCCTAAGTAATAAATTGATTTGGATTCTAAAGCTTTATATTAATCATGACTCAGACCATAGTTATTTACATGTTTCTCTAGAGTCATTTAGTATATTAAATGACCAAAGTAATTTACCAAACCTAGTCATGTCAAAATACTGTCAGGAGTTTGTATAAAGAAGCAATACAATGTCTGACTGCTCGACAGCCAAGGTTGCTGGAAATCATCTCATCCAGCCTGTGTTGCCCAACCTCGATCCCCTGGAGAGCGGACTTGAGTTTTTCCTGTCTCAGAACAAGTACAAGTTCCTCTTCAAGTTTAAGTGCAACCGAGTTTTCTTGAACCACGTCGATTCTTACAACGGACGCCATATACTTCGGGTAATTAACTATACACCATATACATCGGGTAATTAACAATACACCACATACTTCGGGTAATTACAATACACCATAAGGTAATTACAATACACCAATACTTCGGGTAATTAACAATACACCATATACTTCAGGTAATTAACAATACACCACATACTTCGGGTTTGTCAAGCCTTTATTGCACTTCTGTTCATTGTTGAATGTTAACAATCTATAGTACGACACACCAATAAGTATGAACCAATAAGGTTGGCCTAATTTAAAATTGAGGTTTTATCATCCAGGACTAACCTCATTGGCTCCCTCGCATAATTTTCTCACGCTGTCAATTGATTTTAACCGTGTGTCGTTCTATAATAATAAGAAAAGAAATAATAAAGAAAAACATAAATAAATTAAGAATAAACGAGAAGGAATTTTTATTAACGTTTAAAAGATCATAAACTAATCAATAAAAATTAAAAAGTAATTTGTATAATAACATTCTGAAATTGGAATTTATTTTATTTTTTTAATTGAAATGCATGTAAAGTTTATCTGAGAGTTACAACAGGAAAACTTGAACTTGTCTAAGTCCTGATATTTGTTGTAAGTTCACAAATTCTCACCACTTTGTTATGAACAGAAAAATAACAAAGTTAAAAATTTGTTGAAATAATGTTCTTTGACTTCTAAACAAATCTTGTATATTTCAGTCTTAACTTCACTACACCTATCAGTTGTGGTATCTTTAATGAAATGAATACAAAGCTTCACATCCCTTTACCCAAACTCTACAGTTTTTAATAAAACTGAGGCTGGTACTCATGTAAATAGGCACTTAGTGTTATTTAAACTTTACAAAATTAATACAGCAGTAAATACAACAGTGAATGTTGTCAAATATCAAGTTGAAACTTATTCAAACGATATACCACTCATAGGATGTATGTTTGGTATCAATTTCAGCTCGGTCGGGGAAATTTTAGATTTTAAACGAATTGTTTTTATGTTTGCGATTTAAAAAATAGGGCTAAAAAGTTTTATATTCCGGGCAGACCTTATGTCTGACTTTTATGCCAAGTTTCAACTATGTAGAACAAACACAGCGGGAGTTCAGCATGACTCCGACACTCCCACACAGACTGCAACATGACAACCACTCAAAAAGTGTCCTGTAACGGATAATTATTATGAAACTTAAGTATAGAATTAATGTTTCGAGGTACCCTGTACCCGATTTTTCTAAATATTGTAAAATAATCTAAAAAATAAACCAATTGAGCTGAAATTGGTAGAAAATTGGTTGAAATATATCCCTTTAGGCAATAAATGATTAAACTATGTTTTGCTTTAATACGGCACATATGGTATTTCTATGTTTTTGGTAGAATCATAAAAGTTAAGCAGCAAGGAGCGAGGTCAGTGCCTGGATGGGTGACAGCTGTTAGTTAAACGAATTTATGTACTGCCATATTCAAAAATAAGGTGTAATAGGTACTTTCCTTCCTTAACGCAAGGGAGGAAACGTAATGTTATCTCTCTTCTTGAGGAAAATAAGTTAAACTGTTGTATCTTGTACTATTAATAATTTGAATTCTAATGTGTATCTACTTTGGCTATAGTACATCGGCAGCCGAGAGTACGTGGGGTTCGTCCAAGATGAAGAGCCGGAGGGAGAGAATAATTCTATTCCGACTATGGCAGAACCATTGTCGCCTTCGGCCAGCAGCTCACATAGTGAGTATTTCCTCCCTAATTTTGAAACAGTTGGCAGTAAAGCCTACCTTCAAATGAAATAATAGATTGAAAAGGTTGTATGAAGATGACTAGTGAACTAGTGCGAGGCTTCCGCGGTTATTGTTACGAAGGTTCAGGTCTGTCGGCTATGACTCCTTAAATGTAGAAGGTGAAACCGTCATTTCGTGTCCTCCATTGATATCATTTTCAGTTTTGTAGACTTGTATCTATTTGCTCTAGGCGATAAGCGAGCCTAGTAGCTTAGTGTGACCCCCATTGACATTCCCTTCTTATTGGGAAGAAGTCTAGTTCCGTCACAAGCTGGATCAAGACTTGAAGTTATGGCCGGGTTCCGTGACAGCCAAAGTTGAGTCATGTCAGGAAATTTTAATTAACAGTTTTACCTTTGAAGATTTAGGTCTTCCGGTGGTGACCGCGTCAATGTAGATGAAGAATCCGACGTTTCGCTTCCACTGTGGGAGGCATCTTCAGGGATGTAGGACATCATGGATAGAAACACAATGCTCTACAAAACTGAACTGAAGATGGAGATGATGCAGGCCCCTATTGTGTTTCTATCCATGATGTCCTACATCCCTGAAGATGCCTCCCACAGTGGAAGCGAAACGTCGGATTCTTCATCTACATTGACGCGGTCACCACCGGAAGACCTCAATCTTCCTGACAATAACCGCGGAAGCCTACGTAGTTTATTAGTTTTACCTTTATATACTAACTTAAAAATTTAATGAAGTATCTTTCAAATTTGAGCTGCTGTCAAATACCAAACGAGCTTTATACCATATCGTATATATATTAAACAATTTGCAGAAAGTTCCGAATCTGACAAAGAAGTGATGGAGACGGAAAAACTAAACGACTTATTGAAACCAGAATATCCGAAACAAGGGTGTGAACTGGACGGTGACAAGGTAGAGGACTCGCTGATGACCATCCTGGGTGGAATCATCACTTCAGATCAGGTTGCCACTATTAGGAGCCTCCCTCACCGGACTCAGCGAGCTGAGTACCTCAGGAATATTTTGAACCAGGTATTAGCAAGGCATTGGACCAAATAATAGCCGTTTTTTAAAAGACCAGGGGGGGGGGGTATAAACTTAACCATTCAAACCAAACCGAACATTAAAACCATAAGAGAGGCCAAGTGCTTCTCTGCATATTTCGTATGGTAAACGTTATGGTCAGTGTGTTGATAGTGTTTTATACCTGTAAGGGAAAGCTTGTATGGTGTACTGATTGTCTTACTATCAGATCTCTAAGACTATTTTGATAGTCATTACTATCTTACTACAAGTCCAGAGTAGCGAGACCAAAGTAATACTACTCTAGACTTTGGATCTCAATTTTATTGAGACACCGAGCGTTGCGAGACTAAAGGATGAATGAGACTGAGAATGAATACCCTTTGAAGTATTAGGTAAACAAGACATTCATTTCAGGACGAGCGAATCGGGTCCGAATTTATCAATAAAGGTACCGAGGTACCCTTTATCCAATTGTTTTCCAAAAACCTATTAATTAAACAGCACTAAAGCTGAAATAAATTAGATCTTAAAATATTTATGATGTATCGCTCCATAATAATGTTAAAATATGCAGAGCTGTATTGCTCTTTAGCATTAAGAGTTTAAATTAACCGTCCAATAGGAATGAGGAGATGTTTTGATTTGTCTCCCTACTCCATACCATTTTCTACACTTGATGCTGCGAGACTCGAACTGTTTTTGGTTTAGATGGAAACTGAGATGGTTGCAGAGGACACCGGACCCATGTGCTACGAGATGATCGGCACTCTTAAGTACTGTGATGTAAGTAATATTGACGGGTAGTTTGGTGACTACTCGGGTTATGGATGACGTGTCACAGCCATCTATTCAGTGTCATACACTCATGATTAATTCTTAGGCAATGTTGATATCAGGAGCGTATGACGCAATGCCGCATGCGTGATCAAGTTTAGTCTTATTGCATTTTAAACCGCTGACGTGCGTGGTTCACAGCCTGGAATATGCTTTCAGTTAATATCAATAGTTATTTGAAATTATTTGATTCCCAACTCTAGTCTCTTTTGATCGCAGCGTTGCTTCTGATATTTATTTGGAATTTTTCCCAGCCTAAGTGGAATTAATGTATTGTTTCTTTACCAACCCTATAAAATAACCCACTATGACAGTGTAAATCCTAATGGTTGTAATTATAATGGATATATTATTCAAAAAAATAGTCAAAAAAGGTTACCTTAATAAATGCAATCACGCAACGAAGACGTTGTCAGACACAAACAGTTCAGTTCACTGGCCATATGAGTCTATCAATGATGAACAGACCAGTCCAGACGCTATAAAACTGATCGTCTATATTATGCTAACTTGACCTGTACCAACTTAACACCAAGGTCCTCAATGCTTGTGATAGTGAGTTAAGAGTGAATCCAGTTACTTTAAATTCAGTCAGTTTGGACCTCAATGGATATTGCGTTGACCTGACATCATCCCTGAAGATTTCAGTTGCCTTCCACAGTAGATTCTTCATAATCTTTTTTCATGCCAGTACTTCGCTGTGTTTCAGTGATTTGCAGATCCAAGCTATCTATTTATCCAAGCTTGCTCATTGTCGATTACTTTCCTCTCGAGACAAAACCTTTGCTTGTCTCACACTGAAAGAATTAACTTTACCACCTAAACTATATTGCTTATAGAGTGGTATTTTCCCCCAGGTACCCCTAAAGAAATTCTCTTCGGACATTCCACCCCTAGATTCCTCCTGAAAGAGGAGCACCTGTAGTTGTTGGTACAACCAATATTTTTCCTTCAATATATAATTAGCTTGGGTCAAACGAATCACATAACTAGTAACACTTCTATTGCAGATTTGCGTTCCAGAAATAATGGTCTATTTGAAAGAAAGACTAATCGATATAAAGTCGTATTTACCTAATTTATTGAATTGCTCCACTGTTATTTTCGATATATCGAGGGATCCTGCACAGATTGAAGAGGCTAGATGGGCTCTTAGAGGTATAAATATTCTCTCTATTACGCAAGTCTATGCAAGATAAAAAGCACCTGCAAAGCCACCTAGGGCATAAAGGACTTTGAATGTATTTATTCCCTAAGTATAACCTCCCTAACATGTCTACATCTGAGTAATGCAGGTCTAGTCTTAGTATTTTATGTCGCCTCTATACCTGCTTGTATTCACAATTAAACTCAGTCTGACAATGTTGGAAGATTTTACAGAAAGTTGCCCCTATTAAATGAAATACCCTTCTCCTTCTCCTTTACCCTTCTCGTTAGTAACGAAGCATCTGATGTCAACACTTGGATGGGTGACCGCTTAATCCAATACTATTCACGTTAGGTGAGTGAATAACATGGAGTTAACGTCTAACGTGGGCTCAATACTACTCCTATCATCAATGTCTCTTATAGATACATGCTACCATAGTAATTAAACCGGTGGGAATATGATCTCAGGCTCACCTCCAGTTACGTATAATATCTCAGGCTCACCTCCAGTTATGTATAATATCTCAGGCTCACCTCCAGTACCCCAGCGTTGGATATAAATTAGCAAATATTTGGTCAAATATTATTATTAATATTTTCTAAAAGCACACGTAGTCGTAAATAATGATGTTAGTTTATGTCTGTTGACAGCTATACTCTGCTCGCTGCAATACATAGAAAAGAACAGCGTTCTCTGTTTTAACAGGATTAAGGATGTTAGAAAATTCATTTTAATATCATCTGTAATGACTTGGCAGGAGACAGATAGAATAAGAGTAAGTAAATATTAGCAGATGAGGTAGAAGCAAGCCTCTACATTACAAGAATTGTGTACATGACAGTTGTATGTGTGTATGAGCTGCACTTGTATGGAATATTTACACAGTTGTATGGTTTTGAAATCAAGGTTTATTTAGATCATGTAGAGTAGATGATATGAAAGACATGTTATAGGCAGTTCATTCGATGTCAAATAAAAACCTAATTTAAAGGCTTTTGGTCCACTAGCCGAGCCCAGGACTTCCTGTGGCCGATTGGCAGCCATATTTTTGTTGTTTTGTGTTGAGCGAACAAAACAACTTAGCCGTTGGCCTTCGAATTTTGTTCTGATAGGTTAGAGCTGAGACCGCCATGAGATTAGCAACAACAGGATTGCTAAGTGCAAAAATGTCTGGTACGTTAAAAAATGTGTATAAATAAAATGACGTCGATAAAAAATTTCGTATAAATTTTGTTTGGATAAAACTGTCTTTTTTCTTTTCCACTATACTTTATAGTTTGATTTAGTCATGATGACTCATGACCATCTACCAGATGCAGTCAACACCATCTACCTGATGCAGTCAACACCATCTACCTGATGTAGTCAGCACCATCTACCTGATGCAGTCAACACCATCTACCTGATGCAGTCAACACCATTTACCTGATGTAGTCAGCACCATCTACCTGATGCAGTCAACACCACCTACCTGATACAGTCCTTATCAAATTATTTGGCCCAGTTAATTTATTTCTTCTCAGAAAATAGCTCTACAATTATTTCAACCCATATTATTATAAGTTGCAATGCAACAACCTTATTTGATGTGAGCCTTGTTTCCTGGTGTTGTTATATGGAGTCCTGTCTTAACCTTGTCAGTTTTTGTTTGTCTTGAAACACTTGGTTTCAGATCAAAAAGAAGCCTGTCTCTGAAGATGCTCTGGAAACGAGGAAACCGCACCCTCTGTTCAGAGAGCACAAACTTCTGGAGCAAGAAGTGATGAGAGCCGGCTCTAAGGTATTGACATTTTTCTAGTACAAAGAGAGGAGACATTGTAAAATCTACTTCTATTTTTATGTAGCATCCATGTTTGTGTTTTAGTACACACGGATCTCAAACATCAGTGTAAGGAGTATATTGTGAGCATAGTTGCCAGCATTGTGAGCATTTAGCTAATTGCGCCAGGTGATGAATAATATAAGTTTTTTTTAAAAAAAATAAAGCACTTTTAACGTTTTTATTTAATTATGAAAATGAAAACTGAAATGAACATAATAATGAAAAATGGGGTTTGTGGTTCCTCGAACTATTTTCGCATTGCTGTCTGCGGGGCATTCCATGCTTTCTACGGTACATTCCGCAGCCCTATTTACTTTTACTTTGCTTACAGTACCCGGAAATATTCAAAACGATTGTGATAGCTTCAGGGATACCTTACGGGAAGGAAGAGGATCGACTCAACTACTTGTTTGATCTCGGGTGGAAGAACGCCGATCACTTGCCAATCCTGGGTGACGGTCACAACCCGCTTCCTGTCATCCACGTTGAGGATTTAGCCATGTACGTCTACTGTACCTGTACACGTATATATATAAATGAATATATTACGGCAAACACATTTGATTTTGTCTGGCATATACTGTGCCTGTTACTTAATAACGAAGATGTTGTTTCATTTGTTCTTTATTCATTGATAGATGCCAAATTACTTTAAGAAATATACAATAATAATAAATAATTTAAAAATTAATTACCACGACATACGATACCACGAAAATTGGTCACAAAAATGGAGGGAAAAAGTTAGTTGTTATTTTAACACAATCTAATTGTGCGATAAATATTTCATGTTTTGCAAAACTCGGTAGTATAAATAATACATGTTATTATAACCTTTACAAATTCAAACTTAAAATCCTGGATTTTCTCTTGAATTCTCTCTGGATTCTCTTGAATTTTCATTCCTATTTCAATCTTTTTATTCATGAATAATTGACTTGATATATTGATAGATCGATTGGATCGATTGGATCTAAAGATTCAAACAGTATAGAATCCGGATTCAATGTTAAAATAGTAAATTTTAAATGGTATAGAGAAATTTCACCATATCCTATCGCACTAAATTGAGAGGCTTGAAACATCTTTTAGGGCCTCTAAGAAGCTCTGTGTAACCTCATTGTAATCTCCCCATGGATTGCATCATGGTTATAATAAATAATTCTATGCGGCTATTATAGACCAAGAGCCCAGGGGTGTTTTGTTAATAAAAAGTGTAATGGCTGGAACCGGTCTGAATTTCTTCGTAAATACCTTCCTGACAAGGATCTGCAATTCTGCCGACTCGTATCGGATGGGTGTCCAGGCAGAACGCACTTTAGGGGTCAAAGGTTCTGCCTGGGACACCCATCCGATACGAGTCGGCAGAATTGCAGATCCTTGTTCAGGAAGGTATTTACGAAAAATTGAGACTGGTTCCAGCCATTACACTTTTTATTAACAAAACACCCCTGGGCTCTTGGTCTATTATATCTCCACGTTCAAACTATTGAAACAGATGTATGCTATTAAACGTCTTTCTTTTCTTTCACCGGCCAACAGAACTTACATGAGGTGGAGACAATGGAAACATGGATCAGACCAATCCGTGGACATAATGAATATAACAAAGGTGTGCCCCCTATTTGTAAAATATTTTACTTGTCTATACTGTTGTTTTATAGAAAAATTAATATCCTGAACAGGGGTCAGTACAGACCATTAGTTTATACATTACTTATAAATGTACTATGCAGGGATTTGCTCTTGTAACGCAGTCATCTGAACCCTCATATTCACAAAACACGACTAATTATAATTGTGAAAGTTCATAGGTAATATGAATATTGTTGTTTGCGCAGGATTATTTTCTACTGTTTGTCGCGAGTCAGCGTGTCGCCTAGTTATTACTTCGCTGTGGAAAGGAACCCACCCACTCTGCTACAAATCACCGAGGTACTTATCACCTTCCAACAGCTATCATCCAAAACCTATTGAGCAGTGATAAAGAAAAATGATGACGGGCAAGCCCTTTCCTTAAAAGTCAATAATCAATGAATCTTGGACCAACATCCTTATAAAATGAATAAATTAAATAAAAATGAATCTTTATAAAAATGATGACGTTATTACCCACTTTAATTACTATCAACTTTTTTATAAAGTCAAATTTCGAAATAATTCTTCTGGATCGAAGAAAACCGGTTGCAGCTCAATGAATCACATATTTAGAGTTTTTTAATGTTTATATAAGAAAATCGTCTATTTGAGTTAAAATCGAGGACGAGTGATAAGTGCATGACATTCATACTCTAAATTAGACCTTATTTCAGGGAGTTAGCAGAGGACTGACGACAGGCAAGACAGTTATGTACCCCATCACACAGCCTCTGCCACCCAACATAAATATTCATGTAAATATTAACTCACGTTTTTTTACTCTATGTCTGTGGAATATATTTGTAAAAGAACGTTTGGTACTATGTGCAGCTTTCCAAAGCTTCAGAGACTTCCGTACAACTATCCTGTTTACATAACTCCTGTGTGCGTGTGATTATTTTCCAAACAGACCAATAATTATAAATCGACCTTCGGGAGGACACGGATGCTATTGAAAACCAGATTGGTGTGACTCGGTTTCCAGAGTCTGTAAAATGTTGAGAAAATTGGTAAAACTAAGGATAAAAATGTTTGTGCGGGAAGAAATAATTTTATATGTTTTTGGGGTGCTGAATAAAAAAAAACTGGTCTGTAGTCGGTAAGAGCAATTAAAGAACTCAAAGTAAGGGTATCTAGATTACAATCCTGGTAAGGTCGATAATTATATTGTGATTTTTGATATTTTTTTATTATATTACTTTAAAACTTCAAAATAATTATGACGTGGTGTCCGCATGCCGGGTTATTTCCTTGGAAATGCGCATTCTATTTAGCTTGTTACATTTTCTAGGTGTTAATTATCTTGTGGAAGTAGTAGTGTTCGACTACAGTAGCTTGCAATTAATTAGCATCAATTATGAGCATCGGCGCTGGCTTTGTTACCATGACAAAACACTCGGTACCGGCATAGATTATTAAGTCTGGAATCGTGGCTACATGCTTTTGATGCAAAATCTATAAGGTAGAGACTTTTTGCCCGATAGTGGGACATGATGTCACTGTGCCTAGAGGTTCATCTATAACACGCTGTATGGCTCGTAAGAATAATTAAAATACTTTCTGAGTTAGTGGTACCTTTAGCAGAGGTTTTCATTATGTTAGAGTAGAACATTTAAAATCTTTAGTTCTGAGCCTATGTGTTGGCACTTTATTATGGAGTTGTAGTTGTGTGTCTGCTTTATTACCTATTTAATTGCAAAGTCCCTTTGCTGGAACAAATTTTTACTAGTAAACTCCGTGGATAGACATTTTTGCCGTGTCTTTCATGGCTATGACTCTGTAAGTGAGTTATTACTACAACAACAATGTCTTGTGAAGCTTTAATATGATTGTGACAGGAAGACACATTCGCCATGCTGACGTCAGACATCCTCCTCCAACCAACTTTACACAGTATTAATCTTCCTTGGAAATATAATCTGAAAATGGCGGAGAATATGCCGGCAATAATAGATGAATACATTGAGTCCAGGCATCTTTGTGTGAGTCTGTCATTATTGATATTATATGTTGTGTATAACTAACTATGTATTGAGTAGAATAAGATTAATTAATTTAGAAAAGAATGACAATGATCGCCACCAATGAAATAATAATTTTCCAAGAACCAGGCCTAAAAAATGTGACTCATTTTGTACTACTTCAAACCAATTTTTTTTAAAAATACCTTAAATTGTGTGGGATTTTCTAAAATTTGGAGCATGCGCTATCATATGAAAGGCTCAACTCTGGATAAGCAGACTATGTTTGTTCTTCATAATTTAAGGTAAATCTTCAGAAAAATTTGGTTTAAAACAGTACAAAATGAGTCACATTTTTTCAGGTCCGGCTCTAGGCCGCATAAGGCAACCTAAACAGATCGCCGTGAACTCTAGGCCAAACAGGGCAGGAGTTGAAAAGAGCTGATTCTGACCCTGGGATAGAGACCTGGGCCAAATATTATATCAACAGTGACTTATACAGGTATTGTGAATCCTAAACTAAAGAGAATGGCAGACGTGAAAATTCGTGACAATGGAAAATCATAAGTGAAATTAGTGGAGCTTAACTATTGTCATTGATATTCTGCAGGTACTCCTTTTATCATCAAGTTCGTCTTTAGAAAGACGATGTGTGTATATGAAGGGTGTCAGGAATTAAATTTACCTTAATATGCCTTTAAGTATCAATGCCTTTAAGTATCAATGCCTTTAAGTATCAATGCCTTCAAGTATTAACTTTAAAACTTTGACTACTTAATGCTTTCCCAGGTTAAATAGGGATTACTTCCTAAAAAACCACAGAATACCAAGATCTTTCTAGTTTTTTAATCGTCTTTATTTAACTCTTTCTTAAGTATTGGTATATTATTGGATCGATATTGATGAGTTATTGGCATATAGGCATATAGGTTCTTATGTTGTTAAACTTTTGTGTCGAGTTCACTCGATACGAAATATCAAAGTACACACTTGAAGTTAGATTAAAATCCTGACACCCTATAATACACATAACATAAACCATCTATTTAAAGAAACCTCTGATGATGGGGGAGACCTGATCCTGAAATGTCAGTGTACGGCCATTGTGAAGCCTGTATATAGAACATACGCCTTACAGAACAGCTGACGGTGCAGGGAACTGGATGATGATACAGAACTGCCAAATATATTGTCACAGCAGCACCCATTACGGTTTCAAGATGCTAGACAGGCATTGGGAAACCCAAGCTAAAGAAAACAGCAGACGACGACGAGAACAAAAAAATTGAGATTTATGCCCTACTAAATGTAACGTTTGCAAGCCTGTTTAAGGGCCATAACGTTAGGGCCATTCTATTCTATTTAGAAGGAAGGATGAGTAATAATGAAAATTGTTCTTAAGTCATATTTGAAAATATGCTTGAAATTACTTCCATAGAACCGAAGTCAGTCCATTATTTACTGTTTATTTTTTACTCCGCCGTGCATTTAATAGAAACACTTAGCTTTTTTTCTAAATCATGTATATTATATCGTTATTTCAGCCGTTCAAGCTATTGGTAGGAGGGCCTCCTTCGATTGGAAAGACAATTATGGCTAAGAGACTAGAGGAAATCTACGATCTAAAATATATATCAATCCAAGAAACTATTTTCAACTATATTAATGAATTGGTAAGTTACACAGGCTTTGTATGGATGTAATAGCCTTGTCTGGAATTAACAGCATGCAATTACCAGCATGCAATTACCAGCTTGCAATTACTCATTCATAATTACTTGCATGAGGAGATATCAAATTTCTTAGGCATTATGGTGATTTATAAAAGCAGTCAATATTTCAGTATGCTTCAATTAAAGTTTTCTTTGACTTTAAATATGGTAAAAAGGAATTATTTTGGATAATAGGTACCAAAAAGGGGTAAATTTGAACTTCCATTGGTCAAGCTACTGGCTGTAAAACCATGTTTTATCTGGAAGGAAAAATTTTGAATTTGTTGTTGGTGAATCTGAAATATTGCACTCGGTAGGTATATAACTGATTGATGACTGATACTTAGTCATAACTGATTGATCAATTTTATCACTAATGAGCCCCTTCTAAACGTACCTTCGTGTATTAATTACTTTAAAGTATTTAAACATGTTTAAATTCAACATTTAGGAGCAAGAAGAACTAGCGAGAGATAAAGCAGCCAAAGTACTAGTTGGTGAGGGTTTAGAAGAATTAGAAGAAGAAAGCGAATACGAGGAAGATGAAGATAGAGAAGAAGTAATGGGAGAAGATGATTTGAGGAGCAAACCTGAGGCTGGGGTCAGTAGCGAGTTGGAAGAGATCAAGACAAGTATAAAAATAAATGGTGGTGTGCCTGAAGAGTACATAATAGTCAGGTGAGTAAACATAGGCGCTGGGTTAGAAAGGTAGCGAGAACACGATTGTTACAGGTATGTAGGAGTTAAAGACAGACCTCGATGCTAAATAACAAGACCTACGAGCAAAATCAATACGACCCAGGCTAATATGGAACAAACAACCAATAGCTTTATATTTTTTTATCCTATCGACGATTTCTCTTGAAATTGGATTGAAAGCTGTATACTTTAAATTAACCTAGTGCTTCCTTTCTAAAGTTAAATGGACCCTCTCTAGAATGACAATACAAGCTAGTGCTGGGTCTCTGCAGTTGTGTAGCCACGTAAAGAGTTCTTTAGACAACTTGGACCCACAGTGGCTGAACAACCCACATGGGTTATAAATTCAGATAAGTGCACACCTTATACTGCCGATGCAACTGTGTCCACAAGTAATAGTTCTTTCAGTTTATTACTTCTGACTGAGATTGTAAATTGTGCTCGTCATTCGCCGTATTGATGACCATCTGGACCAAACCCCACTTCTGCTTAACTTCATAGAGTACCAAGATTGAGCATGAAATATGCACCTCATTTCAATGTGTAAGAGATGACTTGAAGAAAGATAAGCACAATGAATGTTATTTGACTTCAGTTTCAATTCTCAGTAGATTTTCCTGTTATTCATAATTACCTACATTTCTAAATTCGAATAATTTTACAATATGCAGCAGTACTATAAATTCATAATCCACTATGGCGATGACATCACCGGAAAGTCTGAAAAGTCCAGCTGAAAAGTTACAGCTGCAAAGTCCTCTAAATATGCCAAGTTGTCATCTCAATTTTTATACAACAAATTTGTTCTTAATATAAAAGCGTATAGTCTTACCAAAGTTGAAACCCTGGAATTGTAAGAATTCCTGTGATAAGAAGGTTAATGCTCGTTTCCTTTCGGCCCATCAGGAGCCCATCAGGTGGCTCCTTGCGGGAGCTACCTCAGATGGCTTACTTGTGCTAAATTCGTACCATTATGAAAGGAACGAAGAAAAGAGTCTCTCCACAAAACTATTAATTTATTCAAAGCGCTTTCAACCTACATGAGGCCATCATCAGTGCCTGTACAAATAAGTAAAAATAACAAATAATTAAAAACAGTTAAAAATGTATAAAAATCCAGTCAAAATACAGTAAAGACAATAAAATAAAAATTAAATAAATAAATTAAAAACAAATGAAATTACCAGGGATGATTATAAGAAAACAGCTAAAAGAAAGACATTATATACGTAAAAAATTAAATAGAATTAGTAACATTCTTCCTCTTCTTTTTCGACTCAACGATGTCGGTGAGCCGTGATAGACTGGTTGGAGGCGGGGCGGTACCTTCAGGAGAGCTAGTAGAAGGGGTGATCTTTCCCCTCTGACGTTCAGGTTAAGTTCTCCCACTGCTTCCTGACTCCTTAGAATCTCTAATTTCTCCAAAAAGTCTAGCTTACGCCCTTTATTTGCAAAATGAAGGAACCCAACCTGATGCGGACCGTTCTTATGATCTTCATCATTGATATGGTCATAGAACCTGCTACCTGTATTCTTTAAATGCTCCGAAATACGGGTACTTATGCTCCTACCTGTCTGACCTAAGTACTCCGACTTACAAACACCGCATTGAACCATGTAAACACCACTCATGTACCATTAATTAAAGGCGAAATCTTTTTCTTTCTTGAACTGCAAACCCTAGAACTCCGGTGCCGAAACTAGGAACTCGTAAAACTCGTAAGAAACTTGAAATTCCTCATGAACGCAACCTCCGCCGGAAGGCTACTAACTTCTTGTTTTGTTCTTATTATGCTGCTTTAGCTGTTTTTTTAAATTTTTTTCATGGTTAGGATTTTGAAAAAAAGACTGGAGAGTCATGAAGTTCAGAACCACGGCTACGTCATAGACGGGTGGCCTGAAACCTCATCCCAAGCCAGAGCCATGTTCGGTGATAAAGATGCAGAAGAACCCATTGAAGAATTGGTGGGAGAGATGGCAGATGAGGAAAGTCAACCTGATAATGAAGAAGATGAAGAAGTACTTGACGGTGAAGATCAAGTCCCTGAACCCGTCAAGTACCGAAACGTGAATATTCACCCTAGTTAGTACAAATTTTTGATCTTGGTATAATGGGGTGATGCAATCTTACTAAGATGGCAACGCGTGCCAGTGGCGTCTTCCCTCGGTCTGAAAGCATTGAAGATGTTCCAGAGGATATCACAGCGAGAGAGGTTCCAGAGGTTCTTTAGTGAGTGATTATCATATTTATGTGTTGGTGATAATATCTAGCAAATGGGGAAGTAAACTTGCGTGTCTATGCACTCATGAATTTTTGCTCCTCATGACTGTTTTATATGAGATTTCAAACACAGTAAACTTTTCACTATACCAAGCTACAATAATAATGATGTTTATTTTACTGCTTAACATTTTACTTTCTTATCTCCTACGTGGAGTGGAAAGCATTGTAACTGCAACACTCATTTTTCATTACATATCAATGTTTTAGAACCTATGGATCCTACTATTCGAAAACAGTTCGTTTCTGTGCATTTGTACAAATGTATTGTTTGTTTACAAGTATTTGTAAAAAAAATAAAAAATAAAATTTTATAAAATGTTAACGTTAAACATTTCAGATGTGGTAATCTACTTGGATGGTGACTGTGATGAAATATTGTTCAATATTCTTGTCACCAAGGAAGATTTGGAGAGAAGAGAGCCGAGCTCAGTTGAGCTGGCAGATAGGATGCAACGATACAGGTAGATAGATACAAAGTTAAAACAGTGTATTTGGCCCAGTAACAAATTCCGATAAGAAAATGTGCAGTACAGCCCCAAAGACACACTAAACTATTACTACGAATTCAAAGCACTTCATTTAACCGATACTAAAACCTTTTTTCTAAGAGCGAGGCGGAATAAGTATATAAACTCATGTTTTATGTACTTCTCTTCTATATTACAAGATATTATATTTTCTTATTTATTCTGTTGTATGAATATTTTCAGTATAATATATATCATATATGATCATAACTCATATATGATTTAGTAGTACGTATAATATGCGTAATACGTGAAATTCATTTCATCTAAACTAGCATTTCCTGACTGGAAGTCCGCGGGCGGACTACCAGTGGTTCGTAGTGAGCTATTAAATGGTCAACAAAATAGTTTTAGATGTAAAAAAATCCGGTACGGGGTACCTCAGAACTTTTTCTCATCACATCGAATCCGCTACGCTCATCCTCCCTAGTTCGGACTCACTTTGCTCGTCCTCACAATGTACAATTCCATGTACAAAAGTATACTGCAGCATGTCTCTGGAATCGCTTCGCTGGTCCTTAGATAGTATGTGCATCCGTTTCATTTTCATCGGTCACCCATACAGCACTGACCACGCTCAATGCTGCTTAACTTTTATGATGCAACAAAAATCCTGAATATACTTGTCGTATTAAAACGAAACTTAGTTTCCTTATTTATTAAGTAAAGGTTTACACTTGCACCAAATGAAAACTCAACTGAATCATTTTCTTATTTTTCACAATTATTTAGAAAACCAACACAAGTCATTCCATAAAAATTGAACTGAGATGAAACCTTAACGGATATGTTATTCTTATACATAAGACTATGTGCGTTGTATAAAACACCCTGTGCGTCATGCTGATAATGAGATGAACTTAACGGATATGTTATTCTTATACGACTATGTGCGTTGTATATGTGCGTCATGCCTATGTGACTATGGCGTTGTATAAACACCCTGTGCGTCATGCTGATAATGAGATGAAACTTAACGGATATGTTACTCTTATACATAAGACTATGTGCGTTGTATAAAACACCCTGTGCGTCATGCTGATAATGAGATGAAACTTAACGGATATGTTATTCTTATACATAAGACTATGTGCGTTGTATAAAACACCCTGTGCGTCATGCTGATAATGAGATGAAACTTAACGGATATGTTACTCTTATACATAAGACTATGTGCGTTGTATAAAACACCTGTGCGTCATATAATGAGATGAAACTTAACGGATATGTTATTCTTATACATAAGACTATGTGCGTTGTATAAAACACCCTGTGCGTCATGCTGATAATGAGATGAAACTTAACGGATATGTTATTCTTATACATAAGACTATGTGCGTTGTATAAAACACCCTGTGCGTCATGCTGATAATGAGATGAACTTAACGATATATTATTCTTATACATAAGACTATGTGCGTTGTATAAAACACCTCGTGCGTCATGCTGATAATGAGATTAAAATTAGCTCGTATGTTAGTCTTATACATGGCTACATTCGGGCCAAATCTCAATCTGATAGCATAATTTTTCCGCGTTTTGTGAATTTTCAAAATTTTGCTGTCTTTTTTCCGGGGTTAATGACGTCATGAAAATTATTTTCCGAATAGCTCAACTACATCTGTAGACTAATTTTTGTACAAGGTTTCAACTCTCTAGCATAAATACAATGACGACGATAACAGACACACACATACAGACACACACATACAGACACACACAGACAACTTTGTAAAAACCACTTAGGAAGCCTTGAAACACCTAAAACGGATAAATCCGGCGACATCCCGGTTTCGGATTTTTTCCAAACAATACTTTTCCCATATAGCTATGAGGAAAAGTGACAAGTATAAAGACATATTTTCATGTCAAAAATTTTTACAGCTGGTATATCTTTAGCTTTTGTGGGATATTTTTGTTGAGGAGCAAGGTGCGAGATCAGTAGGTGGTGTGGTAACCGCGGGCAATAAATCTAAATGTTAAGTTAAACAATAGATGTATTATATTATAAATGCAACGCTTTTCGTATTCCGAAGACAAATGAAGCAAGTCTGAACTTGTATGGATGAGAGCAGCGAATTCTATTCCAGCTTCTTGGTCTCCGCAGTTAATGAAGCTTTGGGACTTAGACCAGGGAGTAGACTCAAAATTGGTTTAAGAGGTATATATATATATATATATATATATATATATATATTATATATATATATATATATATATATATATATATATCAAAATTGCCAAAAGTGACTCACTTTTTTTTAAATTGCAGAAAATAATTTGACTTAGCAAAAATGGCCTATGTACATATACTCGCATACACTCGATTGTTGTGTAAAATTGAATTTTTGTTGATGACAGAGACTTGGAGAAGACGTGCTGTCTAGCTTTAGATTACCTGGACAGCCACCTGATGGAGCTCAAAATCCTAAGGTATCAGGTGACATCAGACGGTTGTCCGTTCATGGGAAAGACTTTGAAACACATTCTAGACGCACTAGGACCTCCCACCAACACCGGTAATGTGTACACATTTATTTATTTAAGTCAATTTTGTTATATAGGGATTTGAACTCCTTGAAGCGAGCTTAGTGCTCTTTATAACCTAAATCTCTGTACATACTATATATTTTTTACTATTATATTACTATATATTATTACTATATATATTTCATATCTATCTTACTTTATTTTGTATATACATAGTATATGCTCAAAAACATTTTAATCTTAAGAAGATATGGAAATCTCTTTGTATAATAATGATTTAAGAAGTTTGACATTATAATTATGTATTTTTTCTAATAAAGGAAATATTATAAAAAAAAAAATACTATTTTTTGGAGAGATGTGGTTATGTGTTTTGAGAGTTTTCCAATGTTTTGGCTGAATTAATAATACGTCTTAGTAAATCTTTGTTTTAAACTTGTAGCGAAACATATGTATACATAATGTATCCATAGTTCAGGGTAAAATAATATATAAACCAAGTAGGGAAATAAATGCCATTTCTGTCAGACCTGGCATGTAGTTCACATTTAGTCCACCAGGGAGTTGGCTCAAATTTTTCTATGGGCGCAGCCATCTCGTTTTATCTTTGTAAATGTAAAAAATAGTTATTTATGCCATAAGGCTAAGAAGTGTGTCTTTATGTCACGGCAATTAGATTTACCGACGAGCGAAGCGAGTCGGGGAAAATTGCCAAGACATAAAGACATTCTCAGCTGGATGGCATACACTATTTTTTTTTGAGGTAGCACTCATTAAATAAACTGCGCTATATACTTAATTGAAAAAAAAACAAACGTCCAATTAACTCCATATTATCGTCGTCATTGAATTCATCAATAGCTTCACACTTTTACTCAAAAATGTAAAAGCTTTACAAATAAACACACAAAAATTGTCAATTAGAACACCTTTTAAAAACGAAACAAATTAGTCTACGAACAAAAACAGAAACAAAATGAACGTTTTTAAAGAAAACTCATGAAGGTTTAACACAGATTGTTTTTTTGAATACGCTACATTACAGTAATGGCAGCAACATATGAATTACTTTTACGTCCTAGGAGTTTTTTTTTACATTCATTACTGTCCTCGGAGGTGAAAAGTACTAAATAACCTCCTATAACAATAATGATTGGCTTCTCATCCTAAAAACGGCCCAATAAAGTGCTCAATTACGTTCTACCTCAAAAAAAAACTATTTATAGTACTCGACATTATTGTTTTAAAAAATGTAAAATGTTTATAATTTGTGTAAGAAATATGTTGTCACATCCAATAGAGGTTTAAGTGATTCTATAAATATTAGGTTTGTTTTAACCAGTTCAAACGAGCGGCTAATTAAACGTTTATTTTTTGTGTTCTACTCAACGCTTTATATTGCAAGTCACGACGAGTCTTTTTACCCTGCAAATATTCATCTTAATGAAACAGTTAAAGAGGTTGTAGTAATGATAATTTTAAGTTATAGTTAAGGCCATAATATACTTTCCTCTGTATTTTTATGAATATCTCAAAAACATGTGATACATCTTTACAACGGTTTCTTTGTGCTTTGCTGAATTATTGTACCAATTGTTTTACAGAATTGAATACAAAATTTTTAATTTGGTTCGTACAAAGTAGTGTTTGAAAACACAGGATTGACAGTAAAACTCACCTCAAACAGAAATAGGTAAATCCTAAAGGGCTCATACGCAGTTATTCCAATTTTAGCGATTTTTTATATTTACTAGCTATCAGCTGATGACGCATGTCTGAACAAGGGTTAGTATAGAGTTTCCCTACTTGAGTTTAAGGTCTAGTTTACCACGTGTTTTCTCTTTCCCTTATAACCTGACTGCGCAAGATACGTAGGGAACCCGAAGTAAAGTCACACTGTTCACTTAAAAGTTAAATTAAACCTTGATGTTTGTTTAACTCTGGTTTCTGTAAACCCGTAGGGTTTTTAAATCGATATCTAGAAGAGTATAAAGTTATAAAGAAGATGCAGGATGAGCACTCTGCTCAGAAGAACAGCGAGAAAGCAGATGATATATATCGCATGGACTTGCAGTATTTTACTTCTGCTTGTCAATTTATGGATAAATGGGTAAGATATATCTAATAAACTGCGTATAGTCTTCCGCGGTTATTGTCATGAAGATTTAGGTCTTCCGGTGGTGACCGCGTCAATGTAGATGAAGAATCCGACGTTTCGCTTCCACTGTGGGAGGCATCTTCAGGGATGTAGGACATCATGGATGTAGATGAAGAATCCGACGTTTCGATTCCACTGTGGGAGGCATCTTCAGGGATGTAGGACATCATGGTGTCCACATGCCATGATGTCCTACATCCCTGAAGATGCCTCCACAGTGAAGCGAAACGTCGGATTCTTCATCTACATTGACACGGTCACCACGGAAGAACTAAATCTTTAAATATATTTGTTTGCATTTATAGTTCTTTACCCTGGCTTGTCTAAGTCTAGATCTAATAAATATATCTAATTTAACTACGATTATAATTTAGGGAATTTATTTCACGACTAAGATGTAAAATGAAGCGTTAGTATATTTAAGTTTGAACTAAAATTATAAATTGATCATTAGAAGTGCTGGTCATTATCCCCTATACCATTGTACAAGAATCCTGTCATACTCAAAACTAATTTGGAAAAAAGTACATTTTCATTTTTCATGTTTATATTTAATTTATATGTGAAACATAATGATACATAAAATAACATAATATAGAATCAACAACGTAAAATTGTATAAATAGAGTTTTATGGACTGTGAAAAATTAAACCAAATAAGACTTAGTTTGTGAACCCTGAAGACGTGTGTACATGGTTCAGAACCCGTACACCAGGGTAACATACAACTATTACAAAAGAAGCAAAGCTATAAGTTTTCGGTACCAAATTCGATCGCAACAGATCCTAAACTAAATCACATGCTGGTTGATCTTATTATAAGAACCACTTAAAATAAGAGAGCAATTAGTTGTATTGCACTTGGCAGTTTTTCAACTCAAATTTATTGAGATGACATACTTATTTCGTTTACAAGTTGAGTTTAGTAGAGGTTCAACTCCAATTGTTCACACGAAAAGGGTTGAGCACGGAGTTCAACCTTCACCCTCAAGAAATTTGTTCTATTCTCACCTTTGTTAAGGGTTAATTGTGATCGTGATTACGTTAAGTTCACAGTAAATAGACGAATTTATTTACACCTTAATTCTATTTATTTATTTAGGTTCTAATTATTTGGTGAGATGAAACATGCTCTGTGATCATTATATCCCGAAGCGAATTATTTAACCTCCAGATAAAAACTCATACCACTATTTCCTCATCCGTCGTCCCCATTAATTTTTTTCCCTAATTTTCTTTTCCGTACCTACTACCGTAGTATCAATTTCTTTTCCGTACCTACTACCGTAGTATCAATTTCTTTTCCGTACCTACTACCGTAGGTATATAGGAAATGTATTGTATTCACCCTAAACATTTAAAACCGAGAGATTTCATCACAATAATAAATGAAGTGTATGTATATGTGTGTAGATGTGTGTATATGTGTGTAGATGTGTGTCAGTAGGGACATACCGCTGCGTTTGCGCCAGACTTAAGATCTAGTTGTGCTGCTTGGGGGAACTCGCTGAATCAAAGAAAAATCGTGATAAATTACAAATTTGATCGATTGAGATAAATTTGACACAAGAGGTACAATTATAGTGGTGGATCGGTCCAATTACTTTCATTCTCATATTGATCACCGTTTAAAAGATATTTACCTATGAATATTTAAACTTAAGCCTAAAACGGTAGTTATAGGCTGTCAATTAATTTGGCTGACACGTTATTTGCTGGCAGGTAAACTTCAAGGACAGCACTGTAAAGGAGAGAGCCGAGTGTGGTGGACTGGATTACGATCTACTACCTGAGAGATTGGTCGAAACAGCTGTTCAAGCATTAATGGCTTTCAAGCAAACCACTCCAGACAACCATTTGCAATTTTTGGTTTGTAAATTTTACATAAATGGTCCTACTAGTGAATCAATAAACTTTTATCTCCAGACGGTATATAATACGAAATTTAATGACTAGATTTAAGAGAGTAAAGAATCACTTTTCACTCCCAAGGGAGTAAAAAGTACTTTTTACTCCCTTGGGAGTAAAAAGTAACAGTTGCCAACTTAACTTAATAATCAACAAACTGAATAGTATATAATTATTTTTATTTGAAAACTAAGATACCTAAAAATAAAATAGATAGAAGAAAGATATACATTAAAAAAAATTTAAGTAGAACTTTTAGTGTAATAAAGAAGAATATATAATTTAAAAAATAAAAACTAGTTCTTTATTTAAAAGTAAAAAAAATCAAGTTGGCTATCCTGATTTTTTCAAATAATTTTAAGATTTGCATACTCATTGTTTTTTTTTTTGACAAAATATCATTAAATAAAGTTTTTTTTAGTTTAAAACCTTAGCTTTCACTGTTTAGCCTGTCTTAAACTTTAATAATTAGATTAAAATATTACTTATAACTACTCTAATATTTCAAAATTATGCCAGATATTATTGTGTGCGATATTGACGAACTTTTTAACAATTCACCTCCTGACATTGCTATTGAAGCGAACTTGGTAAAAGAAAACTTGTTACCAACGAAGTTATATGACAAAGCATGTAACAATTTTAAAATTGTTGGTGTCATGATCATAATTTACAACAAGTAAGTGAAAATGCATTGCTTGTTTATTTAATAATGAATGAAAAACAAAACACAAGCGTCAAGTCTGCGGTCACTGCATTCAATGATCAAATCATCTTTGCTTGTGAGAGAAAATTTTAATATCAAAAGCTATGCATCCTAATAGCATTATTAAAAAGAAAAAAACGAAGGTTGTTGCAAAGAAAGCGAATGTTTTTACTAAGAACCAAGTTGAAGGCTTTTTGCATAATTCACCAAACGACGAGTTTCTTATAATAAAGGTAAGATAATTTTCAGTTAAATAAATCTTGAAAAAAGAAATGAAAAAAGACATTTATACGACGTCGACGTCTGGAGATAAAATCTTGTATGCACCTTGGGAGTAAAATGCCATTATTCCCTCGCAATAATTTCCTCTCTCGGCTTCGCCTCGGAAGTAAATAGCTATAACTCCCTCGGCTTCGCCTCAGGAGTTAAACAACTAAATCCCTCGGCTTCGCCTCAGGATTTAAATCCTTTGGTTCCCTCGGCTTTCGCCTTGGGAACCAACATAATGCTCAGGGGAATAATGACATTCTTTACTCCCTTGGTGCATAAATAACTATTAGTTTTAGTCTAAAATCATTTGTCATTCGTTTGAGCATTTTAAAGCAAAAACCTCATTATAATCTAGCCATAGTATTAATATATTGATTATATTATAATTATATTATAACAATGTCTTTTATCGCTAATTAAATTTAATAAAGATCTTTGAAAGAAGTTATGGCATTGACTCGCTTCTTTCAAAGCGATCTAATGATTGTGATTAAAAATTACGTCACTAAATCTTAAATATCTTATTAACTCGTATCTACTTACCTTATTAACTTATCTACTAAACTAAGGCGAGTGTCTCGGTTGTCCAGATCAGATTCGAAGGCAGTCATGATGAGTTTTACTTTGTACAGCCGAAATTGAGGCTCTGCGTGCACCCTGTCGAAGCAATTATACCGCATTATTACAATACTCCATGAGTATCGAGAAAGCTTCTTCTTATAAAGAAGAAGCTTTCTCGATACTTTAATAAATGTTAATTATAAATAAGCATTTTATTTTTAAGGTTGAAAAATTAAAATTCTACTAGTAACTAACTCAATAGTCGATTCGAATAAAACAGCGCCAGTGGAACTGGAATACCTTGGTTTCGATGGCAGTAGAATGGTTCGATGGCGATGATGTCTTGTTTTCGAAACCAGTAGAACTGGAATGTCTTAATTTCGAATCTTAGGTCATTCAAATAAATCAAGCTACAGATCTAAAAAGAGTTTGTTTAATTATGAAAGCTTGGTGATTTGACCAAGTGAACTACCTAAATATAACAGGTAATAAAAGCTGTTACCTGGTGTCAATGTGAGTTAAACAACAAACCAAGCTGATACCTTGAGCTTGGAAACTACCACTCGCTCTGTCAATACTCCTCGATTTATTTTTCTTTGAATGGATGTTCAGGTTTTGAGGGGACGACCAAGTCAAGGTAGAAGAGGAGTCCGACGTTTCGCTTCAGGAATATGGAGCATTTTGGACACTAGGAAATCGTGGATAAACACTCAAAAATTAAATTTCAGTCTTGAAGAGCTTTGAGTTTTCACCCATGATGTGGTACATCCTTAAAGACTCCAAAACTAGAAGCGAAACGTGGCACCACCGTAACTAGAAGCGAAACGCGGCACCACCGTAACGTCTTACGTTGCTGTTCCTGTGCAGTACAGTTTTATTCTATATGTTTTACTAATAGAAGCTGTCTATTGTTGCTAACAGGCAGAATACTTCTTGAACGAGTATGAAAAAGAGCAGGGTAAATGTGCTGTTCCCGACCAGTGCAATAATAATGCTGTTGCGTTTAGAAGGTGTATTGAATCTGTGCTGAAAAACTGCGATGCAGGATGCTTAGAGATGTTGCCTCAGGCGGTTGATGTTATTATCAAGTATAGAAGATTCGCTGATGCCTGTGGCATTACCTTCCCTCCTGAATCGTGCCAGGTACATTTATTTAGAGCGGGAATAAACGTTTATATGATCAAAGATGTGTCAACATATGACTTTAAAACCTAAATCAACAAGTGTGACAACATATGACATCAACACCCAAATCAACAGGTGTGTCAACATCAACCCAAGTTATGACGTCATGCATATAATATATATATATATATATATATATATATATATATATATATATATATATCTTTTCTTAAGTATCATCTGTATACGATATCTATTGGGCTACAGGGACCGATGCTGCGTAGCGGCTACGGTGCTTACCTCTATTTTAAATAGTTAATTCCGAGGGCAAGCTTTATTTGTACACACTTATCTGCAAGAGACTACCAGCTTCTAGACTATAATGTGAGCCTTTGATAATGTGAGGATAAGAATATATCGAGAATTTTTTGAAGATCCGTTACATGAAATAGTTAATTCACATTTTTTATTATCACCTCTGTATCTTATAATTATCATGCTATATATATATATATATATATATATATATATATATTATATATATATATATATTTTACCACGATGGCTGTTTTAAATGGAATCATCACTGATTAAATGGAATCAATCACTGGGATGACCACTGGGCCATCCCAGTGGCGGCGCAAATGCAGCCATCATGGCTCGAATGTGCTAAGTTCCTTTGTAAAAACTACGATTTAGGTCGAACCTGGATTGGATTAATTACTATTTTATTTGCATAAAAACGTTTAAATCTATGTTTAGTATGGACAAGGAGACGGAGGCAAAGAGTATAAAAGTAATGTAGTGAATGAAGAAAAAATATCGGAAGCAAAGTCAGAAGTAGAGAAGGAAGAAGAGTCTTCAAACAGAAGTATTTATTTCAGCTATGTAGAGGACAACGCTCCTTCGAAAGAAGGTGGAGATGATAACGAGATCAGTATCGAGAAACTAGCGCAACTTCTCATCAAGACGGATCCTATCTGGGAGGCCAGGTTGCAAGAGAAGACTTCCAAAAAATGGGCCATATCCGATGATTCACTGAAATTACTTTTGAAGCAACTTCGGCAACTGAGTTGCGAAATTAGGTATAGACTTAAGAAAAAAGGGATAACGGAACTCGATGGGGGAAGTACGATCGGAAGTTTAGGCGAGTGGCCACCAAAGGAACCGGAAAGAGTTTGTTCGGGAGAAATAAGGACTGAACGTTACACGAGTCACCCTAGCTTTGACACCAAGGGAACTTTATTGACGAGAAAAACCGCAAGCCTCAAAGAAGAGGATGTCCACGATGAAGAATCTGAGAGCATCGATGAGAGGAGTCCTGAGAAAAGGAGGTCAGACGACGATAAGAGAAAATCAGACGACAAGCGGAGCTCAGGAAGAGGTGGCTTGGATGCAAGGAAAGAAACATTATTAGAAGAGGACGAAACTATAATGGAGGAAATAGAGCCAGTTATAGATGCTAAGAAGCCGTCTATTAACCTCTCAGATATCCTAGATTAATTACAATTTGTTAAATAATTTATTCTGCTTTTATTTCTACTATTTAATTATTGATATTAATTAATATTAACTAATATGAATAACTATTGTGAGGGGAAGGTCAAAAGAAATTTACACAAATACACGACTGTAGTAACTGTCGCTCTTACAACTTCTGCGCTGAGTTACTGGGTTCGCTTTGTGCCTAGAGGGAATTAGGCCAGAGTCTTCATAAAGTATTTTATAACTATCTTCGATATCAGTGTGTAATGGTAAATCCGAGTACTGCCCTCTCTTATGAATTAGTCCTGACGCAAATAAAAATATTTGAGACTCTGTTTTAGACTTAACTTATAATAATAATTGATAATATTATAAAAATATACATTATAGAATGGGGAGAAGCTTTTGATTAAATTGAACACCAATTTTAACCACTACAGACACGTTGTAGTTTCATTTCGTCTCCCCTATTTTTTTGGCTAAAAGTGTAGGCGTACCTCTAGGCCTCTTTGTTGTTGTCCTGTATCAGGTCATTGTATTACTAGTCTTTGAATATGGCATATGGCCTTGATATTAGCGGATTTCCCGACGTGTTGGTCAAAAACCGTGATTAATTTCATATAATTATATGAAAAAGCAATAATAAAGCAGATACAACATTTTGACTTGGACATTGTACTTGCCTTATATTTTAGTATATGCTTACTAAGTTTTAGCCAGATCCAATAAGTTTTCCATTTTCTGTAATTTTTTTAAATCTTTGCAGTTATTTCTGTGGGTAATGACGTCATACATATTTGGTGTTGTACATATTGACAAATATTATTTATTTTAACAGTTTAAATTTTCTGATGAAATATTGCTGAATAACATTATGTAATATTGTCGTAGCAATTATTCTAATATAAATTTTAGAGTAGTTGAAAAGGCATAATATTATAAAGGCGTTGTAATAAACTCTCCCGCCAAATCTTTGGTCTAAAAAGTTATAAAAGCAACTTTCCTGTCCCACCAAGTCAAGTAGGTTCTGTTTGGAGACTTTAAATTGGAGTTTTTAGGTTGGCAATAGTAAAATATCTCATTTAAATTGAGAGGCAGTCATCAGTTTCTTCTCCTAGGTGGCGGGCCAGCAGGGTGCATCAAAAATAAAGCTATTCAACTTAGAGGTAGTGTTGGCGATGGTGTTTATAAGGGTTTAGTTCTAAACTATACCCTAATCGTTTTTTTCCATTCATTCATTTTATTTTTATGGTCCTAGATCTATGAAGGTAAGACTGCTGTAATTATTACAACTGCTAAAATCTCTTATGATTTATCTTCACGACCACTCTAACTTGTATAATAGCTGTAAAACATGGTTCATATTGCTGGCACGCCGCCAAGGAGATGAAACTGATGATTGCCTCTGAATTCAAATGAGGTCTTTTAGTATTGTTAACAACTTCACTTTGAAATCTGATTCTATCGGTCTGCAACCAGAACCGATAGAACTTGGCGGGAGAAAAAAAGTTGATCCAAGAACAGTTTGACCAAAAAACTCTTTTGGGTCAAAGAAGAGTTTGTAAAATTGTCTTTTGGTATGAAAGAGTTTTATACCGAGCAATTGGTTTTTTGTAAAAGCCAACAAAATGCCGACAATTTGTAAAATACTTGTGGGATTTAGCAATAAAATAGAATATTTCCAACTCTAATATTAGAGTAAGTAAAAGAAGGTTGATATTGAAGGTTGGCAATATTTTTAGTATTTATTTTATAACATTTAATTTTACAGCGATCAAATAAAAACAGTGGTTGGATATTTACATGAAATTATATTTATTTTTACAATGTTCCATCAATTTACAAAATATCTTGTCAGATTAAGAAATCAATGGTTGTGCTATTGATTGTAAATGTTTTAATGTAACGTCTTCCGGTAAAGAGTGCACATGTAGTGCATAAGACGTTGATACAAAATACACTGACTTCAAGACTAAATCCACTAACTTGACATGTTATGAGCAACAAGTGATGAGTTACATGTAATATCATCACCTGTTGCTCTCAACTAGACATGTTATGAGCAACAGATGATGAGTTACATGTAATATCATCACCTGTTGCTCTCAACTAGACATGTTATGAGCAATAGATGATGATTCACATGTAATATCTTGTTTAATATGTTCCGCTATCTTGTTACACACGTCTTGTACAACACCTTTATATCAATGAGGCTGTGCCCTTTGTGACCGAGCCTCGTCACAAAAAAGGTTTGAAACTTTTATGCGTTTAGGGCTCTTTTTACCAAAAGACATTAAAACATAGTTTTTACAAAGAATTCAGTCAGTGAGTGAAACGCTTTTAGCTATCATGAAGCTTTATAAAGGTTTCACGGAAGTTATAAAATCTTTTCGTACTCCTCCATAGCAACGAGTTGCTCACTCATCCTCCACAATCTCTCTCCTAACTTCATATCATTGGCTTTCTTTGATATGCATCCTGTCACCTGGACAAAGAACAAAATAAAAAATTTACATAGACATTTTTAAATTGCTTGATCTCAAACCAAGTTACGTCAGCAACAGTGGAAGTATTGGTTGTTTACCTTGCACTCGGAGAAGTATTGTCCTGTAACTTCTTCTAACTCAGGTTTTACTGCCAGCATTACTGCGGTAGCTGCTCCTTCTTCTGTCGTCTGAAAATTTGTAATACATATGTTATTTAATCTATATAACTGTCATTACCCTGGGGACTTTTGTTAATTTTTAATAAGCTCAAAACGAACCCAGTATGTTTTATGTTTGATCGCTGAGCTTAAGACGATCAAAATGTTTTCTTCTTGGTCGTTCTTAGGTTAATCCTAGGAAGGTTGAAGTCGGTACGACCCCTGAAAGTGATTAAAGAGAGGACAAAATCTGAGGTAAATAACAGAAAAACCTAAAATACGGTCGATTAACAAAATAATTCAATTAGAGTTGTTATCAATGTTTTCTGAAGCGCTAAATCAAATAAACCCGTTCTAAAGTCGATACGTGTACTCAAAATATCTAAAGCCAGGGTTCCTAAATTTGAATCATGGTATTGGCAATAATTTTTAACTTTTCCTCATTATACCGTAGGTATATAAGAAAAGTATTGTGTTCGCAAAATAATCCAAAACCAGAATTATCCGTTTCAGGTGTCTTAAAGCCTCTTGATTGGTTTTCACTAAATTGTCAGTCTGTGTGTGTCTATTATCGTTGTACCTCCCACTGTATTTATGCTAGGGTTAAAACAGTTAAAAAAAAATCTATAGGTGCTATCCGTAAAATATTTTTATGACGTCATTAACCCCCAATAATGACTCAGCAAAAATTTCGAAAAATCATAAAACGCGAAAAAATGTTAGCCATGTATAAGACTAACAAGTTTTTATCTTATTATCAGCATTGGTTTAATTTTTACCGAATGACTTGTCGCAAAAAACTAAACGGATCTAAAACATTAAAGTTTAAATTTAATTAAAAATCGGAAAACAATCCATTTGAGTTGAAATTTGGTTGAAGTGAAAACCTTTACGTAATAAATAAGTTACGGTTCAATGCAAATATATCCATGATTTTTGTTGGATCATATAAGTTACGAAGCGTCGAGCGTGATATGTGCCTGGATGGGTGATAGCTCAGAATGAAACAGATGTATTTTCTATCTGAGGACTAGCGAAGAGACTTGTATTTACAATTTAACGATGTAAATTCTAAGGACGAGCGAAGCGAATCCGAAGTAGGGAGAATGAGCGTAGCGAATCCGTTGTGATGACGAAAAGTTCCGATTTTTATCATTATATATACACTATATAAGTTTACATCAACAAAATACCGGGCAAATTAACTTTGAAATGAATGGCATTACTAAAAAAATACGAATAAAGCAACTCAATACTCAGGTGATATCATCTGAGTTAGCCAAAGGCTCGCGTTATGGCTGTAGGCTCAAGGCTCCTATTTTTTATAATTCCCACTTTTTTCTGATTCATTTACAACGGTTTAAGGCTCATAAAAAATATTTCTCAAAAACACAATTTGGTCTAAAGATAGATATTTGTGAAGAGTGGTAACTCTCTGGCAAACTTACTAGGAAATGCAAAAACAGAGACACATACAGACAGAAAACTTGATAAAACTGCTAAGGAGATCTTACAAACATCTTAACATATAATTCACATAGTTAACGTCCTGTTTTTCGGATTTTAGAGCAAACTCTTCCTAGGTAGGTAGGGTTTAAATGAAGAGAAGCAAAATAAAACATTTCAATATCTATGTAGGCTGGTGACTGGTGAGAGAGCTTAAGAGATTCTATATTTGGAGAAGCTGATGGTAGGAATATACCGTGTGTTCTTGACTTTGCATGAAAACAGGTTCCTGGCTGGGGACCTTTATATAGTAAAAACGAGTGAATACCTTAGCAAAGAACTGGAGGAAGCTTGACAGAAGACTCTGTAGATACTTGTTTTTGACACGCCTGAAGTACACGTTAACCAATCCTGGGTTAGCTGCGTTCACAGTTATACCTGTCAATAAAAATATTAACTCACTTACTGATCAAAAAGTTAGATTGGTTATTGGTTAATTTTGCACACAACCACCAGGAAGGAAGAATTTTGTGGCTGACAAAATTTTCAAAAAAGACGAGTGTTTATTCATCACTACAAGTAAAGCTATGCCGCTGGCAAAATCCATTTAAAGTTGAAATATTTTCATGAAAATTTGCTGACCTTGTAAAATGTTCAATGATTTTTAAACGTTATAGCTTTATGATGATTTATTTCTTCTAGTGACGACCACTTTAAAGCAGACAATGAATCCGACGTTTCGTTTCCACTGTGGGAGGCATCTTAAGGGTTGTTGGGTATCTTCAGTCTTGTAGGACAGCTTATTATACTGCTTCTGACCTTGTCTGCGAGGACGGAGATTGTAGTCATGTGAAGGGAAATTAGGGTTCAGGAGTCCAGAATGACTTAATCCATTTAAAGGTCGCGCAAGTGCGTCCTCCCAAGAGGGTGCACTAACTAATTGGGAATTACCGTCGAAGGACTTAATCGATGGCTGGGTATTGCGTGACTTAGTCATGACATAAGCGGTTTCCATGTGATGAAGACATTCAGCCCCGAGTCTCTGTTAATGTTATTCCTGTGCTTAGAAATCTCTATAGCTTCCTTGACGAATCTATCTCAATATGAAGAAACATTCGCTAGTACTTTGTTTTTCTTAAAATTAATATGGTGGCTACTGGCTAACAACTGGGAGCGATCATGGACCAACTATTGTCATAGAAAGTTGGTTTGATATGCTCGACTAAACGTGTCAATAAGAGTTCTCCAATAAGAGTTCTCCTGGTTCTCCAATAAGAGTTCTCCTGGTTCTCTAATAAGAGTTCTCCTGTCTCTGCAATAAGAGTTCTCCTGTCTCTCCAATAAGAGTTCTTCTGTCTCTCCAATAAGAGTTCTCCTGGTTCTCCAATAATAGTTCTCCTGGTTCTCCAATAAGAGTTCTCCTGGTTCTCCAATAAGAGTTCTCCTGTTCTCTTCAATAAGAGTTGAATAAGAGTTCTCCTGTCTCTCCAATAAGAGTTCTCCTGTCTCTCCGATATAGACCTAAATCTTCATGTCAATAACCGTGGAAACCTACACAGTATATCGTCATAACTTCACATGTAGTAATCCCATTTAGATAAATAAACAGTCGTCGTTTTTAGGAATTTTATTACCTACAAACATACTTCTTATAGTTTTTCACAAATGCAACAGAGGACCACTTATTTAAAGAAAACTGAAGTTAGTTTGATTTTGGTCGTGAGCCATATTATATGATGAGCTTTTCTCATATATATGGATAGGAATTTCTCTTTATCGTTTAAGATAAATTTTTACGAAACTTTGGTTTTAAAGCAACGCAAAATGAGTCAGGTTTAGCTCTGGGACCCCCCCCCCTCCTAGTGCCTCTAATAGCGTGACTGAAAAGAGTGGTGGCGATACATTTTGCAAACACACATGAAATCTAGTACCAAGTCAACTAAGAATATTAAAAAAATGTCGTGCCTTCTTCCTGTCGTGACGCCTATAACAGAATCTGGTATTGTCATGGAATTCTAGCTTAACTTTAGAGAAAATATAGTAATAATTTGTTGTTACTGTCTTATGAAGCCGTGAATATAATATCCTAGAGTTGACGTCTCGACATAATTTAATTCACCGGGTGCCATATTTAAAATACGCCAGTATTAAACACTAAAATTTTGGGAGGGAATGGTCTTGGAAATTATTAATTACAAGATGTAGAGGTACATTTTTATCTTAGGGAGTTTTTTTCAATGTTCCGACAACGTTGCCTATTTTAGTTATCTACCGCCACTTCCTCTCTATATTAGTAACAATGAAGTATTAAGTTATACTTGTCTCTATACTATTACCACCAGCGTCGATGGTGCAATGCCGTGGCGCCGAGGTGTGATACCTATGATATGCCAATAGATATGTTCTTACCTGTTCCTCTAAGCTTGTGAGCGAGGCATTTAGCAGCTAGTATGTTAGCTAGTGCTGTATCGCAGTACGTCCTAAACACGTTGTAAGTTCCTTCGTCGTTGATTCTGTCCAAAGTTTCATCAAGTTTGCTGAAATGATGAACCGTTGAGCTCATGAAGATCACTCGGCTTGGTGATGACCTCTTTAAATGATCTGAAATAAATGGCATGACTTAGTAATGTATGTTGTAAGAAGCCCGTTTACTAGCCTGGCAGATGATGGTAGCAATACCCTGGCTGGCATGAATCTTCGCAGCAATCTTATTCCTTTGCGCCTCCTTGAATAAGTTTTCGAGAAGAAAGGATCTCATATTAAACTTCCTCACCTCCTAACCTATACAACATTGTATTCACCCAAAAAAATAAGAAATCTGGATTTTATGAGAATAATCTCTTTTATAATAATATTGAAATGACCTCGCTGACTTACCTATAAGTAAGTGAGTAAGTAGAAATGGTGACAGGTAATTTATTTGCCATGCGATTTGCAAGTCATCGTTAGATTTTGCGTCCTTAACACCCAGCACGCCTGCGCAGTGGATCAATACGTCTATTTTGTCTTCTCGTTCTATAACTCCCTTAGCGAACTGTCGAACCTGCGTATAAAAAAACATTAAGCTAAATTAACCATCAGCTGTCTCAACATACAACATTGGATTTCGTGACTGTGACCGACATGTGATTGGTTCAAAAAGCAATGCAAAATAAACAAATACAATAATATACGAATTATATTAATTTAAATTATATAATAATTTAGCCCAGAGCACTGAATTCTCAGCTTTTAATTTTTAACAGAGAAACTGCTTATATAGTCGCAATTATGACATGCTTCACGATGGTAGCGATCAAGGCATACTTCACGATGGTCGCAACTTGGCATGCTTCACGATAGTCGCGATCATGACATGATTCACGATAGTCGCGATCATGGCATGTTCACAATGGTCGCGATCATGGCATACTTCACGATGGTCGCGATCATAGCATGTTTACGATGGTCGGGATCATGGCGTGTTCACGATGGTCACGATCATGACATACTTTACAATGGTCTCGATCATGACATACTTGCTGACTGTTAACTTTATTCTTAAGTTAAGCTCAGTTAATTGATCATCCTCTACTAAGAAGTGCATAATATGTGCTAGACCATATTATGGTCTAGCTCAGGACTCACGGCCGCTCACCCTTCCGATGGAGTTTATATCGTTTCCAATTTGCGCATAATCTCTTCCCAGTTTCAGGGCACCTTACCAGTTAATTTATTAGTTTAGGAACGTTAATTTTATTTTATTTTTTACGTATTGGCCAATTATTAAAAAAAATATTTTTAATATAATTTAGAATATTAATATTTCATGTAGTAGAGTATTGTATTAATTATATTTATTTAATCAAAATCTAATTTCTTGTTTGTCGTTTTTTCCCACTTTGAGGGTGGTCATTCGTAGCTGCTTTATCTCGGGTTGCTGCACACGGCCGATGCACGCCCGAAAAATGGTCTCAATCAATTTTTTTTTCTCATTACTGTTCAATGTTTGTTACTGTTGTGTATTTGTTAATGTGTTATTATAGTGTATTTCACCTGAAGGTACTATTAAGCTCTTAGAATGTATTATTGTTAGCCTAATATGGGTGCACAGAGCAAGGTCAACCAGCAGCACCCACGGGCTCAGGTCAACCAAGCAACCAAACTAATTATATATGAGTAATAATAATTATAATGAGATATATATATATATATATATAGATATATAAATATATATATATATATATAATATATTATTATATATTATATATTTAATTTTAAGACGGAGAGAAACAACTTTACATCAAGATCTTGCAGAAATACAAACTTTAGGGCATACTTGATAGGACTAGGGTTCCTGACTTTAAGGTTATGACCAAGTCATTTCTTAAAACTTATAAGAAATTTGGGAAATAAGGAATTTGAAATCTGCAGCCACTAATAATAAGGAGGGTAAAACCACTGATAAGGGCAATTCTTCAAAGCCAGGTAACTCTAAACAGGTCCTAGCTACAGTAGGTAATCATACTAATGAGCAGCATTACAACTCTTCTCGAAGTTATAGAAATAAACCTAACAATTCGAGAAGGCAATCTCCCTATTAATTAACCCTCAGCTTGTTTATAAGATAAGTTCAGCTCAGTAACCAATCTGATCTATCATTAGCGATGCGTTAGGTTTAATTCCATGACTTCCGAACAGCGCATAGACAGCTTGAAAGACTGGAGAGGGTGCCGGAACTGCCTCTTTCCATCCCATACTTCGGATAAGTGTACCTCAGAACATATGTGTCGCCTCTGCCGTGGTCTCCATTATTCTCTGCTTCACGGGGTCGACTTTAGGCAACAGAAAACTCATTCAAATATCTCAAACGCGGAACCTACCGCTGCTCCTACAAGCAAAGCTGAGTTAAGAGGAACTCAAGCGACTTCGGCAATGTCCGTAGCACTGCTATCGCCCCTGCCAACTTGAATAAAGCTCGAAGAATTGGCCTCATGAGATTGGTTATGTTATTGACACTTGTAGTGATATCACTTGTCTCTCTAGCAATGTTGCGTCACAGCTTGGGATTATGGTCAAGCCCTCGGATATAAAGATATTTGGTTTTGGCAACACCCCTTATAATGGCTTTACAGGGAAGGCTAACTATATCGATTACCTTCTCATATTAATCAAGCGGACTTTCTCATCGAAGGTAAAGTGACTGATAGACTTATGCCATCAGTGTCCTCATTATAAGTTATATTACACAGGACACCTGGGATTGACCAGGTCAAATATTTTCTGCGTGGCACAGTCACATTTCTATGAAAGACATTGATGGTAGTGGTAGATATAGCCAGACATTATCTCTTGATAGGAAATTTAAACACAACAGCTTAAAGTTCTATAATAACAACGAAGTGAGTCAAAAGTCACTTCGGTTTTTATTAATTTATTTATTTTAATTGTTATTTGACTGTGTTAATTAGTTTTAATTAACTGTGATATTAGTTTTAAGTTTTTGTTTGTCTGTGTAATTATCTAGTCAGCTATGATTTTGTAAAAAAAATTTACCTGTGATGCCTGAAGATGCCTACAATGTTAGGTGAAATATATAGCTAAATAATTAGTCTTTGTTGTTATTATAGAACTTTAAGCTGTTGTGTTTAAATTTCCTATCAAGATGTGGGAGTTCTATAAAATAAATACAAAAGAGAAATTACAGACATTATCTTTAGGTTTGTACCATAACCACGTGATCAACATGAGATTACCGGTTTTATGTCCAATGCTTAAACTTCGTGACCTAATAAGTATGAGTTTTACTGTACATAGATAGGGGAAAGTAATTTAAAATTAAAAAATAAGGTGATACATACCGACCAGAGAGAACTGAGATCTATTTGACGAATCTCTATGTTACTGTTGCCTGTCTGGTGCACTATGGCGGCTGCAACAACCAAAGACTTTAATCACTATAGGTGACGGGGTAACAAAGCTATGCCCACACGGCATAGCTGTTAATGTCATCAACAACAGGTGATCATTTTAAAATATTAGCCTTCATGCTTTAAAAGTGTGGACACTGACAATAAGGGAAGTCTCAGGTACTTCTTCCACTTTACTGGACTGCACCTGTGGTCAGTTCACAGCTTGTCGTGTTCACTTTTTCTAGTCTCACTAGCTCCTCTAATCTAATTAGATTACATAATAATTAGCTCCTCTGGTCTAATTAGTATATAAATCTCAATGTTATATTGTTTTATAAATATCAACTAAATTTCTTTAGTCTCACCAGGTACTTGATATACTCAATTCTCTGTCCAGACCGGTACAGCCCGATGAGGAGAGACGCCGGTAGCATCCCTGAAGTTATTGTGCATAAATCCATTCCCATAGCCCTGACCTGATCTCCAAAGTTCCGGAAATCACTAGGAGGTGTCTTACAGAACTGAACACAGCATTCCTAATCACCTACGCTAATCCTGAGACTACAGACACCGCTGTAGTTGTCGGTCCGAAGGTTCAGTATCTTTCCGACCCTTCGCCGGCCTGCAGAACTTTGTCTTTCCTTGAGCTGGAGACAACGGAAACGGAGATCCAGACTTGTCTCAGACGAAATCCAACTCCACATTTGCGTAACAGCCAAAGGTAACCACGTAACACCTAGGCTGGGTTGGTCGGCCTCGAATTTAAGACCTAAGAGAACGGTACACGAGATAACCTTAGAAAATGTCCTCCCCCGGCTGGATTAGAACCCTCGAACCCCAGGTCGTAAAGCAAGCGCTCTACCACTGAGCTACCGGCCATCGTTATAACTGCATATTATTTATGTACTTATTCTTTATAATTCAAATTGTGATTTGTCCTTAGTAGTCCCATAGAAAATGTCAGTCAAATGGTTTTAATTTAATCTTTACTCTGATGAAACTCTTTTATCCCTGTTAAGAACATACAAGGGTGTAGAATATCGAAAGACGGTCATATGGGAGCAACTGTCTAAAGGAGTTCTAAAAATACTTATAACGTAGTTTACATCCACTATATGTTTCTAAATAGACTAATATATAATATTTCATAAAAAGGGAAGAAATTTCGTCGCTGAAGTAAAGTTTATAGGATATAGTTACCTCTAGCCTGGAAGGCACTGCCCATGTTTCTACACGCCATGACGACGCGAGCTCCCCTGGACGCCAGGATACGGCACACCTCGAACCCCAAACCTGCAACAGATAACATCTACTTCAAAGCTTCTCTCCTGAAAAGCTAGTGAAATGAAATACTAAACTACTCCTCATGTATATAATATATACATAGCAAAAACTTATTTTATTTTATTTTATCCGGTTTCAATTTAGTTATTTTCACCATAATTAACTAATGCTAATGAAGTATTTTGTGAGGTTATCTGGCTGATAACTTTGGTGCATCGTCTAGTGTTGCGTCTAACTGTCATGGTTAAATTGGGGATAAAATAGTTCTCAGCTCTCCTATAATGTTAAACTAACATATCATGCAAGGCTATGTCTAAAACTCTGCTGTCACAAAGACATTTAAAAAGTGGAGCATAAACTTAAACATTTTTTGAGGATTTTCAATGAAAATGTCGGCTGAAATAATGGTGCTGTCAAGAAGGGCCTAACATCTTGGCTGGCAAGTAGGGTCTAACATCGTGAATGAAAAGAAGAGCTTAACATCGTAGCTGACAATGAATCAGTTACATTCCATCACATTAATACTCCTGTAGTTATTAACCAATATTAAGTTTTAACTTAATATTGTTTACTGATTATTACAGCTATGACAATTTAATCCACTGAACCCTATTGTTTGATAAAACCATTCGCCGATGATACCGAAAATAAAATTTAAGAACTTCGTTGAAAACCATTTATTCATCGTGTTATCCTTCGTTTGATTTTTGACGTTTTTATTTTATTATGAGACCTCTCTATATCGGAAGAGATTAAACCTTTTAGCATTTTAGAGTCAAAAGCTTTTGATGTCTCTAATCTTTGATCTGTTAAGTGCAATGCGTAGTTACTGCAGGATCATAGATTTACCTGTGTTCGCTCCGGTTACGATGACTGTTTTGCCATTGATTCTCCCCGGGCAAATGAGGAAGCTTCTGGCCCACACCAGATAGAACTTAATGCTGGTTATCGCACCAGCTATCGCCCAGAACACCCAGTTAAATAAGGTATAACGGATAGCGAACAAACAGCCTTTGACGACTATCCCCATGACGAGACCTGAAACCATATAGTTAATTGATTTTAGAAATATAGAAGTATTTCTGACGAACTATATTACTGTAAACCCTAGATTGAATGAAACGCTATTAATGGATTGTTATAATGGAGAAAAACGATCTTATCTTTAGAAAAGAGTTACTAACTTAAGTAGGTACATAGACCATATCATGAATAAATAAATTATTAATTAAATAAAGATATCGCTCGCTGGATTGCTATAAATATATACATATCTTAAAATAAAAATAATAATTTAAATAAAAAAAACTTTAAGAAGAGAGGCTCGTTTTGCTAGCCAAATGCTAACGTAAAACATGTAGTAGAATAAAAAAGCTAAAATATAAAATTGGGTACATTTAAAAATGCTCGATTCTTTCGCAAGATTGCTAAAAATATAAATGCAAATGCTAAATAAAATGCTATAAATATATATAAAAAAATTAGGCACAGGGTCCTCGGAAATCTCCTCGTGACAATGGATTCGCAACGCTCACTGTAATGGATGGATTACGGTGCATATAATAGATTCGCTACACCAAATGTACTGCTGCACGTCTTGGGCCTCGCTTTGCTCGTCCTCTGATATTAAATACATTCTTAACAACGGTCACCCATCAAGGTACTGACCTTTCTCGACAATGCTTAACTTTTTGTTATACTTGGTGTATTAAAACAAAACCTAGTATACTTATTTATTATTTACCTTTTTTTAAGACTGCAATTTTTGCTGGTTAATGACGTCAAAAACCAGCTATGATTTACTGGTTCATCTGAAACCAGTTTCATGTATATTGAGAACCCGTATGGATATGGAGATGGGAGTGGGAAGGGGTGTATAATTTAGCGGAAGGGGAGTAAACAAAAGAGGAAAGATTGTCAAATTCTGCGTAGACGAGGACTCATAAAACTGCAGCCCCTACAGAAGATCACCTAGATAGATGCTAGGTTATAAGATTACAAAGGACTTACTAGCTATAACTTACCCTAATAACACTCTTGAATATTTATTAAGAAAATACACTCTTCAAAAAACCAAACACTTAACTTCACAAGTAAAATTTTCAGAACAAATTCTAAACCGTTTTTCACATTGTACCACTACACGAACATGATATCGAGGCCCGGACGTATCGATCAATTCGTAAAATGAAAAAATTGAATGTGAACCCCGGATCGGAAAAGCAAGGTCAGGCAAGGCTGTGACTGGCACCACGTCTTCTCTGCATCGCATCACCAACCCCTATTGTGTGCTAATTATTTGGAAAATAATTTCCTGGATGTCACACACTCGACACTAAATACGCATTTATAATGGCGGAGAGGGGTATTTAAAAATTGAGGACTAATTATTGCATTAGAGCTTACGTATCATTTCATAATACCTAAATATACAACCAGACAATGCATCGAACTAAATTTAACTATAACCAGTATAGTGGTTCAGACATCCTTGTGCAAAGTATCATTGTGATATTGATGCGCACTAAATGGCTGATTGATTCTGTTTTATCATAAATGCCATCAGACCAATCATTACAACAATGTCATTCATCTCTGATAAATAAACCTCTTAGAATTACGGGGAGTTCTCAAAGCGCTCTAGATCGTTAGACTTCCATCTAAGATTAGAGCGCAGCTCTTACAAATTTGAATCACTCCCTACTTTTCCTTTTATATTCACATCAAACTAAAACAAAAAATCTGGTACAGGGTAATTCGGAACGTTTTCATACCACATCGGATTCGCCACGCTCATCCTCCCTACTTCAGATTCGCTTCGCTCGTCCTTGGAATACACAAACCACCAAATGCACTGCAGCACGTCGATTCATTTTGTCTCCTAAAGATTGATTTCCTACTGAAGTTCTGAACCAATCCAAGTTCCAACTCTCTAGCATAAATTCATACAACTTTGTGAAAACCTCTTATTCACGCCGTCAGAATATAAGAGTGAAAATATTTACGGATAGTAAGGTATCGCTGCTGGCCCTAAACAATACTAGCAATCATTTTCTCATTATTGAGAGGATCAGGAACACTCTAAGCGTGGTATCTGGCACAATGAATGTTTATTTTTCCTGGGTTAAAGCTCACATCGGCATTGAAGGGAATGAAAACGCAGATAAACTCGCTAAGGCTGCTTCCAGACTTGACTTATCAGAGGTTAAATACACCAAGTTTCCCTTAACTTACCTAAAACACCACGCTAGAATGATAAGCAAGGAAATGTGGCAGCTACAATATCACTGGTGTAGCTACAAGGGACTTTATACCATCAGTAAACTTCAGGCTGAGTTTAAATCATATGGACATATGGATACCAAAAAGTAAAAAGGGGATAAGTCGAAAAATGCAACTTTTCAGGAACCGAAAAACAAACTTTGAATGAAGCTCTAAAATCGTTAAAACCAGTTACAGTTTTTATTTTAACATTATTCTGTTTATTAATATTTCTGTATAATGAGAAGTAGTTTTGTATTCAATTAATAAATAGTTCACGAGATATTGAGGAAAATTTAGGAAAAACCACTGACATACCTTTTTTATCGGTTTCAAAGAGGTAGTTATCCCCTTTTGACTGATTTTCCACTTGTCATTTTTAAGGTTGTTGAACTAAAAATCAAACTATTTTTCATGGTTAAAGTAAGCTTACTATTATAGTAAATTATCTATGTAGATAGAGTTTCATATTTCTAAGTAAAATGTGTATAAACATGAAAGTAAAAATTTACTAATTTACACAGAAAACAAAAATGTTCCTGAGTTAGCCCGGTGTCCATTTGAATACTAAAATCAATGTGTTTAGATAGGAATATTTTAATTTAAGTTAATATCATTGTTTCAAGAATTGAAATTGAAATATTAGCTTAAAATATCCAAAACATTGGCTGTGCGACTTTTCGGTAATGTAGTCTTCACTGAAAAGTATAAAGGAGATAAGTCATTCTTAGGTCATATTTAGGTATAAGTTCATATTAATGATATAAACATTAAAACGTAAAAAGGAGGTAACTCACCAGTGCAGCGTTGCCAAGTAATACTTACTTGGTAAGCTGTAGATGTTTTCAGTATTGGCCTTTTCATAGTTTTGAATACTTATACAGGGTGGACAAAAATCTCCTCTCCCCAAACTTATTGGGAGTTATAATGAAATAAAAATATTATTTATAAACTATATAAAATTTAGATTGCGTAACTTAACAGTAAAGTGATTTTTCATTGCTGCGCAATTTGTTTTTTTTGACAAGCGATATAATAATAATTATAGAACTACTCAATAAGTATATACGGGCCATTGAAATTTTTTGGCTATAGGTTTCAAAATTTAATTTTTAGTATTTTCAAAATTGCGCTAATGCGCACGCGCAAAAATGTTTTTTTTTTTCAAAAATTCGTGTAGGGTATCAAATTGTAGGTATTGGTGAGTAGAACACAAACATGCATTATTTTTTTCAAAATGGCAACCTTAAACCCGTTAAAATATCAAAATTCACCAAACAATTGTAGGAACCCCCCCCCTTTAACTAACCCATAAAAGCAGCCCTAAACCTATTAAAAATGCTTAATAATAGCTTTGCTATGGAAATTCTCCCGATAAAAATGTTCAGAAGTTAATTTTAGTAATATAAAATTTCACTAACGCGCATGCGCAAAAATAAATATTTTTTGAAAAAATCGTGTGGGATATCAAATCGTAGGTATTGATGGGTAGAACACGAATATGCACCGGCTTTTCAAAATGGCGACCCTTACACCCGCCAAAAATTTCAAGAACCACAAAACATTGTTGTCCCCCCTAACTAACCCTTAATATGCAGCCCAAAATATTAAATAAATGCTCAATAGGAGCGATTGGAATTCTCCAGATAAAAATGTTTCAAAAGTTAATTTTAGCAATATAAAATTTCACTAACGCGCACGCGCAAAAATAAATATTTTTTGAAAAAATCGTGTGGGGTATCAAATCGTAGGTATTGATGGTTAGAACACAAATATGCATCGATTTAATTTTAAAAATGGTGACCCTAACACTCGTCCAAAATATCAGACACCACAAAAATTGTTGTGACCCCCCCCCCTTCAACTAACGTATAATGAGCAGCACTAAAATATTAAATAAATATTTAGTATAAATAAAAATAACCATACAATACTAGGGCTCGTTTCGCTCGCCTTTATGTGCTTAGTTGTCAATATCTATTTTAAGGGAAACATATAAAACAAGGCATAAAATTCATGGGCTCGCTTCGCTCGCCTTTATGTATATGTTTATCAGAACCTAATTATATAGCATAGAGTAAAGACATAACATAATATTTTAGAGCTGGCTTCGCTCGCTTTTATGTGCTTGTTTAATAGCCAATTTTAAACTAAAGAATTAAACTTTTACATAACATTCTAGGGCTCGCTTCACTCGCTTATATAAGTTTGTTTTTCGATAGCTAAATTTAGAAAAAAATTAACATAAAATAAGATTCAAGGGCTCGCTTCGTTCGCCTTTATGTGTTTGCATATCAGTGCTTTCTTAAGAGTATTAAATGAAAATAACCATACGATGCTAGGGCTCGCTTCGCTCGCCTTTATGTGCTTGTTTGGTACTAGCCAACTTTAATCTACAGAATCAAACTTTTTCATAAAAAATCTATGGCTCGCTTCGCTCACCATTAGGTGTTTGATTGGAACTAGCCAATTTTAAACTATAGAATCAAACTTTTACATAACATTCTAGGGCTCGCTTGCTCGCCTCTATATATATATATATATATATATATATATATATATATATATATATATATATATATATATATATATATTATATATATATATATATATATATATATATATATATATATATATATATATATATATATATATATATTATATTATTATATATATATATATATATATATATATACGATACCTAATTTTTGAGAAAATTTTAAAGCATAGAATAAGATTTAAATAATAAGATAAGATTTATGTGCTTGGTTGTCAATATCTACTTTAAGAGGAACATTTAAAACAAGGCATAAAATTAAAGGCTCGCTTTGCTCGCCTTTTTGTCTATGTTTATCAAAACATTTTTTAGCATAGAGTAAAGACATAATTAATATTCTAGGGCTCGCTACGCTCGCCTTTATGTGCTTGTTTGGTACTAGCCAATTTTAATCTAAAAATCAAACTTTCATAAAAATCTAGGGCTCGCTTCGCTCGCCTTTATGTGCTTGTTTGTCAATATCTTTTTTAAGAGTAACATTTAAAACAAGGCATGGATATCATGGGCTCGCTTCGCTCGCTTGTATAAGTTTGTTTGTCGATACCTTAATTTAGAAAAAAAATATAGCATAAAATAAGATTCAAGGGCTCGCTTCGCTCGCCTTTATGTGTTTGCATATCAGTGCTTTCTTAAGAGTATAAAATAAAAATAACCATACAATACCAGAGCTCGCTTCACTCGCCTTTATGTGCTTGATTGGTACTTGCCAATTATAAAGTATAGAATCAAACTTTTACATAACAATCTAAGGCTCGCTCGCTCGCCCATATATGTTTGTTTGTCGATGCCTAAATATATAGAAAAATTTAAAACATAAAATAGAATACAAGGCCTCGCTTCGCTCGCCTATATGTCTTTGCATATCAGTACTTTTTTAAGAGTATATAATTAAAATAACAATAATTACTAGGGCTCGCTTCGCTCGCCTCTTTGTGCTTGTTTGCTAAATTTTACATTAAGAGAAACATTAAGAACAAAGCATAAAATTCATGGGCTCGCTTTGCTCGCCTTTTTGTATATGTGTATCAGTTCCTAATTTTATAGCATAGAGTAAAGACATTTTGAGTAATAGCCGCCATTTTAAAAAAGCGAGGCATATTTGTGTTCTACCCATCGATACCTACAATTTGATACCACACATAATTTTTCAAAAAAATTATTTTTTTGGCGCGTGCGCGTATGTGCGATTTTGAAATTGCTAAAATTAACTTTTGAAACTTTTTCTCCGAAGAATTTCTATGGCCCGTAAAGGGCTTTTATTGGCTATTTTTCCCATATTTTAAGGCTTCTCCTTATGCCTTAAAAGGGGGGGGGGGGAACAAGCATTTTTGGTGGTTTTCGATATTTTTGGCGGGTGTAAATATCCGCCATTTTGAAAAAGCGGTGCATATTTGTGTACTACCCATCGATACCTACAATTTGATACCCCGCATGATTTTTAAAAAAAAAAAAATTGCGCGTGCGCGTTTGTGCGATTTTGAAATTGCTAAAATTAACTTTTGAAACTTTTTCTCCGAAGAATTTCTATAGCCCGTAAAGGGCTTTTATTGGCTATTTTTCCCATATTTTTAGGGCTTCTCCTTATGGCTTAAAAGGGGGCGGGACAAGCTTTTTTTGGTGGTGTTCGATATTTTTGGCGGGTGTAATAGCCGCCATTTTGAAAAAGCGTACATATTTGTGTACTACCCATCGATACCTACAATTTGATACCCCACATGATTTTTCAAAAAAAAAATTTTTTTGGCGAATGTGCACATTCGCTTATAAATCGACAGATGCGCGTGTGATATAGTTGGCTATATTTTTCCTGTTGTTGAATAAAATAGTTACACATGTATACCAAATTTCAACTTCCTAGCTATTGTAGTTCCTAAGATGAGAAATCGGACAGACAGACGCTCGACAGAAAATATAAGGGTTTCGAAGATTATCTTCGAAACCCTAACAAAAAGACGATAAGTTGACTTATCCCCTTTATACTCAGAAACCCAAATGCATACTTTTGCAAAAGGGTATAACTCGACTTATGTCTTTTGTATTTATAATTTTCACAACTTATTGAAATCCATATGGGATAACTTAACTTATACCCTTTATACTAAATGTTTCTGTCCGAAATGTAAGATAACTCCTTTGTATTAAGTTAATAATTAAAAAACTAATTATCGTAAACTAACATTCGTTACACCAATCGATAGAGCTTCTTTTGCTGATTCCAGCGATAGTAATAACTCAAAATCGGCATTTTTCGACTTATCACCTTTTTACTTTTTGGTATCCATATCTTACCAACTAACACAGTTCCTGACAGGCCACGGAAAATTCAGGGCATATCTTCACAAGTTTGGCTTATGACGATGGCTTATTACGATGATTCACCATCGTGTATCTGTAATGACACACATCACCTCAGACTGTTCATCATGTTCTGTTCGACTGCAGACTACTAGATGCTGCAAGAGTTTCACTGCTGCGTGCTTTCCTTTGTCAAGGAGAGACTTGGCCTCCACCGCTTCAGTCCCTTTTGAAACCCGAATTCCTTCCTCCTTTTCTTAGCTTTTATTAAGCATTCCTTTGAAGTTTAACTTCTATAAATCCAACCATTGTACCTATAGTTGTAACATTAAATCTTAGTGATGTACCTTATAATTTAAATATTGTAAACTTGTTTCAACCAGCCTGCAGATCAAAACCTTTAGTAGCCTAGTAATCTTGAAACAAATAAATATTATATGTGAATTAATTACTGTTCTAACTCGGGCTGTCTAATATTTTGGAGGTTAGTAGTATCTTGAGATGTTTGGAACCTGTGGAGCTTAGTTTCAAATACTCTAGTATTATTAATCTACTTGTATGAGGCTTGCGAAAGCTAATCTTTGTTTAATATTAAAGCAATAGTAATTAAATGACCAAAAAACCAATATTAGTTGTATTAAATTATGAAACTAGGTTAAGTATTAAGTCATACATTGTTTAATTTATCTTAATAAGATTCCTTTTCTCTTTTGTCACAAGATTAGGTTTTAGTTTCAAATGTATTTGATTATTCGTGTATTATTTATAATTTTTTATGTTACTCAGACTAGTTATATTGATTATAAAACTCTCAATGCCGCCAAAGTTTTAAAGATAAGTAACTAAGCTTTAAACTAGTGCAAATAATAGTGCGTACTTCTAATTTTGGAGGCATTGTTTTGTATAACCAACTGGATAATTATGCGCATTTCCTTTGAAAAATACAGACAAAATGAGATACGAGCAGTGCTTGACAATTGAGTAACTGCTTAGGTTATAAAGCATGTACCGGAACCTTAAGCAAGAAATGGGTTGTTAAGCACGGAAACACGCATTCTAAATTAAATTCGCCCGACAGCGGACCACCGTGCCGGAATTATTTATTTAGTAGTTGTAAACTTGTATAAAAACTATGTACAAATTATCATTTCAACCAGGATTGTTATTAATCACACAAACATGCATCCAAAGGAAATTTGCCCGACATGCGGACCACCGCGCCAGAATTTTTTTTAGATCCAGAAAAAATGCGGAAATATTTGGGTCCATTTAGCTTGCGGATCTCCCTGCTGATTTTTTCTACTACAATGGTGTGTAAGGTAAGTTGTAAAAGCAGATCGCAGGACGGTGCTCAACTTCATGTTTTATTAAACGCCTACCATAAAAATGTATACTAAAAACAACAATACAAAAATGTATTGCATGTATAAGACTTATTTAACTGGACTAAGCAATACCATTGCTTGTGTTCAAATATGATATTTATTTATCCAGTATCTAATATCTAGTCACTGTTTGAATTTGAATTTCAAACTTGTGGTTGTAACAGTATAGTTGTGGTCTTGACCTAAATATACATATTTTAAATAAAATAGGTCTATTCTACTGTTTTCAAACACATGTTTAAACAAATATTCTTTAAATTTGGGTTCTATAATAAAAATAAATATACGTTACATTTATGATGAAAATTTGCAAAAACTTTATAGTTTAACACATGGCTAAAATCAGTTGACGGCGCGGGAAAATAGTGTCAAAAAACCAATGAGGTTGGTCGGATTTGAAATGGTGGTCGTCTAGGAATGACCTCATTGGCTACGATGAGGTATTATTTTCCCACGCTGTCAACTGATTTTAGCCGTGTTTTACACTACAGTGTAATAAATTAACATTTACATTTTGATGAAGGCATTATTGGTTTATAAACAATATGCTTGGTAAAGTCAGCTATATTTGGGGACTTGCCAAGTCCTCCGGGGGGGGGGGGGGCTTCGTCTCATCAGTAACATTTCTATTTGTAAGTCATTGCTTCTGGAATCCAAAGAGAATGCGCTGAAAATGTTTATTGTTAGCAAATCTGTTTAGCAAATTTTTGTTAAACTTTAATTGTTTAACAATTATAGTTTATTAGTTTTTGTGCAGGAAATCAAACACAATAAAAAAATTCCTAGCTTGTGTGGACCCGACACGTTGTTTTCTTATTATAACCTAAAATAGTGTAAATAACAGTACAAAAGTAACGTAGGAACTAAGATTTGAACCCAGGTCCTTTGCTCTAAGTACTTTGAGTAGTTTGGTCTACTCTGGAACGGTTTAATTTGACTCAGTATGCCTAAAACAAAGTATACCTTGTAATCGATAAGTTAAGTGTTATTTTATGGATTACTCCATAAAACTTACTACTTCATCAAATAAACTTACTTTCTGCATAGAAAATGGCGCCATTTGAACATTTGTTTTACCGGCCATATTTTATGTTTTCCGATTATGAACGATTGTTATTAGGGATTTTTGGTTTCATAGAGTGGTCGTATTTAGTTTGAACCGAGTTAAATCTTTTCAGCACCTTCTTAGATTTAATTTAAAATCTTAGATCTAATTTTCTTAAATTAGACGAAAAACTTTTTCCATAAAAGAATGTTAACCCTTAATTATTTGAATTGTTTGAAAATTACTCAGCAAACCAGGTTAATGACGTCTTATTAAACAAGGATCTTTGTAAAAATAAAAGGGTAAAGAATTAGGATTGCAGTTGCTCTCGATAGAATGCGCCTCTGTCCATATTACCAGACTAGTATCTGTCGCATCCTCATCTACACATACACACCCAGGGGGGTGTAACTAGGAAAATAAAGCGAGGGAGGACAACGACAACGTTGTCCTACACTGAGTTTTAAAGTATTAGAGAAGTCCATAAAGTAAAAGTTTTCACTCTTAAATTTATGACGCATAATGCCTACATACATTAATCTTAGAATTTTTGTAATTTCATAGGATTTATAGTTTAATCATCTCAAACAAGGTATGAGTAACATTAAATACGTACAGTTGTACGTATACCTTACACCAGCCGTGTGTAAGGTATACGTACAGTTGTACGTATTCCTTACACCAGTCGTGTGTAAGGTATACGTACAGTCGTACGTATACCTTACACCAGTCGTGTGTAAGGTATATAATGCCTTGCACCAGCAACTCACGTTAGAAGAATACTTCAATAAAATTAATTAATAAGAGGCTCGCTTTGCTCCCTTGATAGAAGGGACAATAAATATATAATTAATTAAATAAAGACATCACTAGCTAGATTCCTGTAAATATATACATAAAAGTAGACTCGCTTCGCTATCAAAATGGAAACATAAAAAATTATATACATTTAAAAGGGCGTGCTGCAATGCTAATAATGTATATAGATATATGTAGAAATAGAGGATTGCTTCGCTCGTTTCACATAGAGGTTTGTTTCGCTTGCAAAATGCTCAATTATAAATTTAAGCCCATTAAAAAGGGGTCGCTACGCTAGCTATGTTGCTATAAATATAGCTAAGTAAATTTTGAAAAAGAAGCTCGCTTCGCTCGCTAGATTGCTAACATATATATGTAATAACATGCAAAGAGGTCTCGATCTTTAAAAACTGCATTTAACGCTCGCTAAATTGCTGTAAATAAATTTTGGAAGAGAGGCTTGCTTCGTTCTCTAGATTACTACAACTATAATTGCAAATATATGCAGAGAAAAGAAAGAAAGTAAATACCCTTTACTTTTTATATAAACAATTACAATAAAAATGTTATAAATAACAAAACAAAAACAATTTTAATACATTAAAATACAATAAAATACATAGAGGCTCGCTTCGCTCGCAAATTTGCTTTAATATTGATAAAATGTAACGGGGCTCCCATCGCTCGCTAGAAAGATAAAACCCTAATGTAATATGAAAGAAGGAACTCAAATATTTATTTTGTGCTGAAAAAATGTTAAATTGTTTTGAAACTGTTTCGGCCATATTAAATTTTACGAAATTTGTAAATTTGATTTTTTTCATGTCTCATGTTTTATTTTTGTATAATACTATGAGCTTCCTAATGATGTATGACTTAATTTTTTCTCTCAAATTTATATTTTAATTGGTCCTCTATATTGTTCGCTATTTGGAAATAATTGTCGAATTTCATCCAACAACTATACAGCTCTGACAACAACTATACAGCTCTGACAACAACTATACAGCTCTGACATGTAAATATTACCAGATGCACACCAAATTTAATCTTAAACTAACAATCAAATATTGTGCCAATTAGCCGTTTAATGTTTTTTGAAATTACCAATGCTTCTGGCAGTAACTACCGCTACCATGTCATATTCATCCCTTGGTCGCATTGACCAAATAGCAAATGGATGTCAGTTGACGAGAACATTTCCCAGGCGAATAGACATTCTTGGTCAAATAATGCCATCTGCATTTAATTGAATATTTGGTCATATTTTTTAAGCAAGACTACATTATTAGCTACGTTTCGTATGATTATAGTCAGTGTTGCAAATTAGAGAATAAATAACTCTATAAAAGAGCAGTTTTTGTTTGCAGCAAGTTTTTATGAACACGCACAGCACATTTTACTCGGATATATTTAAATGGGATCAAGCAGGAACTGTTTTATTGACCCCCCTCCCCCTCCCCCTCCCAGTATAATAAGCTTAGTTATCATACTTATTATTTTACTTCCACCTTCCCTCCCTCCCCCTCCGATTAAACAAGTCTTGGTTTTTATTTTTCCCCGCCCACTACCGTAGGTAAATGAGAAATGTATTGTGTGCGCCCTAAACAAACAAAGAAGAGGTTTTTATAATGATTACTATTATTTATTTTGCGTGTGGTATCCCTGGTAAGCATGATTATGATTACAGTCCATCGCATGACTTCATATTGTCAGGCAAAATAGCCCAATTTGAGGCATTTCCATTTTACTTAACATTGAATCGATCTAAACTTAGTTTTATTGGCTTTGATTAACTACATAATTTAAATAAACAATATATATATATATATATATATATATATATATATATATATATATATATATATATATATATATATATATGTATGTATGTATGTATTCACTCGTGATATACATAAATAATTTACACCTTGATATATCGCGGACTCATTTTCATTTACAAAAAGGTTATATATTTAACAATTAAGGGTAGGATAGTTTTTTTAAAGAAAGACTTATTAATCCTATAAAATAGGGTTCTTAGTTGTGCTATTCTTCTTAAGAAGAACCTAGCACATCGTGTCCGCCATGTTTAGTTTGGTTTAGTTTTCCGATAAGTATTATCTATTACAGTTTAACTCTATGACTATTATAAAATTTGAAATATGTTTACTTTCTCTATTGTTTGATATTTGTTAAAAGACAAACTTTTCTTTTTGTTGTGTTAATTAGTTTCAGTTTTTACGTTTTTAGCTCAGAGGATGGAGAGTTATATTTTTTAATGTGTAACTACTAATTTTTTAATGTTGTTAATTGTACAACATTTTATTACGCCGAGTGACGATGCGTTGCACGCCGAAAAACAGAAAAGTCAAAGTTAATTGTCATCAAAGATTGAAAAGTAAAAAGTTAATATTTTTAAAATGGTGGCCAGTATTAAAATGAAATTTAGGGAATTTAGTACATCCACTTATGTACATGTGTGCCGAATTCCAACATTTATCAGTAAACTATTTTTTTTAAATTAATGTATAGTGATTCAGCAAAATAGGTTAACTCTCTACTAACTAAAGTAGGTCTAAAACATTTCTTCTTCCGGGCTGCACTTGACTTTCTGATTTTGCGCTTTGAGCTTACGCTCAGCGGGAGTTTAGCGCCTCCTAGACACACACACACACACACAGTCAGCACGATGAATACCACTTAAAACGTCATAAAATATCTGAAACGGATAATTATGATGAAACCGAGGTTTCGAATTTTTTAGCCAACACAATAATAATAATAATAATGTCCATTTTAGCCTTGTGGCTCATCAATGATTACAACTGCGGAAACAACCTCAGGTGGTTTTGACAACTGTTACGCTCCGTATTCTAAAGTTGGCGACAGTTTAATAACATACATAACTGTCTTGTTTACATAAGATACAATAATGTTATGTAAACAGAGACCGTATAACCTAGGATGCGAATCCAAGACCTTTGTGGGGACACTGGTCAGTATATATACTGACGTTTAATAAGCTCGGAGACGGCTCCTGTAAACATAATACTTTTCCTACATACTGACAGTAGTGGGTGAGAAAAAGTATTATGTCGAAAACTGCATGTAAGGGACAATGCAAATTGAAAGCTGGCTTGTCCCCCAACTCTTTTACACAGTGTAGGAGACATGTACAGGAGACATGTACATCATGTCTCCGCAACATATATTATTAATGTAACGTCATGAGTATAAATATTACATTGGACTTATATAAATATTACGTTAGACTTTATAACTATGCAGATCTATCACATGCATCAACAGTTTTCAGCTTACTTTATACTTTTAAAGGAAAAATAAGTTTGCGGTCATGAAGGGGGGAGGTGGTAATTTTCTTTAAAGAGAATTTCTTTTAATTTTCCTTTATGTTCAAGTTTTAGCCTTACTTTTACGTAATCAATATGTTCTATACTACCTTAATGCTCCAGTATTTCACACAACTCTTAAAAAAAGACAGTAATTAAGTTCCGTCGAAATGTACAACGAGTAAAGTCTTCAAACAATAGGACTTACGAAGAAGACATTCAATTAATTTTGATTTAACTTTGAAAGAACTTCGGACTTAACATTGATCTGATTGAAACGAGGCTAGGTGGGCTTTATGCCATGCTAGGTGGCCTTTGTGCCACCTCCCTGGCAGTTTTAAAACAAAACCTTCTCGGACCACCCAGGTACACCTGGTCTAACTCCATCCTTTCATATTTATGTAGCATAAAATAATACGGAATACATTAACACTTGATGTTTTCTTTATTTTGTCTCTGAGGACCATAAAGACTGACCAAACATATATGGCGTTTTTTTATTATATTATTTACTGATCTATGATGGACATACAAACTCTCTTCTCTGGTATGATGAGTAGGGTCTATGTTATATATTTTCTTATCAATTATTTTGATAAAGGAGTGCCGGAGGTTGATAACCTCCACCCCAAAATTTCCTTTTTCGTAAGGCGTAATATTTAAATCTATTCTAAAATTTCAATTAGGCGTATTCATTTACAGACAAAATAATTATGAGACCTTGTTACTCGAGTCACGGCAGCTATCTACTTGATGGCGCAAGTCACGGCAGCTATCTACTTGATGGCGCAAGTCACGGCAGCTATCTACTTGAAGGTGCAAGTCGCGGCAGCTATCTACTTGATGGCGCAAGTCACGGCAGCTATCTACTTGATGGCGCAAGTCACGGCAGCTATCTACTTGATGGCGCAAGTCACGGCAGCTATCTACTTGAAGTCTGATGCGCAAGTCACGGCAGCTTGAAGGTGCAGTCGCGGCAGCTATCTACTTGATGGCGCAAGTCACGGCAGCTATCTACTTGAAGATGCAAGATGCGGCATCTCCTAATTTTTTTTATTTTGAATACAGTGCAATGCAAATGCAGCATTGCCTCTAGCAATCCTTTATACAAGGAAAAATGGGTTTTTCAAAGTTGATATAAACTCTGCTACGACATAATTACAAAAAAACATCAATAATATACATGCATTAATAAATAAATTAATAAATATACAATATAACTATATAAGTTGCAATAAAGTATAATTATTTTCTTCGTTTAGGAATTATAGGTAAATATTTATATTAAATTTATTCCCACCGAATTTTTGTGAAAATTTACAAAAGCTAGAGTTAGGATCTGGCTCAGGACGACGATTAAACATTCGTCTTCAAGTGACTTCATCATGTGCAGGACGACGATTAACATATTCATGTGCAGGAACGACGATTAAACGACGATTCGTCTTCTAGTGACGTCATCATGTGCAGGACGACGATTGAACATTCGTCTTCTAGTGACGTCATCTGGCGCAGGGCGATGAGTAAACATTAAACTTCCAGTGCCATTGTAATTTCATTCCCGTCGTAACCACCTGTATATTACTCAGAGACCAACATGTTGACAAACATGGTATTACACTACCAGTGTTGCCAACTCATGTTGACTGTCATACTGTCCCCTGAAGCAGACAACGCAGAGTAGTGTTATTATGCTATGAAGGTTGTTATTAATATATTTCTTACCATATCAATTAAGTAATTTCAAAGCGGGACTTCTGGCAGTAAACGTCTTAATTAAGTTGTGCTTACTAATAGTTAAAACTTACTTCTAATAGATAGTTACTAATTATAAAGTTAGCCCTTTTACTAAGTTAATTGACTTAATACTATGTTTGTTTGTTAAGTAGAAAGTTAATTATACATTGGGACGTAAAAGCTTAAGTTTCAATGACAAAACGACTTGAGGTTATATGAATAGTTATTTCCTACTGGAATATACTGCAAGCAAACCTCGTCTCACTAAAAGAAAATACAAAGAACATGGGAAATATGCAACAAGTCTTACTATCTCACTAATAAATACAAATAAAACATGATCTTTCTTTTGGACATCACTAAAAAAGCCAGATTTTGGAGTTAATATCTGCAAAAAAATAATCAAGGAATATTCATAAGTATATGGTGTCATTTTTATAAAAGTTGCTATCCCCAATATGTATATATATATGTATATATTATAAATATATAATATATATATATATATATATATATATATTATATATATATATATATATATATATATATATATATATATATATATTATATATATATATATATATATATATATATATATATATATATATATATATATATATATAATATATATAATATATATAATATATATATATATATATACACATACTAGGACTATTCAAGTATATTTGAATGTTTCAGCTGCATTTTGCATCTTGCCAACAATAGAGACTGGTGAATAGAGTGGATTGTTGTTAGCTGAGTTGAAAGTCGCTGCTGTTGTTGTTTCTTATATACGTGCTGCTCCACCGCGGTATTTTGAGTCATGAGCCTCTCTTTCTAATACAGGTGTCAGTATATTTCTTAAATTGGTAACCAAGTTTCATCTCGATATCAATTTCATTTAAAAATGTTGAAAACATGTGAGATCGTCTTCAATTACGACTCCGCTGGGTCCATTTCTATAGAGGAATAAAATGAAGAACCTTTTCTTCTAAACTAATCAGTTTCTTATTACACAATACCAACTGCGTGTAATGAATGCACCATATATACGTCTACATTTATTTATGTAATATTGTATTAGAGTGTTGCGCTAGTATTGATATAGGAAGCAGGTGAGGCACCCTAATCAGGATAAGGGCCTTGACAGCGCACGCGCCCTCCCGCCATCTTGGAAAATAAACACACCCTTTTGTGATGTTATGTTGAAAAAAAAATGTTTTAATAGGTAGGACGGAGCAACTACATGAGACCAAAGCAAATTAGCTCACCTTTTAAATTATGATCTTTAAAATTAAAAATAACTAACTTTATAAGTTTAGGAAGATGTGCAGGGCTTTCTGGTGCAGAGGTCACCAGGTCGGGCCAATTTCCTTTTAAAAGAGGAGATTATTTGCTCAATAGCCTAATTTGCCGGAAAAGTATCCGGTTTGTGTTTGCTAACCTGAGAAGTAGCATTACAACATGTTCCTTTATTTATTTTATATTTGTCCTAGAAATGCGCATATCTATTGCAAGTTAAACAAAACTTTCCTTGTCCAATGTGTAAATAGATCTATCTACTTAATTAAGTTGAAAATAATAAATAGAGTTTATTTGCTAGGCTGGGTATGTCGTGAAAATCTTTGTTGTTTTGGGAAGCAATGAATAATACGAGAGAGCTAATTGTTCCTACTAGACCGGGCTCAAAGTAATTGCTTTTTATTTAATAATTATAGTGACGAAGTAAAAAATCTTCCTTTTTATTATTTACTATTTAGTAACTAACTTTCCCAGATCATACAACGAGGCTATCCTGCTCTTTTAGAACAAATAACTTATAACATATTTTGGACCATTTTAACCTAATCTGCTGTCATTAAAAAATTCGTTAAAAATTACAATGTCGACCAGCAGAGTTGAAACTTGGCTCAGATGTAGCTCTATAGATTCTTATCAGATCTACTTAATTTCAGCACTACTTTGCTATTAGCAAGGTAGTCATGAATTTTAATTTTTTAACTTGCTTGGCAATAACTCAAAGAGTCATAGATGACATTTAACATATTATTTAAAACTGTAATAAGAAACTGAGATAACGTAGACGTTGAGCCATTTGTTTAATCTTGGATCAAGCTTAGCGGGACAGAGAAGCTGCTCTGTCTTTCCGTCCTGAGGTCAAACCAAATAAGAACTGACTAATAATTATTTACCAATACATTAAAAATCTTAATTAGATAGAATTTGCTCAAATATATGGATGCTTTGTTTTTTTTTTGGAAGAAATCATACATCGTTCCCTTGTTAAAACTAGGAAAAGAAAATTCCAATGATTTTTCAAAATTTATACAATTATACACAAAAGTTCTACTTATATATATATATCATTTTATACTACCGAGTTTTGCAAAACATGAATAGTTGACACAGTATAATTGTCTTCATTCGACATTCGTCACCAATAATGGCTCGACATATTGTCATGTCCCACTCTGTTTCGTTAGGTCTAACTCATCAGGGCGCCGACAGAGCCCGAGAGCAGCGCTCGTCTCTGGTAAATACTTCACATTATATTCTTCAGAATTTTAATTGAAGGTCAGAGTGAATTCAGGCTTTGTCGGTGCCCTGACGAATTAGACGTAACGAAAAAGAGTGGGACATGACATTATGTCGTGCCTTCAATTGTGACGAATGTCGAATGATAGAACTGTTCCCAGATGTATGATTATGGTTACATTTCCTTGTAACAAGCATGGAACCACCAGCTGCATTTGATGCGGCTTGGTGGTTGCAGCAATATTATACCAATTAAAACTGTGGCACTGCCTTACAAATTTGATTTGTTTTACAAAAAATATTTTCATAATTGATTCGGTTTACTATATGGTTCAGGATTCCGATGCATAAATAATAAATAGAAAATCAAAAGGGTATGTACAAGGATTATGCATAGCTACCCAGGGTTCTGCAACATTATGTTACATTCTCAATCATACATATGCTGTATGAGTAAGTTCTAACTTTTGCAGATGATCCGATAAAGATCAGAGAAAAGAATGGATGACGTCTGAGTGCCCTAGGGAATTATAAGCATTCGTTTACATAAAAAGAGCCTCTCATGACAAGACAGGATCAAAATTAATCCATCAAAATTTCAAGTATTCCGCATAGACCGGAAACGAATAAATGTCCATCGGAATGATATCAAATTAATTTGAAGTTGAAGCCCTTAAATATTTTGGAGTCACTTTTGATGTTAATAATGTTTGTGACAAGGCCTCTAACCACAAGGTAACTCCCAACATGGCACCACAAGGTAACTCCCAAACATGGCACCACAAGGTAACTCCCCAAACATGGCACCACAAGGTAACTCCTCAACATGGCACCACAAGGTAACCCCAAACATGGCACCACAAGGTAACCCCTCAAACATAGCAAGACATTATTTATAGCTGTCCATTATTTGATACTGATAAAATCTCAATAACATTTAGTCTTGTCACAAGAGGAGAATCCTGGACCTGGAATCCTACTAATTTTCAAATGTTTTCAAAATATTTTAAAATTTTCTGTAAATTCAAATAATCTTTGGATTTTTACTAATTGAGTTAATAACTTAATATTGGCACTTAATATTTCTTTGTTTTATTATATACATCTTTTTAATTAAAAATATTTTTACATTAATTTACATGTTTATTTACTTTTCGTATGTATAATCTATGTGTCTATAATTCAATTAAGAACATAAATATATATAATATATGAGGTTAAATTTGACATAATAATATTTAACAATCAAAATTATTATTTGCCTTTGTATACATTTTGTAAATAACATAGAACATGAGAATAAAAATAAATGCATGTTAAGTAGGGTTACGACCTTAACAAACGAAACATTTGCAAATATGTATTTGTATTATCCTACAAGTGACATTTTTCGCTATGTTTTAGTCAAGGTGTCCTGTTAAGCAAGCTTGAAGTTCTCTCCAATAAGTAGCATTGTCCAATAAGTACTCAGCATTCTACCATACATGGAGGTTAGAGTAGCAGACGAGTGGCGCACTCAGGGTAGTGCGGTAAAATAAGAAACTAATTTCAGGACCTCCCCTGACTCGCCGGTGTCTTTGATCTTTTACAATCCTAAGCAATCTAATGTGGTGGTAAACTAACTCCATATGCCTTTATACACTCCCTATATATCTATATATTCAAATATCCAGTCAAAGGATAAATACAATAAAAATAAAACGGTTTACTAATTCAAAATCTATAGAACATAATGTTGTGTACACTTGTTTAGTATATAATATCCTTAGTAAGTAAATATTTAGGTACATATATTATACATGAGGTAATGGTCAGCCTGATTCGTACCTCTACATGTTTCATCCCACTCCTACCAACCCCACAAAACATCAATTATACTCTAACTTAATTATCCTTTCTAAACGTCAAAAACCCCGAGACGTCAAATTAATAAATTCATTCTTCTAACTATAAAATACTGCAGCTTATAATTTGAGTCTTCTATCTAATAAATATATTTTCATTTGTATGAGAATTTTATTTAAAAGAGATTATTCTGATTTGTTTAATTTCTGCAAATGTTCAATGTCAAATTAAACATGGAAATATTCACTGAAGATGACCAGTGCCATCGTAATCAGCATTAGTTCTATTTTTATCAAATTGTTAAAAATCGAAAAATAATCTAATTGATTTAAAATTTGATACAAGTACTTCTAAGTAACAAAATTATACTAAATTTCCCCAAACTAAAATATATCAACGGTTTTTGTTACATCATAATAGTTAAGCTGCCTCGAGCAAGGTCAGTGCCTGGATGGGTAATAGCTAGATGTAAAACGAATGTATTTATTGTCTGAGGATAATTAATTTACACTGAGACCAGTGTTTTTACATGAAATATAATTTTCATTTTTTTTTATTTAATAGTCAATACAATATTACATACAATATTATAATTTACAGATATTCTCTACAAAAAATAATTTGATTAGTTCACAATTGTCAAAAGCATGGGAATAAGAGCCTCCAAGAAGAAACCCTTGAAACAGGAGACTCATTGTCACTGATTTTAGGTTTATTGCTATATAATTTATTTATTGTTTAGTTCAGAATATAAAGCTAAATCTAGTTATAACAAAAAAATTAATTAAATAATAATAAAATTAATAATACTAATAATAAGAAAATAAAATACTAATGCTAAGAAAAAAAAAAGAGAGGGGAAAAACAAAATTAAATTAATGATGTATTATATGTACTTTTAAAAAGAAAAATAAAAAAACTACGAATTTGCTAGCCAGAGCTTTATTGCCTTTTTAAATATATTATAATTGAACGAACGTAAGTGAGTTCTTACATTCAGAAGATTGGGACGGCGCGTATGTTTGTTTGTATGTTTGTATGTTTGTATGTTGTATGTTGTGTTGTGTTTTGTTGTGTTTGTTTGTACGTGTCGCGATAACTGCCGTAAAAATTGACCAATTTTAGTAAAATTTTGTATACAGGTAAAACTAATTATGTGTCAGAGCTGTATAGTTTTTGGTAATATTCCGAAAAATATTTTCAAAATGGCAGCCAAAATGGCGGACCGGATAAAAAAAAATTTGAGCGAAAAAATCGTGTTGTATATCGTTTGAAAGCTCTTAAAGTGTAGAAAAAGAAAATATATGTTTCATGGTCAAAATTTAAAAATTTTTTGAATAATTTAAAAATGGCGGCTAAAATAATGAACCCAAAAAATTTAAAATTGAAGGAATAACTCGAGTAATATATCGTTGTAAAGCTCTTGATAAGTAGAACAAAAAATGTTATATACTAAATTCCGAAAAATTCAACATGGCGGCCATAATTTAATATAATAATTAGTTTTTACTAATTTTGTAAGAATTTACAAGATAAAGATCTATTGTAATATACTTTAGATACTTTTATACAAGTAAAATTAACTATATGTCAGAGCTGTATAGTTTTTGGTAATATCCGAAAAATATATTCAAAATGGCGGCCAATATGGCGGACCGGATAAAACATTTTTGAGCAAAAAATCGTGTTGTACATCGTTTAAAAGCTCTTAAAGAGTAGAAAAAGAAAATATATTTTTCATGGTCAACATTTCAAATTTTTTTATTAATTTAAAAATGGCGGCTAAAATAATAAACTCAAAAAATAAAATTTAAAGCGAGCCTTCTTTTACCATTTATTATTATAAATATACGCGAGCCTTTTTTATATGCATTAATATTAAATATAAGCAATCTAGCGAGCGAAGCGAGCCTATTTTAACGTTGTTATAACAAATATAAGCAATCTAGCGAGCGAAGCGAGCCTTTTTTACTATGCATTATATTAAATATAAGCAATCTAGCGAGCGAAGCGAGCCTTTTTTACTATGCATTAATATTAAATATAAGCAATCTAGCGAGCGAAGCGAGCCTTTTTATAATATTTTATTATAAATATAAGCAAACTAGCGAGCGAAGCGAGCCTTTTTAACGTAGTATTATTATAAATATAAGCAATCTAGCAAGCAATCGAGCCTATTTTTAACGTTGTATTATACAAATATAAGCAATCTAGCGAGCGAAGCGAGCCTTTTTACTATGCATTAATATTAAATATAAGCAATCTAGCCAGCGAAGCGAGCCTTTTTACAATATATTTATTATAATATAAGCAATCTAGCGAGCGAAGCGAGCCTATTTTTAACGTTGTATTATTATAAATATAACAATCTAGCGAGCGAAGCGAGCCTTTTTTACTATTAATATTTAATATAAGCAATCTAGCGAGCAAAGCGAGCCTTCTTTACTATGTATTATTATAAATATACGCAATCTAGCGAGCGAAGCGAGCCTCTTTTACTTGCATTAATATAAATTACGCAATCTAGCGAGCGAAGCGAGCCTTATTTACAATATATTTTATTATAAATATAAGCAATCTAGCGAGCGAAGCGAGCCTATTTTTAACGTGTATTATTATAAATCTACGCAATCTAGCGAGCCTCTTTTACCATTTATTATTATAAAATATATCAATCTAGCGAGCGAAGCGAGCCTATTTTAACGTTTTATTATAAATATAAGCAATCTAGCGAGCGAAGCGAGCCTTTTTTACTGCATTAATATTTAATATAAGCAATCTAGCGAGCAAAGCGAGCCTTCTTTACTATGTATTATTATAATATACGCAATCTAGCGAGCGAAGCGAGCCTTTTTTACTTGCATCAATATAAATTACGCAATCTAGCGAGCGAAGCGAGCCTTTTTTACAAATATTTATTATAAATATAAGCAATCTAGCGAGCGAAGCGAGCCTTCTTTACATGCAGGAATATAAATCTACGCAATCTAGCGAGCGAAGCGAGCCTTCTTTTACCATTTATTATTATAAATACATGCAATCAAGCGAGCGAAGCGAGCCTTTTTTACTATGCATTAATATAAATCTACGCAATCTAGCGAGCGAAGCGAGCCTTTTTACAATATATTTATTATAAATATAAGCAATCTAGCGAGCGAAGCGAGCCTATTTTAACGTTGTATTATTACAAATATAAGCAATCTAGCGAGCAAAGCGAGCCTTTTTTAAATATATTTTATTATAAATATAAGCAATCTAGCGAGCGAAGCGAGCCTTTTTTTATCTTTGTATTATTATAAATATAAGCAATCTAGCGAGCGTAGCGAGCCTTTTTTACTATCTAAATGTTAAAGATACCTAAACTAGCAAGCGATGCGAGCCTCTTTGAGTTTATACTTTAAAATAGTATAGCATCCGAATGTTTTGATAAACTCATTTCGCTTGTTTTAAATTAATTTTTTTTTATGTATTCTTTGCCGTGAGTTCTTGATGCAACGCATTACTAGTTGAACGAACGTAAGTGAGTTCTTACATTTCAGAAGATTGGGACGGCGCGTAAGTTTGTATGTTTGTATGTTTGTATGTTTGTATGTTTGTGTGTTTGTTTGTACGTGTCGCGATAACTGCCGTAAAAATTGACCGATTTTGATAAAATTTTGTATACAGGTAAAACTAATTATGTGTCAGAGCTGTATAGTTTTTGGTAATATTCCGAAAAATATTTCCAAAATGGCGGCCAAAATGGCGTACCGGATAAAAAAAAATTTTGAGCGAAAAAATCGTGTTGTATATCGTTTTAAAGCACCTAAAGAGTAGAAAAAGAAAATATATATTTCATGGTCAACATTTTAAAATTTTTTGAATAATTTAAAAATGACGGCCAAAATAATGAACTCAAAAAATTTAAAATTAAAGAAATAACTCGAGTAATATATCGTTGTAAAGCTCTTGATTAGTAGAACAAAAAATGTATTATACTAAATTCCGAAAAATTCAACATGGCGGCCATAATTTAATATAATAATTAATTTTTACTAATTTTATAAGAATTTATAAGATAAAGATCTATTGTAATATACTTTAGATACAAGAAAAATTAACTATATGTCAGAGCTTTATAGTTTTTGGTAATATTCCGAAAAATATTTTCAAAATGGCAGCCAATATGGCGGACCGGATAAAAAAATTTTGAGCAAAAAATCGTGTTGTATATCGTTTAAAAGCTCTGAAAGAGTAGAAAAAGAAAATATATTTTTCATGGTCAGCATTTCAATTTTTTAATAATTTAAAAATGGCGGCTAAAATAATAAACTCAAAAAAAAAAAAGCGAGCCTTTTTAACTATGTATTATTATAAACATACGCAATCAAGCGAGCGAAGCGAGCCTTTTTTACTATGCATTAATATTAAATATAAGCAATCTAGCGAGCGAAGCGAGCCTTCTTTACTATGTATTATTATAAATATACGCAATCTAGCGAGCGAAGCGGCCTTTTTTACTTTGCATCAATATAAATCTACGCAATCTAGCGAGCGAAGCGAGCCTTTTTTACTATGCATTAATATTAAATATAAGCAATCTAGCGAGCGAAGCGAGCCTTTTTTACCATGCATTAATATTAAATATAAGCAATCTAGCGAGCGAAGCGAGCCTTTTTTACCATGCATTAATATTATATATAAGCAATCTAGCGAGCGAAGCGAGCCTTTTTTACTATGCATTAATAATAAATATAAGCAATCTAGCGAGCGAAGCGAGCCTTTTTTACTTGCATCAATATAAATCAACGCAATCTAGCGAGCGAGCGAGCCTATTTTACAATATTTTATTATAAATATAAAGCAATCTAGCGAGCGAAGCGAGCCTTCTTTACTATGCATGAATATAAATCTACGCAATGTAGCGAGCGAAGCGATCCTTTTTTATTTATTATTATAAATATACGCAATCAAGCGAGCGAAGCGAGCCTTGTTTACTATGCATGAATATAAATCTACGCAATCTAGCGAGCGAAGCGAGCCTTTTTTACTATGCATTAATATTAAATATAAGCAATCTAGCGAGTGAAGCGAGCCTTCTTTACCATGTATTATTATAAATATACGCCATCTAGCGAGCGAAGCGAGCCTTTTTACTTGCATAATATAAATTTACGCAATCTAGCGAGCGAAGCGAGCCTATTTTTACAAATATTTTATTATAAATATAAGCAATCTAGCGAGCGAAGCGAGCCTTCTTTTACCATGCATGAATATAAATCTACGCAATCTAGCAAGCGAAGCGAGCCTTTTTACATTATATTTTATTATAAATATAAGCAATCTAGCGAAGCGAAGCGAGCCATTTTTTAAATTTGAACTATAAATAAAGCAATCTAGCGAGCGAAGCGAGCCTTCTTTTACCATGCATGAATATAAATCTACGCAATCTAGCAAGCGAAGCGAGCCTTTTTTACATTATATTTTATTATAAATATAAGCAATCTAGCGAAGCGAAGCGAGCCTATTTTTAAATTTGAACTATTATAAATAAAAGCAATCTAGCGAGCGAAGCGAGCCTTTTTTACCATGCATTAATATAAATTTACGCAATCTAGCGAGCGAAGCGAGCCTTCTTTAGAATGTATCAATAAATATATATATTTATCATTATAAATATACGCAATTAAGCGAGCGAAGCGAGCTTTTTTTACTATGCATTAATATAAATCTACGCAATCTAGCGAGCGAAGCGAGCCTATTTTTAACTTTGTATTATGTTAAATATGTAAATGTTTAAGATATCTAAACTAGCAAGCGAAGCGAGCCTTTTTGAGTTATACTTTAAAATAGTATAGCACCCGAATGTTTTGATAAACTATTTCGCTTGCTTTAAACAAATGTTAATGTATTTTTTGACGTGAGTTCTTGATGCAACGCATTACTAGTATTTAAAATCTTCAATAGTTCTAATATGCTCTGGTAGCGAGTTGTATAATTTAGGCCCCAGCAACACTAGCATGTCTAGAAAGTATTGCATGCGATGTGGGCAACTTTTTTATTTGATCTACTCCTGGTTTGGTACCTATGATCTATAAATTGTTTTTCGCTTTTGAAGAATAACAATAACACTGATTTCCTAAATAATTTAGAAACGTTAAATACAGGAAAGTTTGAGAACAACTCCTCTGTTGGATAAAGCAATGGTTTACGCAGAATTACTTTTAGCTTTTTATGCTATTTCTAATGAAGTTAAGTTGGATGGGTAAGCAGAGCCCTAAACTATCATACCATAGCTCAGTATAGATTGGACTAATGCAAAATATACTTGTTTCATGATATCTATACTGCAAAATTCTCTTAAACATCTGAATTAAGTTCTTTTTTTTTAGTTAATTGAGTTTCTAGTATAGAAACTCTTAATTTTTTAACAAAGTGAATCTATATGAGGTTTCCAACTTAACCTATTATCAATGATAACACCCAGATATTTAATATATTCTGTTTTTTGTATTGAGGGACAGTTACATGTATTTGTATTTGGGGATAGACTACATTTACAAATATGACCTTTTAATTTAGATCGTTTTTACGTGAAATATAATTTACACAGAAACCAGAGTTTTTACATGAAATATAATTTACACAGAGGCCAATGTTTTTACATGAAATATAATTTACACAGAGGCCAATGTTTTTACATGAAATATAATTTACACAGAGACCAGTGTTTTTACATGACATATACTTGTTTTATTAATGCATTATGTCTTAAATATCGGGTACGGGGTACCCGATATTTTCTTGAAATAGGAACTTTTCCTTATCACTTAGGATTCGCTACGCCCCTATCCCTATTTCCCACTTCCTTCCATTGCCCTCTGATAATAAATTCATGCGATTCATTCTTGGCGGTGACTTATCCAGCATTGGCCACGGTTGGTGCAGCTTAACATTTATGATCCAACAAATAATCGTGGCTATACTTGCCGTATTCAAACGACACTTCATACTCCTATTTATTACGCAAAGGTATACCAGTAATGCGTTACATCAGGAATTCACCTTATGGAATACAAAAAATAAAATTAATAAATAACAGGCTTGCATCGCTCGCAAGTTTGTAATAAATATATGTATATTTACAGCAAACTAGCGAGCGAAGCGAACCCTTTAAAAAAGTACCTAATTTTGCACTAAACCATTTTACGAGGGAATTGAGCCTGTTTGCATGTATAGTTTTTGTATTCTAGCGAGCAAAGCTAGCCCTTTTTTAATAAACCTATTATCTTGCCTCTTAATATGACGCTCTAGCAATCTTGCGAGGTAAGCGAGCCTCTTTTTGTGCGTTATCGTATATATTTTTATACGAGCGAAGCGAGCCTGTTACTTATTAATTTTATTTTATGTATTCTACTTACGTGGGTTCCAGATGCAACGCATTACTAGTTATTTTTGATTGTCAACTCATGGAACATAGTTTCTTGAACATTTTTCGATCGAAATTTTTTCCGATCGGTTAGAGATTTGGCACGCATGTAAGACCAATAATTAAAGTGCCAACAATGACTTATATGCAATTTTTAAAAAATTGTGAATAATGGGGAAATAACCTAACTGAGATGAAATTTAGTATAATAGTGAGTTCGTTATTAGACGACTAATTGGCTGGATATTTGATTGTTTGTTTGTTTCGTTGTTTGTTTGTATGTCTCACGATAATTGTCGTTGAAATTTACCAATTTTAATGAAATTTGGTGTGCGTGTAGTACTAATTACATATCAGAGCTGTATAGTTTCTGGATAAATTTCGAAATCAAAGTGGCGGCCAATATGGCGGCCTACTTAAAAATTAATTTTGTATGAAACATCACGTTGTATATTATTTGAAAGCTTTTAAAGAATAGAAAAATAAAGTATATGTTTCATGGTCAAAATTTTTTAAAATGGCATAAAAAATGGAACAAATTAAATTAAAAGAAATAAATCCAGCCTAATATGATAATATCTTGCCATTTAATATGAGCCTCTAGCTTAATATTGCAAAGCGAGCCGCTTTCATACCATTTCGTATACATGTGAGAGTACGAAAAAAAAGCTCGCTTCGCTCGTTACATTGCTAAAATATTATATTATAAAAATGGCTCGCTTTGCTCGCTAAATTGCGTATGTTTTTACTTATTCATTATTCATGCATATACGTGCAAAGACATATTAATAATTAGGTACGTTATTAAAGGCTCGCTTAGTTCGCTCAATTACATTAAAGATATGAAACAAATCTCGCTGCGCTCACAAGATTGCTTCGTTATAATATTAGATAAAAAAACCTTAGGGCTCGCTTCGCTCGCTTGATTCTTTTAATTTATGCTTAAAAATACTAACTGGAGGCCCGCTTTTTTGCTAGATTGCATATATTTATAATTTTACATAGTATAAAAAGCTTGCTTCGCTCGCTAAATTGCATATAGTCACAATAATACATATCAAGAAAGGCTATCCCTTTGCTAGCTAGATCGCGTATAAATAATAATAATACATATTACAAAAAAGTCTCGCTTCGCTTGCTAGATTGTTCATATTTATAATAATACATGGAATAAGTGGCTCAAGTCAATAACCCGCAATAATGACTCAGGAAAATGTTTAAAAATTCATAAAACCTTTTTTATCGGTTAAAGATTTGGTACTAAGAGTCCCTGGATAACATATGGTGGCAGAGCATAATTAGTTAAATTGTCTTAAAATAGGAAATTCAGACTTTTTTTACTCTAGACATGGCTTTGGCGTTGGTGGTTGTTTGGTGGGGGTATTATTTTTGCGGGCAGCACAACTTGACCTTATAAAGCTGATTTATGTTATACAGGGACGATAATATCAAAACGTCCATTGTTTAGGCAGCGCCACTGTCGCTGATAAGACAATGATAAGAAAAGGGTGAAAACTTAAATATTTCTTCAAAGTTTTCTTAGTTTTTTTCTCATTTCAGTCAATTTACCTTCAATATTTTTCTTAATATGTGATTTTAATTTATTCTATTCTAGGGCGTTTAAACTCACTGAAGTACTATTAATTAGGAAAATCCATTTTAAATGGGTTATTTCAATTCAATTTTTTGATTAGTTTAATTTTAGCTCAATTTAAAGGTAGCAGAAAGTAACAGTTGAGTTCTTACTCACACACAAATTTATTTTTACTTTATTTATTGTAATTAATTTATTTTTAATAGTTTTAGTTTGCACAAACTCAACTCACTCTCCCTTTGATTGCGTTTATACTGGTTGATAAAAGTATTTAAATTAACTGATAGCAAACTGATTTTCACCATTCGTGCGTTTTATTTTATTTGTCGGTAATAATTTTATTTACTCTTAAAAATAATCACAAAAATTATTTTTTTTTTCAATATGTTTGTTTAGAGGATTTAAATCGAGATTTATATTAAGTTATAACATGAGATAGTTTCTTAATATTTAAGTTTTATTTTGTTTATTAAATTGAAGGGTTAATTTCTGGACAAGAAAATGTTTGTGTAACCTTTTTAGTTAGTTAATAATGTTTTTTTAGTATTTTAAATAAATGCAATCAGGTTATCGGTAAATACCACATTTAAAAACAAACCATTCTAAGCCTGCGGTGATAAGATCTGAATATAAATTTTATATCCTGGAATAATGGAAATATGTAGTGATGTAGTGCTGGTATATTGACAAGTTTTATTGCACTCATATACTTATTTAATTCATGTTTTAACTCATTTATCACAAATTAACTAATAATCTAAACAAGAATTTCAATTGTTACCAATGCTAATCTTATATGATAATACAAATCTTTGTCACCCCGCCATTAGTATTGCCAACCTTACAACTATATGCTACCTATTGTAGCAAGCGAAACTAAGTAAAAAGCTAGAACTGTACATGGGACACTTATGTGCACTGCCATAGGAACTTGTTCTTTATGTTCTATACTATCTGAACAGAATATTATGTCGTATGTGGAAAATCAGTAAGGAAATTAAGTTTTCCGGTCTATAGTTAATAACCTGAGCTGTATCATTGCAACTTGTTACTAAACTTAATCGAATTTAATAAATTATTATAATATATTTAAATATTTAAAATTATTATAAACTGAGCATTATATTCAAAATTAGCATTAACTAAGCATTATATTTAAAATGAGCATTATATAAGCCCAAATAATACTGGGCCAAATGATGACCATATAGATATATAAAACCTGTTGAATGCATATGGACATTTCCTTTGGAAAGTCCGGAAAAATATATATAGCAAGTATTAATGCTACTGCGCCTGGGTATAAGGAATAAAGCGGAAACTTGAGCAAGAAATGCATTGTTGAGCAAGAAAGAAGGAATATGCAAACAACTTGGCATGACCAGAATTTTTTGTACCTCGTTTTTATCTAGTATACAGAATAGGGGAAGTGCTCGGTAATTAGAACAGATGACAAGGAAATAAGGCTGGCGACAGAGGCATCCTCTTTGCAGTTTCCGTTCTGCTATAATTGGCTCCAACATTTTCCTTGGTTTTATAGAATAAAATTCATAGTATCAATCGGTTTTAGGCTAGTAAAAGATATTTAGGCTAACTCAGCATACCAACTAGAATAGACTCAATATCAAAGTTAAGTAAGCACAATATTAAAAGATAATAGTGTTTGGGGGGAATTGGACAAAAAACAATAAGGTACAAGTCACCTAGGAACCTTCCGTTACCATCTTGGATTCGCAACGCTCATTCTTACTTTTTTTTATTCGCTTCGCTCGTCCTTAGGAAATGGAAACAGCATAAATTACATTGCAGTGCTTCTTCGACTTACTTGGAATAACACTTGACGGAATACTTTACACTTACACTTTTGCCGACGACACTTTTTTAGTTTAAGTCTACCAATACATTTTCAGATATATGTATGGTAGCAGGGCAAGACTTCATTGTCGTCGGTCAATGTCTTGATCCACACGGACTAATGATAAACATATAAAACAGTATACATTTAATTTTCATTGCGGGAGAAACAGGACAACCTATATATTACACACACAAATAAATTGTATTATTATTTTTTTACTTTATTACTTCAACCATGATATATCCAAAAACTCGTGTAACTGTCAAAGTAAACAGAGAATTGACTCTACTAAATACCATAGGATGACTACAGATAATCTTATAACATAGAAAATACACATACACACACTGACTCTCTCATTGAGAAAATTAAGATAAGTTTCATAAAAATAAGGCATACCTTATCGTATCGCCAGAACAAGCTGAGAACAGTATATTTAGGGATGTATCAGGGTTCCGACCCGCCAAGTCAAGTACAAAAGTTAGTTAATATAAAATATCCCACTTTGTCAGTAATAAAATTAAAAACTTACTAATGCTGCCAGTGTATATTATACTGTACGCAACAAAGTAGGGTTTTGAGGGTCTGTAGCGTGTAAACGGCTATAGGTACGTATATAATATTATAATATATTTAAAGGGTGTGCCTTGTAAATCAGAAATGAAAGAAATCAGTCAAGTAGAAGTGGAGAAAAAGAGGTTTGAAAATGGCATTTTTGACGACTTCATATTCTTCCTGCACTTCTTGTTGACGCACCTACAGACTAAACTACTGAATAGATTTTGGCATATGAGGACTTTTTGGATTTGTCTTATGCTCGTGTGCATTCCTACTTAATAAAATATCAAATTCGACAATCTTACAGTAAACGCAGAAAGAAAAACTAAGCTAGCGAACTATAGTTTTATATAAATTGACCCCCGATACTCTTTATTAATGAATGGATTTTAATGTTTAAGGACTTTTGGATTCGTCAGATGCCTTTTAACATTCCTGTATCAATAAATCCCAAATTTATTATTTCTATGTTGTACGCGCCGTAGAAAACTGAGCTTGAGAGTGGTGTATACAACACCTTAACAGCTTCATCTTCTACACATATCTTTTTACTTCTGTTTTTACATAAAACAGAAACCGTACAAAAAGTCATGAAATTTTCCCAAAAACCACTTTTTGGGGGGAAAAAAACTTCCCGCCAAGTCTTTGGTCCACAAAAGTAGGAAAATCAACTTTTCTGTCCCGCCAAGTCATGTCCGTATTGGGTGGAGACTGTCATAGGCGTTTCAAAGTGAAGTTGATAGGTTGGCAATAGTTAAGGGCTCTATTTACATTGAGAGGCAATCATCAGCTTCTTTTCCTCGTCAAAAAGTCGTTGATTCACAGAAAAGTGAATCAATTTTAGAGGTAGTGTTGGCAAGGGTATGTAGGGTAGAGTGCCTGATTATATCGTACCTTTATCGTTTTATTCATTCATTCATTTCTTTTGTATACTCCTGGGTATATGCAGGTAAGTAAAACTGCTGCAATTATGACAACTGCTAAAATCTGTTATGATTAATCCGCACGAACATCTGAATTGTTTGATATCTCAAAATATAGCAAAAGAAATTATACAACTTTTATCGTGCATACACACACACACACACACACACACACACACACACACATATATATATATATATATATATATATATATATATATATATATATATATATATTATAATATATATATATATATATATATATATATATATATTCATGATCCCCCTCAATTGTTGCGGTGCCTCGCTTGTCTTATACAATAAAAATATGTATTCTTATCTAGACTTAGATCGAAGTTGGTAATATTTCTAATTGTAATGTGTCGTTAAGAAAAGTTGGTAAAATTTTCCTATTATCTGACATATTAATTTCAAGACATTTAAGAGAGGAATAAGAAGAAGAAAAAGAAGTATAACGTGTTACGATGATAAATAACTTGGTGTAATAGTTCTAACCAGATAGCGGCTTAGGAAATTACAGGCTAGCGTTATAAACTACTACCTTGTATAAACGCTAATACTTGTCTTAGCCACACCGACTTACTGGCGCTACAGTGCGATGGCGCTAAGCAACCTAAGCGCAACTCTTTCATCTTTAATGTTTATCACGGATATAATCTTGTGTGAGTTTATAATGTTTGATTAAATATTGATATATTTGTTAATAAGAAAAAATCAGATAGTCACTCCATCTTAATGTTTAAGAGCCCCAAGAGCTCATCTTTAGTAACAAAAATTGTTAAGCTAATATATTAATGAGACCACGATGATATTTATTTATCTGGCTCATCTCATTATTTGGGACAAGTACTTATGACTAAAGCATAATGACATCTTGTTATGTCATGTTATGTCATGTTTACCAACACTGCGATTTATCATGTCAAAAGAAACCCAAACTTTTTTTGCTCATATCGCTTAGCGTATGAAGGAAGTCTTCTTTTACCCAGATTCCTTCATAGGTATCGACCTCAAACTTGCTCTGGGTTAGTCTACTCTCTAGACCCTTCTCAAAGGTCTGTGGGAGGAACTCTTTGCCTTCACCGTGACATGTCAAGTAACTGTACAAAGCCTTGTGTTCGACCTCCCTCTTTGTTGTCCAAGGTTTGCCGAACCGTCAAACCTCAAAACTAATTAGTTAACATAACAAACAGAGAAAAAAGAATAACTACTATAAATGTAATTAAGAGTTGCTATTAAGTTATTAGCGCCGGCGCCACGACTTGTTTCCTGCTTTCAAGATATCTGTCTATGGCACTAGTATGCTAAGCATTATAAAGCAAGCCATCATCAGTTTGTCTTATCAGTTCTGTTCCCGTTTTTGTAATCCATATATATAATGGATTCAGTTCAACTCCTATTCAATTGATTAGTGTCACTGACATCTCTGTATACTATTGGTTTTCAATAAAGACTATCAGCAAATTTTCCATGAAAAAATAAGCTTATAAGGTTAGGATCATGGACGGGGTTAGGGGTGGGGGATTGATCTATTGGAAGGGGGAGAGGGGACTCACTGATCAAGAATATATATACAGGGTGTTTCATATAAAGTGTCCACCAAAGAAGGAGGTGATAGTACTCCTCAAGGGAAACAAAAAAATGTTCTATAATATAAACCCCGATCTCCAACCGTTTTCTCACAAGGTCAAATTTAATATTTTTAAACAATATTTGGCCTTGCATCATAAAATCGTCAATAGCTCTTATACTGTTCAAGCTAGAAAGGTGAAATTGCGGTCTCGTTGGAAAGCTGAGTAAATTTCCTAAAGAGCGAACGATTAACTATGTTAAATATTTCGGAAATACTGCCCGAAAATTTGCATGAAAAATGATTTTTTGCAAAATTGTGTTTTATGGAATTTTTAAGGTAGGATATTAGAGGAAGTAAGAGATGAGCAAAAGTTTAGCCAAGAACGGAAAAAACTTCTCTTATCATTGCCCTTTGAGAAATCCCAAATATTTTTATACATTCAATAGTCAAAAATGTAAGCTATTGTAGTTCAAAGTTGCAAAAAATGACAATTTTTGTCGAATAAAAGTGAAAATTATGTGTTATTTTAACATAATAACAATAATTTATAACAAATAACATTTTTTTGAAAGAGAGCTATAATAATACAATTTTTTGACTGAAGGGGTAAAATAAACATATTTTATTCTCATAAATTTTTCTCTAAAACCACTCTTTCTCTTCATTTTAGGGACTTTTAATTATTTTATATACCATTTAATTAACATTGTACAGATAAATATCACTTTTACCAACTTTTAGCAAGAATAGCTTAAAATTTTGACTATTGAATGCATAATAAAGGCTGGATTTTTAAGGGCAATAATAAGAGAAGTTTTTTCCGTTCTTGGCTAAACTTTTGCTCATCTTTTACTTCCTCCAATGCTCTACCATAAAAATTCCATAAAATACAATTTTGCAAAAAATCATTTCTCATCAAATTTTTGGGCAGTGTTTCCGAAATTTACTCAGCTTTCCAACGAGACCAATTTCACCTTTTTAGTTTGGAAAGTATAAGAGCTACTAACGATTTTATGATGCATATATATATATATATATAATATATATATAATATATATATATATATATATAATATATATATATATATATGTATATATATATAATATATATATATATAAATATATATATACATACATACATACATGTATCTACGAGATTTTTGTTCCTAGACGTTTCTATATAAAACATGATAACTCTTGAACACTTTCTTGGATGGAAAAATTAACCTTGCTAATGTCCCAAACCCTGTTGTTTATGAAATATGTGTGACGTCAATAACCCACAATAATAACCCCACAAATATTTTAGCGGAGCAGGTCTATAGTAGGGGGGATGAGGACAGCGTAGCCAATGTGATAAGGCGAGAAAGAGTTAGGTTCCATAACCGATTTGTTTTAAATTTGTTTGTAAATAAATTAAAAACTATATATATAAATATATGGTATTTATATGACACATCTCTTAATTAAATTAAAAACTAACAAAGTAATATTAATAGCTCTTAACACTCGAGAGAATAACCTCTTTAAAGTTTGTAAATATTCTGAAGTGTTTACACTACCATCATTAAGAAGATAAAATAAAGCAATGCGACGATATATCCAAGGCAAGCTAATGACGCGTGACTCCTCCCAGCCCCACAGTCCTGTAGTTCAATAAGATGCCGACTGAAGTCGCTAGATGTCGCATCAGTTCAAAGCTCCGTATTATATGGTCTAAGACTAATTACTTTTGGTTTATTTTAATTAATATGACTCTTCGTGTTTATTTGTATTTTAACAAGTCGTGTACAGTCTTTAAACTCTTTGATATTTATGTAATGTATTTAGGGTGCGTTCATTAATAGTTACCGATTGACAATCGTGAGCACAGAGTTGATTGAAAATGGTTATAATAACCAAATTTTACTATATTATTAATAATAATAAATAATAATTTTACTATACTAATAATATAAATTTTACTAATATATACATATATATATTTATATATATATATATATATATATATATATATATATATATATATATATATATATATATATATATATTTGGAGTTGTTATGATAATAATAATGATAATGTTATGACTGTTCGTATTATGACTTGCTTAAGTAGAACCTCGTCTATTCAGGACTTCGCATAGTTACTATTTCTATAAACAGTATTTATAAGGAGGGTGCATGTCTTTAGCTAGGTGATCAAAGGCAGCTCCACTAAGACCAGTTCTTAACTCACAAGACATAATACTCTCGTATAAACTGAACTTATGATCTTGAATATTTCGCATTACTGTTTTACGCCACGTGAATCATATATTTTTTTTCTTTTTCTCACCCACTGATTTGGTTGAAGAAAAAGTATTTTGTTCACCCGGAAAATCTGAAATCAATGTTTCATCATAATTACTCGTTTCAGACACTACAGTTGTGAGTGGTTTTTATCATGCTGTCTGTCAGTGTATGTGTTTGATTATGCCAGTGTATCATAACTCCGGCTGTATTTATGCCAGAGACGACAAAAATGAGACATTACGTCTCGTTGTGCTCCATAACTAAGTTGACCTATTTTGCTGTTATCAAAAATTTAAAATATTAGATAAAAATCGAACTATTGATTAAGTTGTCGACAAATGTACATCTACAAAATTAATCGATCTACAAAATTGATATTGGTCGCCATATTCGACATACTGCCTATAATATATGACATTTTTCTGTGCAGTTGCTGATGGATAGCCGAGCACAAGATGAATTAGTATTGACAATTCCAGATGTATTTAATTTTTAGTTTATAAGTTAATGACAAAGATGGAAGGGGGCCTCGCTGCCCTCCTGTAAACTCTTTTCTTATTGTTCTATGTCATTACTAGTTTATATAAATGCCGATATAAGCGAATTTTCAAATATATTTGTGAAGAAAACGTGATATCTATTCATTATGTTTTATATACCAATTAATAAAACCAAAACCAATAATAAAATATTTATAATAAAATGTCACTTCGTATTTTTATTAACCATTCATAGCAGTACATAAGTTAAACAATATACCTCAATCTAAATTTTTTTAAGATTTAAGATATTTAAATTGTTTGCGGGGCGATTATTGTGGGTTTATTATAATATGTAAATGTAATAATAATAATGTATAAGATAATAGACAAACTTCAGGCAACGCCATGATAGATATGATAGATAGATATGATGATAGATATGCCAATAGACGGCTTAGGCCATGCCTTACAATGAGAATAGACAAACTCCAGGTAGACAGCTTTGGCCATGCCTTAATAAGAATAGACAAACTTCAGGCAGACGGCTTAGGCCATGACTTACAATAAGAATAGACAAACTCCAGGCAGACGGCTTAGGCCATGACTTACAATAAGAATAGACAAACTTCAGGCAGACGGCTTAGGCCATGACTTACAATAAGAATAGACAAGAAGATTTAGGTCTTCCGGTGGTGACCGCGTCGACGTAGATGAAGAATCCGACGTTTCGCTTCCACTGTGGGAGGCATCTTCAGGGATGTAGGACATCATGGATAGAAACGCAATGCTCTACAAAACTGAACTTCAGTTCAGAACTCAGTTCAGTTCAGTTTTGTAGAGCATTGCGTTTCTATCCATGATGTCCTACATCCCTGAAGATGCCTCCCACAGTGGAAGCGAAACGTCGGATTCTTCATCTACGTCGACGCGGTCACCACCGGAAGACCTAAATCTTCATGACAACAACCGCGGAAGCCTACGCAGTTTAAGAATAGACAAACTTCAGGCAGACGGCTTAGGCCATGCCTTACAATAAGAATAGACAAACTCCAGGCAGACGGCTTAGGCCATGACTTACAATAAGAATAGACAAACTTCAGGCAGACGGCTTAGGCCATGCCTTACAATAAGAATAGACAAACTCCAGGCAGACGGCTTAGGCCATGACTTACAATAAGAATAGACAAACTTCAGGCAGACGGCTTAGGCCATGACTTACAATGTATTAATTAATTGTAATTCTAGTTATTTTGTAAATATACAACATATTAACTTATTTACTACTTATTGTGGGTTAATGACGTCTCACTGCATTTAGTTATATGTATTTATTTATTTACATGAGGTTTATTTATTTATTACAAAGTTTCTCAATTGTCAAAATTTAACCATGAAATTTGAAAAAAACTGATTGTAAATTATTACACAGACTACATAATCATAGACAACATAACTTTAATAACAAACTTGATTAAAAATAAAAGACAAAAAAAAAACATTACACGAGAATTACTAAACATTTAAGGTGAGATTACTAAGTTATCAGCTTAAAACTCGTTAACACTATAGTAGGCTTTCTCAAGCAACATTGTTTAAATGCTTTTTTTGAAAGTTTTGGGTGGAAGTTTAACTATTGAAGCGGGTAATTTATTACTAAATAACTAAACTAACAACAACAATGAAAAAATATAGGCTGAATGAAAAGATACAATTTTATTTTCAAGAAAATATTGTTGCAACTTAGCGTTATATTTAGCATTATTCATGATACGGATAGCTTTTTTTTGCTCCCCATTCTTTCATACAATAAAAATGCGCATAGTAAGCTAACTTCATGGTATCAATCAATATCTAAAGTTAAACTAAGTTTACGTAGCAGAAATAAAATAGATGAAAGTTTACTTTCTAACTCATTAATATGAGCTTTCCAGTTAAGTGTGCTATCAAGGGACACTTTAAGTATTTTAATGGGTGAAATGTTTATATTATTATTATATTTAAGAATGTGAGATAAAATCTGGTTTTTTGACTTGTTTAAAGTTAACTTATTTACTATAAACTAGTAATTTGCGTGCTTTACAATATCATCTATTTTATTAACTATTCCATCAAGGTTCTTCCCACTAACTGCATATGTAGTATCATCCGCAAATCTTGGACTCATGGCTCCATATTCAGGGAGATCATTAATGTAAATTAAGAACAGCAGGGGTCCAAGAACAGAGCCCTGAGGCACTCCGTGCTTAAAAGACACAGGGTAATGGAAACTACTCAGTAAGTGCCTGAAACGGATAAATATGATCAAATCACAGTTTCGGGGTTTTAGAGTGGACGCAATACTTTTCTTGTGGTACAGTAATAGTGGAGGAAAAGTAAATGTCATGATATATTGATATAAAGTATATTTAATCTAAATCTAAATCCTAAATCTTTATAAAGTATATTGCTAATATTCTTAAAACATTTAACAAATAAAAAAAAACTAAGCAGCCAAGTTTAATCACAGGTCTTTATTGCAACATGTTTTATTTGATTGTGTACCTGTCTCCTGTAATACTTTTCTAAGCTGTAATTAACCTTACACTATAACACCCTAGATGTTTGGATGCGTTACTATTCTGAGGTCGAAAGTAGTATCACACCTCTATACCATAGATTCATGCTGGTTTCAATACGACATTATAGATACGGAGTTTGTTGCTTAATGATAGCTTAGACCTATAATCCAGAAGATATTCTGGTGTCGTTTTAATAAATAAATCAAAACCTTTATCAAGGTTAACGCAAAGGTATTGGATTCTAGAGGATTGAGGAATGTAAACCTGGTTGAGGTTGACTGAAGGACATGTGTCTATATAAAGAGCAAAATTGATATGAGCTTATTTCTGTTCGTTTATTTTTATCTTCCATTTCCTTAACCAGGGTTCGAGAAGGGAAAATGGTGCTGGGTATTATCAGAAGCGATTATATGACCATTATGAACAGAAAGGATAGCCTTATCATCTGCAAAGGTTGCAGAACATCCATCCAAGAATATTGGATGGATGTTCTGGGATATCATGAATATAAAAGGTGTAAAGGAATAAAAGACCTAGGATACTGCCTTGTGGGACACCCGCTTCTACAGGGTAGATTAAGGAGATGGAGAAGCCTAAGCTAACGAGTAAGAAAGGAGTTTATGATGAGTTAATAGGTAAAATTAATGATTTTCTTGAATTTCCAGATAAGTACGGCATGCCATACTCTATCAATGGCTTGCTCCTCATCTAGAAATTCCGCTGAACATCACCTTTTCCTCTCAAGGGAGGATGCAATGACATCGACTAACCTCTGACATTGCATTGATTACATTGAAATCAAATTAGTGGTCCCATTTATAGTAATATATTTTATCTATTGACTAAAGTGTCCCACGTATAGTAAAATATTTTATCTATGGACTAAATTTTTCCATTTATGTAATATCTATTATCTATGGACTTTTATCTAAGTGACCCATCCATCTATAGTCATAGCTTTTTTATGGACTAAACTGACTAATGTGTAAAGATATCTTTTACCTACGAACAAAACTAATTATTCGTCTATAGTGTTACATTTTGTCTGTGGACTTATGAGACCTATCAACAGGTATATCTTTTGTTTCTGAAGTGATATCAATTATCTAAAGACTGAAATAATTTATCTATCCATACTAAAATATATTCTATCTATGGACTAAGGTGAAATTATCTAGCATTCCTTTTTATCTATGTACTCAAAAACCCCTCTCTCTATAGTAATATTTTTATCTATGGACTCAAGTGGACCCACCTATATTAATATCTTTTATCTATAGACTAAAAAACCACCTGTATAGTAATATTTTTTATCTATGGACTCACAAACCCCTGTGTAGTAATATTTTTTATCTATGGACTCACAAACCCCTGTGGAGTAATATTTTTTATCCATGGACTCAACAACTCCTCTATAGTAATATTTTTTTCTCTACATGCACTCAAGTGATCCACCCATACTAATATCTTTTATTTATGGACTCAAAAACCTCTCCATAGCAATATTTTTTATCGATGGACTTTTAGTCCATCGATAAAAAGGGGTTTTTAACCCCTCCTTAGTAATATTTTTAATCTATGGACTCAAAAATTCTCTCATCTTATATCTGTTGATTCTGTAATGTCATCTATTATCTATAGACTCAAAAACCCCTCTATAGTATATTGGTCTATAGTATACCCCTATATCTTTTATCTATTGGTTCTGTAATATTGTTATCTTCAATCCATGGACTCATAAACCCCTCCATAATATCTTTTATCTATGGACTAACGGACTAAGATGAATTATCTATAGTAATTTTTTTTTATCTATCAATTCTGTAGTGTTATCGCTTATATATGAATTTAAAAACTCCTCCATAGTAATATCGTTTATCCATGCACACAAGTGAACCAACCATAGTATTATCGTTTATCTCTGCACTCAAGTGATGATGATGACAGTGACATGTAAATAGAACAAACCTGTTAACATTTCCAACATGATTGTCAATGTTAATGGTCATGTCGTCAATCATGTTGTGATATATTTTGTTTTTAGCGACCCTCAAATCAAATCCTGTTTTTTATTTTATTCTTAATAATTACAGACTAATATTACATACAAGATAAATACTATAGATTTGAATGACTCAGCATATGATGTAAAACTACATGAATATATATTAAATACAGGGTGATATAATATGCCAAGCATCCAGATGCGATTAGTATGCTCACTGTTTGACTTAAATAGTGAGTATGACTCACTTGGTAAGGTGCGTCTAAATTATAGGCTACGCTACAATGTATCTGAAGCAACAAGACAAGCTTACTGTCATACAGTACAAGTAGTTTTAAAGCAAATATGTAATACGCTATGTCCACATGAACATGTTATCTACGCTGTCAAAGTTAAGTCTATGAGAAGTCTGTGTTGTAATTATTATCAGTGTTGCAACAGCTCTGTCTGGTAATGGACACATTGTTTTATAGCTCTCTTCATTTCTCTCGCCACTCATCTTCCGACTTCTTCTCATCTTCTGATTTTTTCATCAACCTGTTCTTATTTTATCGGATTCAATACGCGCATCCGCACTATTCCAAACTCTTTTTTTGTACTTATAATAATAATAATAAATCTTTATTTCCATCCATTTACATGTCTATATACAATCTATAAAGAAACAAAATAAAATAATTAAATGTTTTACTTTTTCCTTTTTTTTTATTTTTGTTTTTTTTTCAATAATTAAGGATGAGAGCTCTCAGTAGCACTATGAGCAGTGCTAGAGCCAGAGCTCCGTTTTGACGTCTGGTCAAATATAAATTGAAAAAAAATAAAAGAGAGAGTAATAATAAAAAAATAAAAAAGGAACTAAAATTATAACTATAGTGTTATGCAGTTTATACAATCAACTTTTTTAAAAAAAATTATGTTATCCATATTTTTAAGGTGAATTAGTATAATTCACAAAGAAGGCAAAAAAAAAGAAAAATGAGAGAAAAAGGAGAGCAAAGATAATGTTAACATTCTTTGCTTATTCTTACAGGGGTTATAATATACTAAAAACAGCCAAACTTATTGCAGTAAGTCTTCAAACACGTTATGATCGACCTTAGACAGTAAAGTAATCCGTTATTCTTTACGGTCACCCATCCAGATTCTGACCTAATTCGATACTACTTAACATAAGTGATACGAAAAAAAACTGTATAATTATTCATAAAAATTGCACGAAGGGCACACTCCTGCCGAATTTCCACTCTATCAAATGATTCATGGATTTATAATTGTTTCTGCGTCCTCCCTCCTAAAGGAGAGGAAGCATTGCATTAGAGAATATAACATAACACTTACTTATTTCAACAAGTGTCGACGATTCAGCATCTACAGACCCTAAAATCCCTAAGTTCGTGTCTGTATATATTTCGTGGATGTGCTCATTTTTTTGTAAACTCGACACTTTAGTTTAAATTGTTTACCCAATTTCAATGAACCTTTGCAACAAAACGCGCCCTGAGAGTAATATTTAATTAGATTTTGAGGTTAATCCATCACGACTTATCAAGATGGCGTCACATTAAACTTGGCACATTAAAAGATGGCGAATACAATACATCGCTCGTGGCTCGCACAGTTCTCCAGATATATGAATGGATGTGCACATTTCTTGTGTAACACTCTACATATCTAACGGCTCATCTAATTTCAATGGAACTTTGCACAAAAATCAAGTTCTATAATAGGAAGAACTGAGACTTTTCTTGTATTCCACTATAAATGTATGGAAATCGATTGGCAAGCCATGTTCCATAATTTGTAGCTTGTTTCTTATAACGTACACAAAGTCGGATACAAATTGAACTAATTGTCCAAGAGCCAAGCCTAAAAAATATGACTCATTTTGTACTACTTCAAACCAAATTTTTCTGAAAATATACCTCAAATTATAAAGGAAAATCATAGTCTGCCTATCCAGAGTGGTGCCCTCCATATAAATGCACTCATTCAAAATATTAAAAAATCACACAAATTCCCATTTTCTTGCAATAAGGGGATCCCTGTAGGTCGTGAGCAAAACATGAAGAGAACTTTCCTAAAGCTGATAAAATTTACTATACAACCAGTGTTTTTTTTTGTAAAAATCGGATAACTACAACTAAAGTTATGACATTTGTTTAATGATAAAAAATGCACAAAAAGTCGACATTTTTTTGAAAGAAATTCGATGACTATAAATAAACAATTTTTTTGGTGATTTTGAAAGAATCATAACTTTGGTTATAGTTATCCGATTTTGATGATCGAACACTCACTGTATTGGACATTTGATCATCTTTAAAAAATGGTCTATGCATGTTTTGCACACGACCCACAGGGAACCACTTATTTCAAGAAAAGTGATATATGTGCGATTTTACAAAATTTTAAGTGGGCGCAGTCATATGAAGGGCTCCAAACTGAATAAAGGCAGACTATGTTTTTCTTTATAATTTAAGGTATATTTTCAGAAAAATTTGGTTTAAAGTTGTACAAAATGAGTCACATTTTCTCAGGTTCGGCTCTTGGACTATAATACTTGTGAGCTCACATTAATGGAAGGGTATATAAAGGTTTGTATAACAATTTAAAAATAAAAAACCCAAATAAGTTTTTGAAATTTTTTGGTATTTATATATTTTTAAACAAGAGTTCAAAATATGCTAAATGTACACATTGATAAATTTATATATCACAATTATATTACTTGCTATAAATAATATAAGCAAATTTAAAGATGATGTCAGCATAAGACTGCATAGAGCGGACTTAAGCAAAATGATTGGTTCATTTCAAACTTTAGCAAGTTACTTAAGAAACATAAGAATATGATTGGTTGGATTTAAACCTTAAGCAAATTAATTAAAAACGACTGACATTTTGCCATAAATTCTTTGCAGCTCTATCATGACATGATCTAATTTTTTAAAATACAAAAAAATACAATTTCAAAATTAGCATAAATAAATTACAATCTGTATAAACACTCAGAATAAGTACACATTTTAAAGTTATTATTTACATATATAATTATTTTATATTTTATCAATATAATTATATAGGATATAAAGTACATAGAGGTGGCAGTGTCTTGACGAGTCATGTTAGCTAACGAAAGGTGAGGTTGTTGTAGGAAAGGTAACACACAGCCAGCCATATGACTCCTCACCCAAATGATGTGTGCTTGATCACTGCGCTCTTTATGAACTCAAATCTATAAGATTATAATATTTGACTTACTCTATACTCTCTTGTAGAAAACTTTCAATTTCAAATATATTTATTTACTAGATGACGAAGTAGGGTAGCATACATAAACACACGTTAAACATGTCGAAGTAGGGCAGCATAAGCATACATTAAACATGACGGAGTATTGTTAGCATACATGTACTCGTACTCCGTATATTGAAAACGTAATTCATAACAGAGTATAAAGTATGTCCAATTCATTGTACTTGAATATTTATAATATCACTATTAAACTAGAGTGGGGTGGGAACATTGCACTACAACCTAGAGTTTTCTTTGGGGATCAAATTTACTTTGAAATAAATAACATTGATAAATTAAATTTTACAAATGAAATTGAAACCATTTAATTCTTATATACAATTTTAAAGGTGTTATTTTAGGTGCAAGCAAATTTACAGTCACTAGAATACGCTAAATTTTGTACAAAATTGAAATAGCATAACATACGTAAGCGATGAAATTTAGATACCTGTACTAAACCTGTATTGGTATCTCATTATTTAGCTATTGCGAAAGGAACGTCCAAAAACAATTGAGAAATTGGTCCAAATAATTGGCTCATATCAGTCCAGTGGGCATCGAGATTTTTTAACAGAAATGAAGGAATATTTCTGTTTATATATATATATATATATATATATATTATATATATATTATATATATATATATATATATATAGTTAGTTAGTAACGTCTAGTTGTTGGAATATTAAGTTAAATTCTTTCTAATCTTCAATTAGTAATTAAATATTATGACTAATATAATAATTAATATTTCATTGTTCTTAAAAAAAAAAATAGTCTTGGTCATCTTAAAGTGGATTGTTGTACTGCGTTACCCTTTCGCTATGTATGTTATAATTAGGACATCACACTGTACGCCACTGCCACCTAGATCAGCCACCACTGCCACTGTTACTTGAATTTATATATTATATACAATCCTGTCGAACATAAAGGATTTTAAGTACAAACCTTTGCTTACTTGTTCTCTACAATGTCAAATCAATTTAATACAGTTAGTGAGAAGTAATATACAATAATACAAATAAATTATTTATTTTTATATACACAACTTAAAAATTACATTCCAGTGCTAATTTTTGAAATAATTGAAATGTTACAGTTCTTGACATTATACATATAAACTTATAATAGGAATGCATGCTCACTGTAGAGCGTTTGAGTTTCTTAGCTCATGTTTATCCCTGAGGTTGCACAACCCAGAGCATTGTCCAAGAATGCTTATTCTTCGACAATCAGTTCTACACAACACATTTAACGTTTTTCCTCAAGTTTAAGGATTGTTTAAGCAGTTTAGCGCGTTTTCTTTGGGAAATACAGAAACAAATAAACATCAAGTATATAGTAATGGTAGAGGTCAGGTTATGCAGCATGAACCATGGATAGGAGCGGGAAATGCATGCCAGCTAGAAAATAATCATTTTAAAGAAAATTCGTTTACCTTATAAAGTGCTGTAAATTTAGAGCATAATTACTGATATTTACATGTTAGTATATATTACAACAAAATGAGTAATTGCAGTTAAAATATGTTAAATTTATGTTTCTATAAGAATAAATTACAAGGAATAAACATGTCTATGTTACGTGGCAGTTAAGTCTACAGTTGAAGTTATGTATGTTTCATACATTATAACACATGTTAACATAATCAGCTATGTCAACATACATTATGAATTGATACATAATTAGCTATATCAACATACATTATGAATTGATACATAATTAGCTATGTCAACATACAATATGAATTGATACATAATTAAGTATGTCAACATACATTATGAATTGATACATAATTAGCTATGTCAACATACAATATGAATTGACTATGTCAACATACATAATTAGCTATATCAACATACATTATGAATTGATACATAATTAGCTATATCAACATACATTATGAATTGATACATAATTAGCTATGTCAACATACAATATGAATTGATACATAATTAAGTATGTCAACATACATTATGAATTGATACATAATTAGCTATGTCAACATACAATATGAATTGATACATAATTAACTATGTCAACATACATAATCAGCTATGTCAACATACATTATGAATTGATACATAATCAGCTATGTCCACACACACAAGTTAAGTTTAAGGCGGGAACTGAATGAGGTATGACACACTGAGCCGTAACATACTTTGTGTATGCGCACATAGCATATGTGTTATGGTCTACTGTAGACATAAATATGTATCTTGTACTTTGTATACAAGATACATAAAATACATTATTCTTTCTATTTTACTAAGTCTTAACCTGTGCTTATTCCGATTAGTGCAGACTTAATTTAAGTGTCTCATTACTTTTTTCTTTAAACTAGAAACTTAAATTTTTAAATTATTTTTATCATTCAGCAATACTTTTCAATGATTGGAAAGTTAAAAAAAAATCACTGAAAATTAAGAACTTTAATATTGAGGCGGGATTAGAAAAAGTCATATTAGTGCTACTGACCGGCACTGAGCTTCTACCGGCATCTACCTGGAATGTTGGCTATTCTATACTAGATAAGATAAATCTTGTAATGAAACTTTTCACACCAAGTGTATGTAGCCACGAGTGTTGTCTCTGTTTTCGAACGAGAAGCTGGGTTAGTCAGGGGCTTGCAAACTATGCTTGCAACAGCACAGCCAGCAATCCAGGACTACGAAGAAGCTCGTGCTAAGAATCAGCAGCTGAAAACTCCCTCCTGTCAGACTGTTTTCTTTGAACTTTTCATCTATTATTCTTTCTTCGGAAAACACTTTGATAGAAATAATTGGGACGAGGCTATTTTTCCGAACACGGAGAGTTAGGCTTGTCGTCCTCGGAAGAACCGGACTTCTTCTTCAATATGCTATAATTCTGAACGTTTTCTAGGAAATTCTTATGGTGTGTAAAAGCCTTTGCAGTTTCCACGTCCTTCTTCAGCTCTTCCATGTCCCGCTTTAGTTTAGCTCTTCTGTTCTGGAACCAAGTTATTACCTGGGCATTGGTCAGACCTAACTGTGCGGCTATCTCGTCTCTATCAGCCGGTGACAAATACTTCTGGTATAAAAACCTTTTCTCCAACTCGAATATCTGATGGTTTGTAAATGCCGTCCTAGATTTCCGCTTCTTCTTTTGTTGTTGCCGCGAACTGAACATCAACCCATTGCCGCTATTATCTGTAAAAGATAAACGTAAAAAAATATTAGTATGTTTTATTGAAATAAAGTATTAAACAGAATTCAAACGTTCGCGAATCCCCAACCATCCCTGTGACCAGAATAAAATTGGGCGGTGACCCATCCATATACTGACCATACACGATACAGACAGCTAAACTCACTTGATCTAACAAGAACACAAATTACAACGCGGCTGAAAGGAAAGGTAAAAGAACAAAAAACTTTTATCTGCTACCTAACAGGTTAAGTAAGAGTAGCTGGTCAGTGTGGTCAGGTATTATTCTGAATTTACTATTTCTCTGCCTTCGGAACCAAATACATACAGTTTTAAAACATTATTTGAAGCATAAACTAAAATAATATCTGCTACAATTAAAAATGTTCCAAAAGAAGTTTAACTTGCCACTAACTAGGAAACTTCAGATAATTCTAGTTCGACCTCAAGTGTTGAATGTTTACATGAATTTGTTTACGGGATAAACATCCCCCATCATACCTTATTCTCAAGAAATCACCACCTGCCATGAAAATAGTGAAAACTCTACCTGCGGTCTCATTATTGCTTAGTTTTGCAGGTTTTCGTGAAGCACAGCATACAACGTAAATCATGTCAATGTAGGGGGGGGGGGGGGCACTCTTAAGATCAAATTGTTTTTTACTAAGAAAAGGCAGCTTTCCTTGATGTCTTTCTCTGAACCCCTATTTCGTCTAGAACTTAATCATAATTACCTAATTAACCTAATCTAGTTAATTACATCTATATTTACAGCCTAATTACTCTATATCATAATTAGTCATTAAAAAATCATCAAAATATTATTATCCCGTCATAATTATGAAAACTGTGGCAGTTTCCATAATTAAACTTTTTTATGGCTGTTTATATTTTTTATTCCTTTCATTAATTCCATTCTTAAAGAAAAAAATAAATTCAAAGAAAAGATCAATATAACTACATATGGTTCGGTTCATAATTGATCTTTAATTTGGATTCTCTTTATAATTGAGAAAGAATACATAAATATTTACCACTGCAACATATATTTATGTGTTCATATATTATGTTATTAGCAGCGTGTTTCACTTGCCATAAACATCCTAAAAGTGAATTTGACGTCTCGTGGTAACAATATGTTAATAGTTTTAATATAGTTATAATTATGAGCTATATTAAACCACTATATACATAAATATGATGTGAGATCATATGAACACTAACCACGATACATATTGAGCTGTCTCTCTTATAACATATCAAGGTACATACATAAGTACATTTATCTAAGGTTTTTATAAAACTAATCTATTTAAATTAAACAAATTAAAATATGACTTTTACAGGGAATCGTATTAATTTTACAAGCATTATATAGCTACGTATGATGTATTCATTATGTCTACGTGCATATATAAGCAGTATTATACGTTCTGCTACATCAAGTTCATATAATTAGTAATTATTTTCGAAGAGGTCCCAAAACAAAGGGGGGAATTACTGAGTTGTTTATTATTATGATAAAATATTTTCTTAACAAGCCAATTCCACGGACTAGCAGCGTCTTATTAAAGTAATAAAAAAGCTCGTTAATTTAAATTATAATTAGATACTTAAAATTAGATCTGATTAAAGAGGTAGGAATTATTTTTGGGAACTGTATTTAGCCACGAACTAAGCAGGTAATTTGGACGAGGTAAATGGAAATTTTAGCAATTGGGACTTTCGAAACCAAGTATTAATTTAAAAAATAGAAACGAATTTGGCTACTTTATTAAGGTCCTTAATTACGGTTAATTACAAACAGTAGCTTAATGAGAGATTAAAAATCTTAACGAGAAGATACCTTAATTAGATTGAATCACTCTGTCAGGTAGGACTGAGCTACCTGACAGCTAGCAGTCCAAGTTGCCTCGTCTCCTATGCATTCCAAGCAATAATGTATTATTTCCAATTCATACCGTTATCTCCAGTGATCAGAAATAAACTAATTTTCGTCAAAAAGTGGCTCGTCAGAATGTTTGCTTGTCAGAAATAAACTTATATGGCAGTGTTTCCAAAATCAAACATGATAGAACTAGGACTAATTTTGATAATTACGCAAAAAAGTGTACAAAAGAAATTAATATGAACATAAAATATATTATATTAATGGAGAGTATAATAGTAATAAAGTCAAATAAACTGCGGCGCGGTCTCATATATAAATCATATATTTGTTTCAGAAATACAATCTTGTACAAATAGAAATCTGTGCCTTAACTAAACTGTTTTTGATGCTTCTAATCAAATTAAGAAAAATTAAACAATATACCTAATAAATAATAACAGTAAAATAATATGCGTTGCTTCCTTTTTTAAAATATATTATCTTTCAGAAAATAAAGTTTATAGATGAACTTGACTCATAGTTAAAGACTTGGCTATATAATAATAGAGTTTTTTTCATAGTGACAAGATCTGGGTTTGTAAATATATTCGTGATAAATAAATAAATAAATAAATAAAAACTTTATTTCCATATAAAATAGATGAACGAAAACATTTAAACAAATGACATTTTTTTATGGAAAAAGGAGATATTTCAGGAGATTTTACTCCTGCTCTTCCAACATCTCCTTAAAAGATATTTTCCTTAATACATCCTGTAAATAATGTTCTCTTATATCTGATAAAACAATGCATTCTAGTAAAAAGTGGTTCATTGAATCATCATATGAATTACAAAGTTTGCAATAAGTATCTGAATCGAATCTATAATTTTTCCGTCAATATATAAAGTAGTTATTTGGGGATTACCGATCCTAATTTGACTTATTGTTCTAGTGATATTTGTAGCAACTCTAAATTTCAGATAAGATCCTCTGTCAATTGGAAAGGTATAAATTTCTTCATATAAAGGAGAATAAGACAATGTAAGAACTCTCTCAACATCTAATTGGTGTAAATAATTAATAAAATTGTTTACAGTGTAGGAGTTGCAGCAATAAGCTCTTTTAAATTAGCACATACTCGCTATTTATTTTGCTGAGGAAGTTTTCTAATTGAGTCACCCAATTATACTGTTCATTGTTATTTGTTTTGACTTAATATAAAGTAGAGATTGATAAGTCTATTAGAGATTAGGAGTCTATCAACGGTTTCATAACTTACTATGATACTAAACGCGTTATGCTGTAAATGAGGAATATATGTATGTATATATATATATATATATATATATATATATATATATATATATATATATATATATATATATACGTGTGTGTGTGTTGTGTGTGAGTATAAAGTAAATTGAAATAAAATTACACTCTCAACTAGGAAGGTGCTCCAACAGAGCACTAGTTGGTGTAACTTATTTATTTTTTTATTTATTTAATACATAAATTAAATCAGTTATAAAGTTTCAAGAGTATTGTCATATTAACTGATAAAAAAGTGTCTCCTAGAAGGAAGTTTGTGTACCTAGATGTACTACTTCTTTCAATTTTCAAAAGAGGAGTAGGTATAGAAATGATATGGGTATAAGAATAGGTATGGAGTATAGGTACCAGCTTATATTTCATTAGTTAATGTCTTTTACAAAACTATATTCATCTACAAAATAAATCCAATGATTTTGTAGCCACAAAGTAATTTAGCTCCAACAGCACACGATAGTAAGTAGCGGCAAGGTAATGTCGGTCTTCAAACAAACAAATTGAGCATCCATTATAATTCAAAGGAATCCATTCAAGAAAAGAAAATGATGTAGTAGAGTCTGAAAAATGTTTTCTTTTTCCAAAATAAGTCAGAAAAATAAACTTAATTTGTTTCCCACGGTGGTTTAGAAAGGCGGATTTCACCCCCATCAAGAGATGGAAATAAAAAATGATCTTTTACCAAATCTGTTTTGATCAACGTTAACTCAAAAAAAGTAAATAAATGATAATTATTTTTTGCTTGTTTGTTGATTGAAGCGCTGGCTGCTAGATGGCGCTAGCGTCAATTAGGGGAAACTTTCTCGCAGATGATACCTCTCGGTAATGTGTTTTTATGGCTACTTGAGTTTCTTTTCAAGATGCCGCCATGTTGTATTTGACCACCCACTATTATAACGTCATCTTCATCTTAAAGTCCCCTTTCTAAATATTTTTTTACTTAATCATGATTAATCTGACAAAAGGTAAGAGGATAAAAAATAAACTGAATAAAAAAATGAAACAACTAAAATATAAAAAAGTTACAAGGAGGGAGGTTTCGTCATGGACCAATAAGCTCTCTCCATCACTAAGCAACTTTTTTTCTCTGAAAATTCGCTAAATCCGTCCACTGTATTGATTACTTTAATAACCGAAGGTGTTCAAGATACATTTTCAATGTATGAAAATTCCTCCGAGAGGCCCTCTCTATAGTAATAATATCTCTTCATAAGAGTTTTTTCTAGATATCTTAATTGAAGAAAAATAAGGAATAGGTTAAATATCTGTCCATGTGGTTTTGTAGAAGGTTCTCGTCAGATTGTCTGTTTATAAGTAGAATGATGAGGTCAACCCCCGTGACGAGCAAACGCAACAGTTAAACACATCTCTATGTGTAAACACATGTTTTCGTTCCCATGTCAAAGGACACTCGACCCTTTAGATTTGTGTGCCCTATTTATCCCTAAGGACCCTCCCGTGTTTGACATCCCGGCGCCTTCTAACCGACAAACCAACTCAGTACCGAATGAATCAGTTTTCTGATTTACGATCTATCTTGTTCTAATTATGACAGAACGAGATATTAAACTCGGTTTAATTTCTCCAAACACTGGCGGTCTTTAAGTACTTTTTGCTCCTATTACATTTTAACTTTTTCGAAGCGGAACTCCTTCAATAAATGTTTGTTTTGATTCTTGGTCTTTTAAGTTCCAAAACTAAGCACAGACAGTTTAAAATCAAAACAATTAAGAGAATTAAAGATGCTAATGATTTTATGTGCCCTTTTAAAAATCTGGATACTTTTATCAAGATAAAGTTGAAATAATAAAATAATTAAGTTAAAGTGCTTTGAATTATCGATGGTGGCGCCTTAAGTCATAAACAAGTAGCGGCGTCTTTATCAACTAATAGACACACCGTCTGCAACGGCTTTATGATAATTTTTATTGAAGTGCTCTTTAGAAGTCGTTGTAAAAGATTGTTTTTGATTTAACAACTTTATGTATTTTTTTTTCGAGTCAATTGAACGAATTTTTTTAAAGGCATAATGCGCTAATGAGTGATTAGAAAGGTAATAAAAGAAAATAGTGAATGAAATTGAAATTCATTCGGTGTAGAATATTTTGATACGTTTGGATTGTTGCTGACGTAACGAGCGATGTGAACTTTTATATTGCTGACATAACGAGCGATATGAACTGACCGAGCGATATGAACTTATATGCTGACGTAACGAGCGATATGAACTTGTATATTGCTGACGTAACGAGCGATATGAACTTGTATATTGCTGACGTAACGAGCGATATGAACTTGTATATTGTTGACGTAACGAGCGATATGAACTTGTATATTGCTGACGTAACGAGCGATTGAACTTGTATATTGCGACGTATGCGAATTGCTTGTAACTTGTATATTGCGTACGAGCGATATGAACTTGTATATTGCTGACGTAACGAGCGATATGAACTATATTGCTGACATAACGAGCGATATGAACTTGTATATTGCTGACGTAACGAGCGATATGACTGTATATTGCTGACGTAACGAGCGCATATTGCTGACGTAACGAGCGATATGAACTTACGAGCGATATGAACTTGTATATTGCTGACGTAACGAGCGATATGAACTTGTATATTGCTAACGAGCGATATGTATATTGCGACGTAACGAGCGATATGAACTTGTATATTGCTGACGTAACGAGCGATATGAACTTGTATATTGCTGACGTAACGAGCGATATGAACTTGTATATTGCTGACGTAACGAGCGATATGAACTTGTATATTGCTGACGTAACGAGCAATATGAACTTGTATATTGCTGACGTAACGAGCGATATGAACTGTATATTGCTGATATGAACTATATTGCTGATGTAACGAGCGATACGAGCTTGTATTGCCTCTGACAATACATCTTGTGTATATTGGACACAAAACTTCAAGAACTATTTTATATTAAATAGTTACGCAAAAGTAACCAACGACTAAATACATGCTGGGTTGTTTAACTTCTCCCTGGTTAGTAGCACTATTAGGTTATATTACTTATTATATCACCTCTTCCTTATTAATATTACTACATGCTAGGTTGTCTACCACTTCTCCCATATTAGCATCACAGCATTCTAAGTTAAATATCAACTCTTCAAAATTTGAACTTTGTGCTCTGATTTTGTGCTTTATCACCTCTCTCTCATTAGTATCACTACTTCTAAAATGCTATCACTATTATCAGTATAAATAGATGGATAAATAAAAATAAAACTAACTACAGAGACATTAGACGTGTGGGACAGGGACACATACATCTATGTTACACTTCATGACGAGCCTCGTAGCGGTCATCCCATGCTCTCCAAACAAAGAAGATAAGTAGAGGTGTTCTGTCACAGTAAGAAAACAATAACAAAAATTATTGTTCTAACTAAGCTCGTAATAGCGGTGCCTAACAATCCCTTTGATTTGCTGCATTACAAGCGGCTGGTCGCCAAGTGTGAACGCTAGGCGGTAGATTGATTAGAGACTCAAGTACCTAGTCATTTTTAAAGCCTTCAACTTTCCTAACTTGATTGTTGGTTACATGATTGGGGGTTACATCGGATCGGTTTAACCCGACCCAATGTTTGTTCACGGCTTTTAGAGTTTTTTATTTAATAAGAAAAAACGAGGTTTGACACAATTTGACAATTTCTGATTGAGTAAACAGATGGACCAACAGGTGGACTGAATATATATGCAGGTTACGTCAAGTCGTTAACCAATCAGCTTTTAATGACAATACTTACTCTCTTGTCATTAGTTTTGACAAAAGCATGAGGTAAACACTTGGTTCTGATTGGTTAAACAGATGGTTATGCTGGTTATTTCCAGGAGCTAATATAAAAGAGAAGGAGCATATCATACCTTCCTAATGGGAAAAGCTTTGGCCAAGCTTTCTTGGCATTATTATAAAATAATGGCATCACGGGTATGGCACCAGAGAGTACGAACTGGCACTCCAAGGCATCAAACTCACTTGTAAAAGCCATTTTCTTAATTTGCTCGACATCACTAATAAAACGCCTGCCCCAGATCACGACCCGAGATCAATCATTTTAATTGTATCATGATCTATCACGAATCTAATAATATTGTTTTTATGATTGCTTCTACAAGTACAGCGGGAGCGGGGCCATAAAGTAGCTCGATCTAAATTCAATCCCATTGTATTACGCGATGTTCTCATCATAATTACAGCCATAAAATAAGTTTTAATAAAGCTCAGTATTTGTTGATCACGAATGGCGCGGGTAATTAACCTCTCTGGTGAAATGTAGAAGATCATAAAATTCCTCTATCAGATATAATTAAATACTTCTTTTTAAAAAGTAATTAAAATAACTATTAAATATGTGTTGATTGTAAAGTGGAGGCAATAAAAACGAGAAATGAAATAATATTTTGCCAAATTTAGCAGAGCACAATTAAACAGTAGCGAGCCGAGAATTCTTTATTAGTAATTAAATTATACAAAAATCTTTAATTAACCGAGCTGTTAAAGTGAAAAGGATTCTAATTATCAGTTCTTAGGTTCAATTCCAAGTAGGGACGATGAATTTTAAGTAATATAAAATTTTAGTACAATCCATTTAAACTAGAGGTTTACTGGCTGCTAGACATGCATACATAGGTTCAAAGTAGACGTCTACTGCCTACTAGATTGCATATATATAGGTTTAAAATAGATGTCTACCATAATTAATTCATTTATTTAAAATATAATAAGGGTTAGGTGAGCCTGTATATTATATATCGATAAAGAGAGTACAGTCTTGTTGTTTATGTTTTAATAAATGTCATTATGCCCTGATGACGACCAAGATCCCTGGTTCAAAACTTAGTAGTTGATGTTAGTTGGTTTTGAATTCATGGGGACACACCTTTCATCGCAAAGATTCGGAAATCTGTTATAATATATATATTATATATATATATATATATATATATATATAATATATATATATATATATATATATATATATATATATATATATATATTATTATATATATTATTATTATATTATATATTTAAATATATTTATTTATTGATATACAAGTATATTGTGGAGAGACTTGCCGAAATAATTTAGTCAACATTGAATAAACTTCACAGGAGAATCATCTATATGACATAGTCATAGCTTGTCTAGAATCCATATCGTCCTCGCTTCAATTTTATCTTCGGCATTGATTAAATTTATTAAAATAAAGTAGATAAGGCTGAGCGTAGTCTATATTGTGACTATTCTGAAACAAAGAACTCTAAGGCAAAGGCTTGAGCCCAGTGGCGTCGGCTCTTTAACTCCGGTCGGCGAAAGATCAAAGCAATTATTCCCTTTGATGTTTTGCCGCTGACTCGCCATCTCTTTCTCTTCAACACCCCCATTCTTATGTCTAACTCTTTCTAAACGCCCCAAACATCCACCTTTCATAATTCCATCTCTATTTAAACGCTTCGGAAACTCGTTTCTTTCCAATCCGTCTTATAAACACTTCTTAAAAAATCAACGATCTTAAATAATCAGGGTTGTTAGACTTGAAATGATCACGTGACGTCATATTTAATTAAATTTATTAAATTACTTATACTTTTATTCCAACCAATCCCATAATACTCCAAAAATTGTTATAAAAATGGCATGGGTATCTGCGTGTAGTATTTGTGTAAAACATTGTTATGTTATAAAATTAAATAAAATAGCGAATAAAAACAAATAAAATTAGGTAAAATAAGAAATAAAAGATCTATTCTTATATATAAGTAAATAAATAAATGATGAATAAAAATAAAAAACGAAAATCCCTTTATTGCTTTGCTGGAAAAATATGCATTAAAAATTAAACAAGAATAAAGAGATAATCAGAATATTTCCTTTTCTCCCCTCTCTCCTTGTAAAAGTCTTAACAAAGTAATAAAAAAAGAGATTCTCAGCCTCTTGACCGCTCTGCGGCTGAGGCGTGCGCTTGGGGCCACTTCGCGGCCACATGGTTGTTTTCCTATATCAGCTCGCCATATTACTAGTTTAAATTAGTGGCATAATGCCACGATATAAGCCAATTTTCTAATACATTAGTCATAAAAACGTGATTTGTTTACATAATTTTATATAAGCCAATCAAAAGCACAAGAAATAATACTAATAATGAAATGAAACTGGGTATTTTGTTAACAATAAATTTTAATTAATACATGTGTAACATTTCAGGCTGATCTAACTTTTTGAAAATTTGTGATTCTTTGAATTGTATGTAGGGTAAGTTGTATGGCAAGTTTCGATACGAGAAAGCGTCCAAAGTTTTCGTGTTCCGTAGAAACATCTGGAACAAAAACTCGTACATAAATATATAAATATATTATATATAAACCTCCCCTTCATAACCCCATGGCTCACTTCTTTTCAGGTATTAAAAAATAAACAAAGAATAAAAATGATCTATTAGGAGGAATCTATCTATATAGATTTGTTTAAAGGCACTGTCAGGTCGTTATAAAGTCAGATAATTTAGATTGATATTATAAATTTTAAATTATGAAGATTTATAAATTGATAATATAAATGAATATGTATTATTATATTAGTTTGTATAAGTGAGTGACAGTGGACTGATTTGTAGCGTGGGGAGGATAGAGTTAGAGTTCTAGGTTACATGGGGTCGAGAGAGTGTAGTCAACACGAGCTATTAGCATCTGTACGAGTCTGGAGGGAGAAAGAGAAGCGATTAATCACTCTAACACAGAGAGCCCCGGGCCGACAAAGCACGGGACTTGAGACTTCAGTGTCTTAACTTAGTCCAGGTTGTTCATATGCCGGATGGAAAATTTTAAATTTGCCAACAAATAAAAATTCAGTTAAAGCAAGTTGAACTCGTCCTATAAGATTATTAGCAGTGTCTTCACTTCCATTATTGTAACTTAAATTTAATAATTAATATTTAATTAATTATTCATTTATAATGATAAAAAATAAAAAGTATATTGCACTAATTTACAATGATTTCTAGATAGAAGCGTCCTGACTCCTACAAAACAACTACCACATCTGTGGTTGACAAAGTTCACATAGAGTAGTGCCGTATTTTTACTCTTTTCCGGCCAATTCGCTGATGGGATGGGTGTTATGGTGGGAGTTACTTTACTTTTCCGTACTTAATATAGCAAATTTATTTAGGAAAAGTATTGTGTTTGCAAAAAATCCGCAATTAAAGACCTCCGAAGTATTTTTTTACAAAGCTGGTTGCCATTGTGTGTGTGTGGTGATAGTGTATATATGTGTGTATCTGTGAAATTGTATGTCTTTCTGCTAGAGGTTTGAAACTGAATACAAATAATAATGTTTAGATCTAGTTATGATGTCTGATGTCCACATAACAATGACGCATTAACTGTAGTAACTCAGCTGAATTGCCAGAGACCAAAAACTCTAAACTCTAAAGACTCCGAAGACTCTATAAATTGTGCTTAATTATAAAAAATATGGCATTTGTTATATTTTGAGGACGAGCGAAACTACTCAAAAATAGAGCTCAGGGAATCCGATGAGTTAAGAAAAAGTTTAAAATTTTTTTAAAAAAAATCGAACAGGGTAGTTTAGTTAACTCAATAAATAATCAGAAAAGGGATACATCAGTTCTTTTGTTCCTCAGAACTTAGGACTCGCTTCGCTCGTCCAAAGAATTTCATGATTATTAAAATCATGAGGTGGTATTACTCAACTCTCTTGCATATGAACAGTATAGGAGTTATGCGTGATACAGACAGCATAATATGCGTGACACAGACAGTGTGATATGCGTGATACAAACAGCGTGATAAAAATTCGTTAAACGGATAATTATGAATAAACAAATCTTGGTTTTGAATTTTTAGGGTTGACACAATATTTCCCCTATATACTCTCAATGCAGGGCAAGGGAAAGTAAAAATAATATAGAGAGAAATTGAATATAATCTATTATAATTGCAAGTCTGCTAGTTATATAGTGAACCAATATCACTACACACCAAGTCAACTCCGTGTTATAAACTACAAGTAACATTAACGCCTATTACACGACTTAAAACTAATACAAGTATTCATTGGTGAGCTGTGCGGTCCGTGCTAACTTGGTGTTTTTAAATTAAACTGAGGTCAGGTAGAGAAGCATGACTAGAACCCAGGTTCAATTACTTGCCATTCGCTACGGTTCTGATATAGCCGCTGTCCAGCGCCAGATATAACACCTTATTATACAGGTAATGCAGGTATTAATTGCTGAGTCTTGGACGGCCAATGTCCAGGCTTGTACGAGTCCACTCTAGCTGGTGTGTTGTATCATTTTGTTCGGTATAATTGCTACTCTCTAGTTTTAATTGGGAATTAGTGTAAAAGATGCGCGAAACTGCAACATCGTGAGTGGAGGGTCGACATGACACCTGAGATTCCGCTCGGATATTCGAGATTGTAAAAAATAGATATATAAAAAGAAAACAAATGCTTAAGTGAGGAATGGGAGGGAGTAATGAAGATGTTTGCTCCCTAGGGCCCTTATGTTGGATTCCGACACCATCCAACCTTTTCTCTTTATTCAGTCTTTGTCTTTATTTCCATCTTATATAACAAACGCTTTATTATTCGCACTGTTATATCAAATATTTTTATTTCCTGTTTAATCAGAGCGAAATTACCGCTTTCAAGGTCTCGATACAGGTTTTACTTTCCCGCCTCCACACCCTAGGTATTTAGAAAAATTATTTTTACTAAATGATTGAAATTCGATGGGTTCGATATTAAACGCGCAGGTAGTCATATCGAAATGTTTTAGGATGTATTTGCTTTACTACTCATTTGATGCGAGTATCGAGGGATTCAAAATTGTTGGAAAATTCTGGAACTTAATTTATTTAAAATTCATTAATTTAATATTTGGTTTTGTGTAGACAAAAATTATTTTTAATTATTTGGATTGTTTTATCAATAAAATTTGATTCTGAACACTTAATATAAATATTCCGAAGTTCGACTCCCGCCAAGCCTTCTGTCCTACTAGCGATTCCACCAAAAAAAGTTACTAAACACTGGAATAATAACATAAGTAAAAACATAAAATATTTTTACGACAGGTATAAAGAAAAAGTATTGAATTTCCATTATAAATCCAAAACCAAGAGTTTATCTAAACTAACAGTTTCCTAGCAATGTTAAAACCACTTGAGTGGTTTTTTCCAAGCAGTCTGTCAGTAAGTGTGTCAGTTATCGTAGATCAGAGTGTTTATGCTACAGAATTGAGACTTCAAGTCCTTTAAAATGCAACTAAACTACAACAACAGAAGATATGAAAAGATAGAAATACCATCTCTACACATTTATATCTATGATATTACACTTAAATGACGATCGGCTCTTTTCGCCTGTTTTCGTCCCTGTTAATAAATGTTCTCCTCTTAAAAACAAGAAAAAACGGATTTACCCGAACTAGACCGAATGCAATCTACGTATACTTATTGATTTCATGCCGTGTTCTTCTTTACGTTAATTGGAATGTAAAGAAAAACAAGAAGAATAACAATGAAGTTTGTGAGTTTATAGATGTGTCTTTTGTCTAAAATAATAACATATTAGTTTTTTTGACAGGAAATTGTCCGCCATTGTTGTTCAAGACGTTATTTGAAGAAAATTATGATTTTTTTGTTAAACGACTGTGACTAATTTCAGCTGACAATGGCTCTGAAACAATTACGTCTCGTTTTTCTCTTTGTTTGATACTTTTGAAACCTTCATATCAATATCAAACTCAAGTGTTTACGACATTCAAAACACTATTGATGTTATAATGCTTAAACATGAATTAGTTATTTCTAAATTACGTTATAGTAAGTGTATTACTTATTGTTTTTAGAGAGAATCTAATTTGGAGCATTAGACAAAACAGTGCAACAAGCATCCCCAGGTGAAGTTGAGAGCAATTTATATTTTATTTCGGAGGCAATGCCGAGGTAAAAGTACAGCTCATTTAAAAGAGCGATTTACTCCACTAAGACAAAACTTTATCATTTTAAATTATGACTGTTTTTAAATAAATTTAAAGTAAAACAACTCGACTAAAACTAAAAAATTGTGTTGCATTTTATTAGGAGGGGGGGGGGGGCAAATATCTTAAAGAGTACTGCCAAAAAAACATTTGTTCGAAAAGTTGATTGGAAGTATTGTTAAAAAAGTTACCTCCCTGGTGAAAATTAGTGCGACAATCTAACAGGTTAGAAAGTCACCACTGATCTAGCAATAACTTTCATTCGATTACTTTAACTTCCGATTTTTACTTGGAATCTCGTGTTATGAGGTAAGACAGATGACTCTTCTGCCCCTCGTTTAGCGTTAATTTTGGCAGGAAGGCAAAATAAACACTTAACTACAAATTAGATATTTTGTTGAGATAACTTGTTGTTTCATGTCTGACCCATTTATCCATCTTATAATTCAATTATTAAGTATTGTTTCTTAAGTTACTTACATAAGGTTTAAAAATGTAGAACATGTCTTGATAGAACTGATTCATGGTCTGATTTATGTTGCATGACAGTTTTTTATTACTTCCTTCTCAAGTAACTTGCAAAGGAGTAGGATTCAACCAATCATATTGCTACGTTTTTAAGTAACTTGTGTAAGGCTTGGATTCAACCTATCATATAATTGTTTTTCTTTAGTTCTACTCTAAGGTTTGAATACAACTACCCTTATTGTTGAGTTTCTCAAGGAGGTTCCCTAGGCAGAGAAATATTGTCTAGGGGAGTAACAATCTTTGCCTAGCCCGCACTAGTTACAACAGAAACTTCTCTTGTGTTCATTTTTATATATTGTTTATACTATATTTGTTAGGGGATTTTGAATAGAAAATTACGTGTCGTGGAAGGAAAGGGGTAGAGAAAGGAGTGGCCACCAGATCTACATCAGGTCATAGGTGTTCCGCCACTGGTCTAATGTGGCGAAGACCATGTTAAGTCTGTACATACAGCCTTCGTTTATTATTGGATTTGCTTGACATGTCAAACACCATCTTTATTGATACTCTTACGAGGTACATTCAAACTAAGTGACATTTGTTTTTCTTTATAAAGCAGTTTATCTTTATTTAGTCTTTCTAGCAGTGAAGAAGGCAACGAAACAAATAGAAGTTTATTACGGTGCTATAAATCAGTGTTGACTAAAAACAGGACTGATAATCTAAACAAAGATCCATCACGCCCCTCCAAACTTGAAACTGGTTTCTTATTGGTCCCCTGGGACAGTGACTAAATAAACTCTGCTTTATCTACCTAGGGAAAAATCAATTACTTTACTCCACCCTTTATTAGGGCTATTAAAAGGGTGTAAAAATATACAGATCAATAAATCTGCGTTTAGTTTGTCACTAATTTTTCTTTATTGGTTAAACTGGTTTTCTTTAAGTTCCATTAAATAGAAATCAATAATTGTAAAATTCATACGGTAATAATATTCATTTGTAAATAAAAGATTAATATCTAGGTTTTATGGATTTTTTAAGTAAAATTGTTTAATAACGCGTAACTGGACTTGTGATCAAGCACAGGTCACAAGCGATGATTTTACAGTCCAGTCTTCAATTTTTAACAAAGTATTAAGATAAAGTATTAATACTAACAAAGTATTGTGAGCATTATGTCATCATCTAGTAATTTATCATGGTGGCAGTACTGGCTGTTTTATCAATCTGTTGATTACATGTATATGTCACGTGGTAGAGGGCCAAATATAATATTTAGTAGAAGATTTTAGTTATTCATCTCAGTGCCTCCCTTAATAGATATTATTGAGGAGAAAAATAAATAATATCTTTATTAGTTTACACCAGAATGATTTGTAGTTTTTCCATCTTAAGTCATATAGCGACATAGTGCTGTAGTTTTCCAGTTGTTTTTATTCTGTTGTTAAAAAACAAAGAGATTTCCTTTCAGACTTCTAGAGATTTCCTCAGGCCGGGTGGAAATAAAGATGCGAGGGAAAGGCATTTGTTTTAGTTTGTAGTTTGATTGCTTTCAACCCAGTCTATAACTCAGCTTCACTAGTCAACTCAACGCTCCACAATATTTTAAATTTTCTAAAACATTTAATTATATCTTTGTTTTACATTATAAAACAATAAATTTTATAAATAATCCCAATGTTTACTACGATATTCAATCCGTGTCACTATTTACTGTCTTACGAACCACCTCGAGTTAATATTAATCTACTGTCTTACGAACCACCTCGCGTTAATATTAATATACTGTCTTACGAACCACCTCCCGTTAATATTAATTTTCAATTCCATGTCTAGAAAGCAACAAGAAGTTTAATCAATATTTCAATCTGTAATCTATTTCTCATCTTCATCTGACGCTGCCCAATCTCCCAATCAAAACGAAATGATCGGAAGCTATAATGCAATTCCAGCTAAATTGCCCGCCAGTCTAATTCAACCTCCCGCAATTTTCGATAATTGAATCCATTGTTTTAATGATATTCTTCCTTTATCCCATTAAATCTTCGTCTTCTTATTCTTCTATTATTTTCCTTTGTATTGTCCGGCATATTGAATTGAAATTATTCATCACATAATAGAAGAACACCGTCAGCTAATTGAAGACTGTTCCTTAATCTTTTCATACAGAGATTCTTTTGTTTTAAATTGATTATTTAGACCACCGGAATTGACGTGTTGATTAGGATTTTGATGAATTAATCTATCTGTAGATATTCTATAAATCTGCTTAGGAATAAATGTACCTTCAATAATATAATAAGATATTTCGTTCTTAATTTTTGTAATTCTTAAATAAAAACAATAATATCGCCTGTTTAGACCATAGCGGGTCTTCAGAAATAACCCCCGTGGAAACCACCCCATGTGGTAGTGTCAACCGTTACGCTCAATGAATTATCTAAAGTTGGCGATACTTTATTTGAACGCTTTTAGTATAAATTGAGAACCTAACCTGGAATCCGAACCTTGGACCACTGTGGTGTCAAATGTCTGAATATAAATACTGACACACGACCGTAATTCTAAATACAATATTTGATATAACCTAAACGTATCGGGTTAGGAAAGTCGACTTTTAATATCAAATAAGAAGGTGGATAGTGCTTCTTATAGCTCCCCTTCTATCATATTAGTACAATAAAACCAATAATATGTGAAATTAAAAAATAAATAAACCACCTGCTTGTTTTAATAAGATAAAATTATGTTTCGCTTCTGAGGAGCTAATCACGCGAAAGCGATTCGACACGGTGTCGCTTCAACGACTTAGCGACCGTGTCGTCTCTAAAATAGTTTATTTATTAGGAGTTTTAATTCTATATTACTTCCCTTGAGCTGTAAAATAATCACTTGTTTTTTAACACTTTATCTCCCTTGGGACAAAACATATTAAATATTTGGTTAATCTTTCGGAAATAGGTTTATTATTTGTCTTGGGAGAGTAATGACTGTTATTTTACTTGATAAAGGGGGTTTAAATCGGACCAGTAATATCCAGATTTAATTGGATTGTATCAAGTGCTAATGGTTCGGGTGATATACAGGAGTCGGCGTGAAGCGAAGCTAATGCAGCTTTGCCGTCTACAGAAAGGGGCGTTAAGACCGTGACGTCGCAGACCCGGCACCGTTTATAATAGAAAACAGATTGAAAATTTTATGTCGGATAGCTTGTAGCTATTACTAAATGTTGCGTTAATACAATACTCGTACAAATATTTATAAAGAAAATTTAGTTCAATAGCTTGCGGACATAGAAAAGAGTAAAATTTCTGAAATAATGATGGACGGAAAGTCTGAAAGAAGAGGAAGGGGAAGGACCTCGAAGTTCGAGTACTGGCTGAAAATGTTAATGATAATCTGAAAAGGCTACGTGTGGGATCTTAGATATGACGTGTGGGATCTTATAGATATGACGTGTGGGATCTTAGAGATGACGTGGGATCTTATAGATATGAGTGTGGGATCTTAGATATGACGTGTGGGATCTATAGATATGACGTGTGGGATCTTATAGATATGACGTGTGGGATCTTATAGATATGACGTGTGGGATCTTATAGATATGACGTGTGGGATCTTATAGATATGACGTGTGGATCTTATAGATATGACGTGTGGATCTTAGATATGACGTGTGGGATCTTAGAGATGACGTGTGGGATCTTATAGATATGACGTGTAGGATCTTATAGATATGACGTGTGGGATCTTAGATATGACGTGTGGGATCTTAGAGATGACGTGTGGGATCTTAGAGATGACGTGTGGGATCTTGGAGATGAACTATGCAGGGTGGAGAAGAATAAAGGTACTGTTTGTGTTTTGTTGGCCAGGGTCCTCCAAGGGAAGATCTATGTTTATTTGTTACATTAGTTAGTATAATAAAAAGTTAGTATCGTAGAAAGTTAGTTTTACAGAGAGTTAGTTAGTATCATAGAAAGTTAGTTTTACAGAGAGTTAGTTAGTACCATAGAAAGTTAGTTTCATAGAGAGTTAGTTAGTATCAGAGAAAGTTAGTTTCATAGAGAGTTAGTTAGTATCAGAGAAAGTTAGTTTCATAGAGAGTTAGTTAGTATAATAGAAAGTTAGTTTTACAGAGAGTTAGTTAGTACCATAGAAAGTTAGTTTCATAGAGAGTTAGTTAGTATCAGAGAAAGTTAGTTTCATAGGTTTCATAGAGAGTTAGGTATCAGAGAAAGTTAGTTTCATAGAGAGTTAGTTAGTATCAGAGAAAGTTAGTTTCGTAGAGAGTTAGTTAGTATCAGAGAAAGTTAGTTTCATAGAGAGTTAGTTTCATAGAGAGTTAATTTCATAGAGAGTTAGTTTCATAGAGAGTTAGTTAGTATCATAAATAGATTGGCTTTACTAAGAGTACAAAAGGAGCTTTATGTACAATGGATGTATACCATGACAGATGTCAAGCATTGCAATGTGAAGGGTAATTTAGAGTGCAATGTGAATTTAGAGTGCAAAAATGGCAACTCTAAGCTAGCTGTTATCGTAATCTAGTTTTGTAAATTTTTAAATTTTGAATCTAATGATAAAGATTAATACAATTGATATTTGTTTTGACTGCAAACCAATATAAATCAATTTGACTATTTACACGAGAATAACTAATGATAACATTAAAAATACCTTAATGAGTTTCTAAGACACAAAGGTATAAATGAGAGAAACAAATTAAACTGACACAGGAATCTATTTAAAGTGAATGAGATGAAACTGACGGTATGGGTAATTTGTTGCTGGTAAAGGTTTGTTTGTTCAGAAGTCATAAGATAATATGTTACATATATCTTGTGTCAAGAGTTATGACCGTCTTCAGCGCTTCAAGCACACAATAATGACGGAACTAATACAGAAAATAATTCAGTAACCTAAATACAAATTTATGTCTGGGACCAGTATAACAAGTATATTGTTTTTTTAAAGTATTTCAACTATGGTTCCTACGGTACTTCCCACTATGGTTCCTACGGTACCTCCTCCTGAGATTTCAACAATACATTGGCCTGTTGTTTCTACTCTCCTTGCTCTCCTCAGAATTATCTCCTCTTTCTCCAACAGGTCTTCTCACATTGATTTCCGTCGTTTTCAACGAGAATTTCCAATTTGGTTTCCAAAGTACTTTTTACTGAGCTATCAAAAGGGGACATTTTCAGAAGATTCCTTCTGCCCATCGAGATCAAAATGCATTCAAAGCTCTGACTCTACCAGCTATGTCGATACCTGCCCAGCACTAAAATTCGACAATAGTTAATTTGATAATTGATTTTTATAATCAAAGAGACCTCTGGAATTTTATCTAAATTTAAATTTTAGGCTATTTTCAACTAAAAGCCTTGTAAAAGAGATTCTGTGTATTCTAGTATAATTAAAAGATGTGCTATATACGGTGGAGGTTTTATTTGTTTGGCTTCTTAGAGTTCGTGGCGTCGTATTTCGTACTAATCGCAGAAGTATTGAAACAGCTAGATCGACTAACCATCAGTAGTCCGTAATATAGTCAGTCAAATTTATAGACTTCCTCAGTCTGTCGCATGTGTGTGTGTGTGTCACTCTCATACAGGGAGTAAGAGAGTTACAACTCCCTAGGGAGAAATAGACCACGAACATCCCTCAAAACCCAACTAATTTCTTCAAACGAAAACATCCACTCCAACTAGAGACCGTTTAAAGAAAAAATAGAAACAAATCAACCGATTTCCTTCAACAAAACGATTAGTGTCATAATTTCGAAAAACAACTGAATTTATACGAGACATTTATTATACATATTATATATTTATGAAAAAATAATAGAATCTCTCAGTATATAATGATGTATCCAAGACAGCCTCGTCATGGTACAGTTTAATTAACGTTTTAATGTTACCAAAAGTAGTAAAATAACACATTAGGGTTAGAAAATTATGGAAAAAATACTGATGAATGTGTAGTGGCATGAGTGGACTTACAGGGGCAAGATACCATTGTTTTACCTCATGTTGATGCATCTGAAAGGCTTAGCCGGTACATTGGAATACACTTTGAATCAACACTTTAACGGGGAACGATTAATTCTGAATATTGTAAAACTGCTGACGCTGACCCATTAAAACAAGATCATAATTATGGTTATTAATACAACATGTGTGGAAGGAAGTTTTTTTTCTTGTCAAAGCTACACTTTTATCCTAAAGAAAAGCCAAAGGAGGAAACTTGAGGAAACTCAAACCGAGGTTAAGAGGAATATGACCAGAGCTGAAAACTTGCATCCATGTCGCATCAAATAATATTATATTACATTTTAAATCAAACATTCAATTGAACTCTGAAAATAGAAAATGAATCGATTCATATTTTCTCTCTTTACTAATTTCGCAATGACCCCACTTATCGTGTTTGACAGTTTCTTTTTTTTATGTTAATTTATTACTTGATTTGGGTTATTTTAGTACTTTAGACTAAAATAAATTCATACCTTACGCAACGTTAGCTGGTACAGAGTCTAGCTTTAGCAACAAAAAACGACTAAAAAGCCCCCAGTTAAGTTAATATAATTGTTTACATTCCCTAGGGAGAGAAAGGATTTTTTAAGTCAGAGTAAACAAAGTATACGGTATCAAAGTAATGTTTCGTAAACTTCGTTCCTTTCAGAATAATTTTCTGTTTTTTTTAGAAATCTATCCTTTTATGGGCTCTCTCCTCCCGAGTTTTCTTAGTATGAAGATTTTACAAGACAAGAGGTTTTTCTTGGTGGAATACTAAACATGATCATCAAAAGATATCGAGAAGTTACACTGTCTGTCATGTCTGGCCAGGACGCTTGAATTTTAAATAAACATATTAGAAAAAAACATTAAAGTAATCAGTTAAAATAATTAATAACTATAATAAAGAAGAAAAATAAATTAAAAACAGAAGTAATAATAGCCTGTCGTGTCTTAGTTACTAGAGAGACTGCGTAAGACAGAGACACGACAAATGACAGATTAGTCATTAGAGCGACAGATGTTGACAAGGTTGTTTTGACGACACTTTCACTAATTTCACTTTAGAAATGGAAAGAAGAAATAGTTAAATACTCAAATAGATATAAGAACGAGTCAATGATCATTATAATACTATAGAGTGCCACTGATATGTTAGAAAAACAAAATCTGAATGGTTCATTTTTTGCTGAAAATATGATAAATTTTGCTTCGGGTATCATCGTATACCTAGTATAGCCGATGTCACCATATAAATAAATAACATCCATAATATGGTAACTAATTTGCTTTGGTAAGTATTCGGACAAAATATGGTAAATTATTTGCTTTAGTAAGTATCCAGCCAAAATATGGTAAATTATTTGCTTGGTATTTGGCCAAAATATGGTAAATTATTTGCTATGGTAAGTATCCGGGCGTGACGTGAGGACCGGGCAATTTTCCCGCCTCCCTTCGTAATTCTCTTTCTATTATATTTCATTAATTTTCTTTTTAACTATTATTTTCCCAAACATGAGAATGAAATATTTTCACTAATTCCGTATAGTTTACGTCAATCATAAAACTCTAAAAAGGAAAATCTAGCGTGACTCCCCCTGAGGGAAATTTATTTTCACCAAACGCCGCTTCATATGGTGTGTAAGAAAATACTCTAAATAATATAAAATACAGCCTTATTATAAAACTTATAAAAATAAAGTACGGGTAACAGAGCTTAAATAAGGTAAAAATATTAACTCCCAACCCTAAATATTATTTAATACGGAGTGATTATTTAAACGCTAAGCTCCGTTAAGTCCCTTCAAGTCCCTCTATAACACAACGTTTGGAAAACATGAAAACACCATTAATAAGGTCTTAAACTTTTATAGGAGTAAATTTGAATAGGAACCGGATAAATAACAACATATAGTAAGAAGTCGTTGAACAACATAAACATATTTATTCATTTTCGTTTAGGAACTATTTATGGACATGGACTGGACATGGACATGGACATGGACTGGACATGGACATGGACATGGACATGGACATGGACATGGACTGGACATGGACATGGACATGGACATGGACTGGACATGGACATGGACATGGACATGGACCTGGACATGGACATGGACATGGACATGGACATGGACATGGACATGGACATGGACATGGACTGGACATGGACACATGGACATGGACATGGACATGGACATGGACATGGACATGGACATGGACATGGACATGGACATGGACATGGACATGGACCTGGACATGGACATGGACATGGACATGGACATGGACATGGACATGGACATGGACATGGACTGGACATGGACTGGACATGGACATGGACATGGACATGGACATGGGACATGGACATGGACACATGGACATGGACATGGACATGGACATGGACATGGACATGGACATGGACATGGACATGGACATGGACATGGACATGGACATGGACATGGACATGGACATGGACATGGACATGGACAGTGTTACAAATTATTTATAAAACATCTAAGCAACTATGCTTCACGTCCCCAAGATTTTGTTGCAATTTTATTATAAATAATAATATTATTAATTAAAAATATTTAAATACAAATGTTGTACATATAATTAGAGGCATATGGATTGCGTTTAACTCGATTTCAATTCAATTAATCCCATCTCAATACCGATATCTCGTAATATATATAAGCATTCATTTCATGATAAGATTTCCCTCTAAACTTGATTGGTAACATGTTTACATGATTCTTGTGTAGAGATAGTAGACCCCAAACCCTTAATGACCAAAGTGCCAACCAATGCGCACAATGTAAACTCAGACTGAGCTCGGTCCTGGCAAGGATCACTGAATCTCTGTAGTGCAAAGGTTACAATGCAAAATAAATTGTAAATTCCATATACAAAGCTTAATAGTTTGTTTTCTCATTTTATTAGCAGGATATAATATAATGCAGCACAACACCCTTTTCTGCGAAACATTTTTTCGAAATATCAACTAAAATCTAAAAGAAGAGCTATAAAACCGGTAATAAAATGATAATAGTAGTCGGTGGTGATACACAAAGTTTCCTTTGTATTTAGACTTTATTGGAAAAGCTGCGGGGAAACTGATGGAAAGTCGAACCATCGTAAACCGGGTTAGAAATATACGTATCGAAGTCATTGATGCAGTTTTATGAGGAAGAAAATGTTATACGAATTTTCCAAGAAAATTATTTTAGAAGAACCCGGAACCTGACTTGTACCTGCTGAAAAATCATTTGATTGGAAAACTTGAGTGCAATAGCACGACTTCTATAAAATGTATGTACGGATGCAAGAACTTGGCGATATAAGAATATATCTGCCACAGTGTGGGGGATAGAAGTCCTAAGAGGAGAAAAAGCTGAAGTGGATAGAAGTGTATACATTGAGATAGCAGTTCTATCTCTAAACATTACATTAGATGCATTGTGGTAGTCTAATGAAAAATCCACTCATGTTGAAAGAAATAAATATTATTATTATAAAAATTTTGCATAATATAAACACCAGTAGCTAATTGAATGCGACATAAAAGTAATTGGAAACAAAGCCGTCGTCCCGTCATATTAACTTGTAGACATTTAATGAAATATTTAACGATCTGTCAGACATAGACATAGTCATTTCAGAGTTGAATGATTATCTTCAGTTTATTACAGGAAACATAGATATATATTTATATTTGAATAAATATCAAGGTAATTGAATTTTTCACATTAATTTGATCTCGCGACAGTTAAACCTCTCTGCAAATGCCGCTGACAGTACGAAGGCACTAAAACAATAGTCAGGATTATGTGAAGTACTAAATATAGAGACGCCCAGAGAACCTTGTTTGAATTTAATCATTACATTTATCTTTTAAATGATAACCAACCACTAAAATAAATTTAAATTAATTAAACAATATTATTTCGTTAATTAGTTTTATACGACCATATTTTTTTCTTCAAAATCATCTAAACATATCTTTTTCTGGCAAAGAAAACGTTTTGACGAGATTAAATAAATGAAAGGAACTAGTCATGAAATAGAGAGAAGAATAAAGAGCGAGAAAACAAGAATAAAGAGCAAGAGAATAAGATAAAGAGCTAATTAAGTGCCAAAAGCTTTCCACGCCACATAAATTTATATTATCACTCTGTAGACATCAAAAAATGTAAGACAAATAAATATCAACGAGATGGCAATTAAATATAACTTGAACATATATAGGAACGGTTTGAAGCTCAGAGGAGCTGCTGTTTATTTTTAAATTAACGTACGGGGATGGAACAGATCAAATGAAGATTAATAAGCAAAGGTATTTTAAAATAAGAGAGGTTTGGTTGAGAGTGTGGTGAATATAGACAACCTCTGTATTAGTTAATTAGCCGTGCCTAATGACTTACCCACTGCGCCATCTCTATCCTATACATTTTTCCGTAGTTTTAGGTATTTCTATACTAATTTATTTTAATTATTTATTGTTGTTATTATGTGTTATTTATATTATTATTATATTTTTGTTTGTTTTTTCTTTAGCAACTTTTTCTGTTTAATGAGAGGTACAGGATTTTAGACAATATTAACTTTGATTAACCCTTAACCTTAATTTTAATGACCTTTCTTCCACCCTAGCTAAAAGATATGACCATTTTTCACACCCCAGTAAAAAAGTATGGCCGTTTCTCCCATCCTTGGCAAAAAATATGACCGTTTCTCCTACCCCAGCCAAAGGTATGACCGTTTCTCTCATCTCAGTTGAAAAGTATAACCTGACGATATAGGATGTTGTAGTGTTATCTAGTGCTCGAGGGAGAAGCAATGGAGGCTGGCGACAGTTTTTATTGCAATGGTATGATACGCTACTTTTCTTTTATAGTTTAGTTTACTTTTAGTTCCATGGTTTCCATGTTAAAAATCATTCCTTTAAGAAACATTAAAGATTTAGCCAATATATATAAATATATAAATAAATATATAATATATATATATATATATATATATATATATATATATATATATATATATATATATATATATATTATATATATATATTTGTGTTTGTATGTATGTATTAGGTAATATAAATGCATTGCCACTGACGTGAATACAAAATGAATAATAAATGACGCAGCAGTTTGGAAGCCATGGCGTATAATGCGATCCTGTCTGATCTCATGTTATTTATTTCTTTTAGGTTATTTATTAAACGAAAAATAAGTTTAAAGAGAGAAAAATATAATGGAACCAAACGCTAGGGGTTAAATAAATACAAAGGGCGACAGTTTATAAGAGCAACACTATGGAGCGACATATTTATAAGAGCGAAAAGTCGTTTTATCCAAACCCTACAGGGGAAAGGGAAGTCATTCTAAGGCCCTCGTAAAGCGAGGAAAGCAGTTTTCAGTTAAATCGGTCGGAAAATAGCTCCGGAGCAGAGAGGGTGTCCTAACAACGTGTCAGTGATAAACTGTGCTAAGCCAGCGCACATGCGCCGCATTCTAATCTTTGTCGTTTAAACAAGCTTGACTTCAAGAGATTTATATTTTTGTGAATTATATATGTCAAACGATAATTAACATAGAGGCTTGAAATGTTACATCAATTTAGAATTTTAAAATAAAAGAGTTGCACTACAAATGTGTCGCTTTAATAATTTATTCTTTGTTGATGTAGAGTCATATGATATGCGCAGGATATGAGAAAGATAAAGGATCTAGGGAGGTGGCTCATTGCAAAGGAAAGGGCACTTGTGACTCAGGAGTGTGGGAGGGGCAGGAGGAGGGTGGGGGGTTTGTAAACTCCTTGGAAAGGATTTCATTCCACCGACCAGCTTGTCCTTTTTAAGTTTTTCCTCGTTATTTAAATTTCCCTTTTTGTGGTAGTTCAGGGAAATTGTTTCGAACCATTAATGGTCCATTTTATAAAATGAACCATGTGCCATAGAGGCATGGCAATGACCATTTAGATAAAATAGATAATGCTGTTGTCAAGTCGTTACTTACTCTATAATGTTTCGATACCGAAATATATTGAACAACCCCCCCACCCCCTGCATTCAGATCTCACATAGCAAAAACGTATTTTATTACTTTTTAGCGAATTTTCATAATGAAAATGACGCTTATGAGGTTGTTCGGATGACGGAAGTTGAGGGTGGGAGTGAGCGGAATCGGTTCCTATTGGCTTCCTGATAACAAAAATATATGTCCCAAAAAGTTTATATATATATGTATATATATATATATATATATATATATATATATATATATATATATATATATATATATATATATATATATATATGTATGTAAGTTTCTACCCTTTCGTATGGCGAACGATAACTCTTGAAGGCGTTCTCAAATTGAAACGAAACTTTTGCAAATCGCGAGATGTTGTGGAGGTTACGAGGCCTATTGTTTATAAAAACATTATGACGTCATCAATCAAAGTTATGACGTCATGAAAAAAATTTTTTTTTGAAACTTGAAATGGCTATAAAACAAGGTATTTCGTATTTAGGTAGACGACTAGCTGAATCGATTAAGACCAATTTCAGCTCAATCGAACCATCACAAATGGCGCAAACGGTATACATATATATATAATCTTGTATATATGTATACGTCTAGGTCAAAGACTCGTACGATATCTGTTGGGTTCAGTAGTGTTAGAGGTGGGGATGTAGTATATTAGAAGAGCCTCTACCTCTTGCTCCATCCTGGTAAGCCTACTGTCCCAGAGAGACAGGACAAAAATGGCTTCCACTAATCCACGCCGAGCTAAGCTGGCCTGTAAAGAGGAAGAACCTCGAAGTAGTCTTATATGGTCGAAGTCATTCTAAAACTATTGCGACCGGTTTCAGCTCAATCGGACAATCCTAAGTGACGAAAACGGTATTTTTATTTTAAAAAATCATGGATATATTTTTTTCAACCTAAAGGTTATACTCAAATAAACAATTTGTTTACAAAAAAATTTGACATTTTTCTTTAAATTGTATAAACAATCATAAATGTGTGTAAGAGTTAATGCCTTTTGTATGGTGGACGATAACTAAAACTGATGAAAGATGAAACTATAATCTTTTCTTACTCTTTATACAAGGTTACTCCAACAGTTGCAACGTGTGGATTTATTTCTTGTATTCTTTATACCTCTATAAAAATAGTTATGTATTTAAATATACTTATTATTTTTTTATATTGCTTGTTAACTGTAATATTATTGCTTACTATTAATAATAGAGGATTAATAAAATCAAATATGTGAGAAAGCCTCTCAGGCCCGCGAAGCGGGCCTGTGAAACGAGGCTATGAAAATTCGCTAAATACGTGGCAAAATGCCATGTAACAAGAAACGATAATGAAACCATACATAATACAAAACAACAACAATGTGGCCGCGAAGCGGGCTAGGCGCGAAGCGCCGAGACCGCGTAGCGGCTACGGGCCGAAGGCCCGTATTTTCATTTATACCGTAGTTTTGATTCGTTTCAAGTGTTTCTCAAACCTCCTGAGTGCTTTTACCTAGTTAGTTAGTAGTTAGTTAGTTTTTACCTAGTCATCATAATATTTCCAAGTGAGTTTTAAATCATAAATAGTAGCAACTTGGAAAATCAATCCAACCTTATTAGGTTTAGTTGCCTTCCAGATAAATATTATTACCGAATTTTCATCATGAAAAATACACTTTTTTTCTTTAAAGAAATCAAAAATATTCTTTGATTCAACTACACAAATATGCATACTAATCAAATATTCTATTCTGAACTCATAATAAAAGTAACAAAAATTTAGAAAATATTTCTTCTTAAATATTATAACTAATAATTTTAAATAAAAAAAGTTTAATATTTTTAAAGAATTTATTAATTTGACGAAATATGACATGAATGTAAACATTTTACAAAGTGAATGTTATCAACGTTTTTAAATTAAGAGTTTATTCTATTAGTCTCTCATATTTATACATAATATAAATACAACGCGATAAATACTGAATGCCATAACGTGGCACAAAGTCCAGAATGTAATTGGCTTCCAAAGTATTATAGTTGATAAAAATCTATCAAGTTACATGCTTTGATATCCATATAAAACATAAATAAATATATAAAATAAATAAAAACATAAATATGTTATTGCTATATACATGATGCAAACAAATACTGCTGAAGATAGGAGTACGTCAATACTTATTGAGGATAAGCCCGCCATATTGAATTAATATGCCTTTATGTTCATAACAAACAAACAGTTTTCATCTTAATTAAATTATTTGGTTGCCTTTTAATATTTTTAAAAAGTACACATGTCATTTGATACCAATTGAACTAATGCCATGAGGTTCCTGACATGTCTTGGTCCTATGTAAAACCTCTTTATACATAACCTCTCTTTCCAAATTTATCCTCACAATTTTTAGAGTTTAAAACATTTTTGAAATTAATGCTGCGTCAATAATGATAATTTATGACGGCATAAAAAATATTTCCCCGGAAAGGACAACTAGACCTAAGGTTGACTATTCAAATTTACAACTTTTTCGCATTAACACCTATTGAGTTGATTGCCATGTGAGTTGATACCTGAATGAGTTTTATAAATTGTAAACAGCTCTGATGATGACGTAAAGTCCAAACCGATCAGTTATCATTTTTTTATACTATTGTGTTTGATAATATATTAATTGTTTTTAATTCTAGTGTTAGCGAATTTTCATAATGAAAATGACGCTTATGAGGTTGTTCGGATGACGGAAGTTGAGGGTGGGAGTGAGTGGAATCGGTTCCTATTGGCTTCCTGATAACAAAAATATATGTCCGAAAAAGTTTATATATATATGTATATATATATATATATATATATATATATATATTATATATATATATATATATATATATATATATATTATATATATAATATATATATATATATTATATATAATATATATATATATATATATATATATATATGTATATATATATATATATATATATATGTATGTAAGAGTTTCTACCCTTTCGTGGCGAACGATAACTCTCGAAGGCGTTCTCAAATTGAAACGAAACTTTGCAAATCGCGAGATGTTGTGGAGGTTACGAGGCCTATTGTTTATAAAAACATTATGACGTCATCAACCAAAGTTATGACGTCATGAAAAAAAAAATTTTTTGAAACTTAAAATTGCTTTAAAACAAGGTATCTAGTATTTAGGTAGACGGCTAGCTGAATCGATTAAAACCAATTTCAGCTCAATCGAACCATCACAAATGGCGCAATCGGTATACATATATATATAATCTTGTATATATGTATACGTCTAGGTCAAAGACTCGTACGATATCTGTAGGGTTCAGTAGTGTTAGAGGGTGGTGATATAGTATAAAAGAAAGACCTCTACCTCTTGCTCCATCCTGGTAAGCCTACTGTCCCAGAGAGACAGGGCAAAAATGGCTTCCACTGAACCACGCCGAGCTAAGCAGACCCGTAAAGAGGAAGAACATCGAAGTAGTCTTTATATGGTCGAAGTTATTCTAAAACGAATGCGACCAGTTTCAGCTCAATCGGACAATCCTAAGTGACGCAAACGGTATTTTTATTTTAAATAGTCATGAATATATTTTTTCAATCTTAAGATTTTACTCAAATAAACAATTTGTTTACAAAACAAAATTTGACATTTTTCTTTAAATTCTATAAGCAATCATAAAAGTTGAGTTTATACCCTTTTGTATAGTGGACCATAACTAAAGCTGATGAAAGATGAAACTATAATCTTTTCATACCCTTTATACAAGGTTACTTTAACAGTTGCAACGTGTGGATTTTTTCCTCACAAAATCAAATTTGTGAGAAAGCCTCTCAGGCCCGCGAAGCGGGCCTGTGAAACGAAGCTGTGAAAATTCGCTAAATACGTGGCAAAATGCCATGTAACAAGAAACGATAGTGAAACCATACATTAATACAAAACAACAACAATGTGGCCGCGAAGCGGACGAGGCGCGAAGCGCCGAGGCCGCGTAGCGGCTACGGGCCGAAGGCCCGTACTTTTTATATAAAACATCATAATATATTGTAAGGATACTAAGTTTGATTAAGTTGCTCTCTTATTAGTATGCAAGTTAAGCACAATAAGTAGTTTTCATTATTTTCCTCGACATATTTTCTTCTCGCGACAGTTTTATTTCTGTTTTTCTTTAAGATGTTTTTAATGTCAACATAGTTGTAAACGCCACATTAACCTTACAAACCCTCCACTATTAATTCAACCTAACATCATAAAAATAACAATTTTCTTCTATTAATAAAGAAATATATCATAAATGAATTATAAACTAAAATATATAAGAATGGCTGGAATTTAAAACAAAAATGGATTTTTTTCAGAGAGAAACTATTGCTATACGCACAGCTCCTCCAAACATTTTAATTAAATATTTCGATTTCATCTAAATGTTTATTAAAATTGATGCGAGCAAAAGAAAAATAAAATAGTGTTTTAGTAAGAATTTCTACGACTAGAATACCATGTTTTCCAAATATGTTGAATGTTACAACTCCTTAGTAAATTACCTGAAACAAATAAATAAATACATATTAGAAAGTTATTTACGGGATCATATGATGTGATGATAATATGTAACACCTATTTATACATAACATGGGTTTTTTATTTACTGACGCATGAATTTCTTCTTATTTAATCATTATCTATATTGAAGTAAAGACAATTAAAAAACCATAAATCTCGGGTACGTGGTACCTCGGTACTTTCCTCACTACTCCGGACTCGCTGCACCAATAACAAGTCAAGTGTTTTATAACTTCGGAATCGCTTCGCTCCAAAAATACCATAGCAACTCTAAGGTTAATATAAAAGCCACGTTGTCATACTTGCCAGTCCAGTTTTATTTAATTTTGTATTTACTATTAATTTATTATGTATTTATTATTAATTTTTTATTTATTTATTAATTAATTCGATTTTTCTGTCATAAACCGTCACTTTCTGACAGATAAACAAACTATTAATAAAATTTGTCGTTATTAATAAAACAATTAATTAATGGCCGTCAAAATTTCAGCATGTTTTTTCAAATTTTTGGCCGACTATGGAATGAACTCTGGTGGATCTATTTATCCCTGAGAGATAATTATAGTCATGACTTCGAGTTTCCACAACTTTTTAAAATTTGGTGACGGCCAAAGTACAATAACGAGGTATAAAATATCCTTTTTTTGAGGTAGTACGTAATTGAGCACTTTATTGGACCGTTTTTAGGATGAGAAGTCAATCATTATTGTTATAGGAGGTTATTTAGTACTTTTCACCTCCGAGGACAATAATGAATGTAAAAAAACTCCTAGAACGTAAAAGTAATTCATATGTTGCCGCCATTACTGTAATGTAGCGTGTTCAAAAAACAATCTGCGTTAAACCTTTATGACTTTCTTTAAAAACGTTCATTTTGTTTCTGTTTTCGTTTTTAAAAGGTGTTCTAATTGACAATTTTTGTGTGTTTATTTGTAAAGCTTTTACATTTTTGAGTAAAAGTGTGAAGCTATGGATGAATTTAATGACGACGATAATATGGAGTTAATTGGACGTTTGTTTTTTTTCAATTAAGTATGGAGCGCAGTTTAATGAGTGCTATTTTTTGATTTTTTTAATGAGTGCTTTATTTAATAAGTGCTACCTAAAAAAAAATAGTGTATGCCATCCGGCTGAGAATGACTTTATGTCTTTGCAATTTTTCCCGACTCGCTTCGCTCGTCGGTAAATCTAATTGCCGTGACATAAAGACACACTTCTCAGCCTTATGGCATAAATAACTATTCTCCCCACTAGCACAACTACATCTTAGTAGTGATTTTTTGCCAAGTTTCAACTGTAGCGTGAACAAAGCGGGGTTATGCATGACAGATAGCTGGATGAAAATTACTTATATGTCAATAAAGTTCTTGAAACGGATTATAATAAAATGTTGCTTTTTAAGCTTTATTTTGCTAGTTTTATCTCAATCATTTTGAATAGTCACTTTCTTATTTTAATTTATAAGCTATTTATTATTACTACATTGGTGTTTTTAAGTATAACAATTTCTTTTTTACAAAATTAGCAGGATACATGTCCACTTTTAATTAATTTAATTTTGACTTCTTGGTCGGTTTTCCTACCATGTAATTATAAACTGTTTTTATAGACATGAATATGCTATGCGCATAATAACGAAATATAGTGATTTAAATTAATTTGTAAACGTTGCATCAAGTGTCTTCAAACAAGTTTTATAATATTTGCCAAGGGCTGCCCAATAAAATCCACTCTCACAACTAAAGAAAGTAATCTCATAAAAATACACAACTAGAACTTGGGCAGAGGATGAGAAGAATACAAAACTCTGAGACCAACAATCACTGTGGGTGGTTTGTAGGAGAGGGGTCTCCCCACTCCATGTTTAACTGCGCATGCCCGGACACAGTAAAACCCACCCTCTGTTTACAGGGAGGTCCGTGACGTAACTATCAGCTCCTTGGACATGGCGGTTCAACCCCCTCTAGACTCTGTGATCGTCAACTCGTCTCTACATCTCTAGCCACACTAACATTTATTAAAATGTCCCTAAAATAGCAGTACATGAAAGATTGTTCAGAAAATCTTTCACTAAGTTTGTTCAGCACGTTACTCCAGTGTACACTGAGTAACCTAGGGCAAGGTCTGTTCGGGTACGTCCTTGTGCTTCCTTCAACTCCATTAAACTAAACTTCAATTGCATTAAACTATGTTTCACAGCGAATCTCGGGCAAGAAGAATCTGACTCTAAACTGCAATATTTACTCCTCCTTAAAGACCGAGTAAAGTAGAGTAAACTAAAGTTCTGGCGGCAAATCACTCTTATCTCATGTGATAATCCATGTATTTTAACAAAATTAAATTATTAAAGCTTTTGAAGAGGTATAGGACCAAAATAATAATAAAAATAAAACTAATTTTGCCGGGCTTATATAATTTTATTTTTTTCAAGGCTTAACATAATAAATAATAACAAAAAACAGTTACATGGTTGCTAACAAATAGATGTTTGCACAACAACAATTTTTTATTATTTTGGACCTATTTCTCCTCAAGAGCTTTAATAATTTAAAATAGAGGTCCCTATAAAGTTTTTTCTCTATAACAAAATTAAATAATAGTATAACTCTATTTATGCTATTTATATTAGTGGTATATTTTTTGTGTTTTAAAATGTTTTTCGCTCAAAATAAACAATCAGAGATAAATTTTCAATGCAACAAATGTTTGTTGCCCACCATACTTTTCGTTCAAATTCTGAAATTATGACGTGGAATTTGAGCAAATAGTTGTTGTTTTATTCATGCGTATACTATGTTTAAAAAAAGAAATAATCATAAATCTCTAATTATAGAGATCACAACGAAATCGGATTAACTAGTCTCAACAGAAAGCTGATATCATAAAATAACAACGTATACACATAGTATGCTCAACAGGTCATCGGACCTGTGTATGTTCACAGGTCCGTGTTCGGTTCAGGTATTGGATTCGCATTCAACACGATCCCTGTCTCTTACACCATATTAGTTCAGTTGATTGAATACGATACCCCCCCCCCCCCATGATGAGAATTTGCTAAATACAAGGCAAAGTGTTATGTAATAATAAATAACAATGGTGCTACAAATAATAAAAATACAATTAATATACAGAAAGGATATTATGCTGAGCAGACTGAAGGGCCGCAAAGCATAGCGCTAGGGGCCGAAGTTTGTTCTTCGACCCAGAGTTCCATGTGGGTGACTTCTAGGCCCTGTCTTCCTGACCATGTAAACTGCTAACAGGTTGTTAATCATAATATGACTACGTCGCACGCACACTTTTCTTTTCCTCGCCTAATACCGTAGTTATAAGGAACATATTGTGTTCACTTTATAAATCTAAAATCGATGTTTCATTATAATTATTCGTTGCAGGCATTTTTATACAATTCCATAATTATTAAATAAACACTAGCACAATGAATTTCTTCTTTAGCTGAGTAACGCTCCTTAGAGTGGACGTATTGCAAGTGTCACAGGCACACAAAGCATTTTAACTGGAACAATTTACATCTGATGCGTATCAAATTTGGCACTCTTATTACTTAGGCTGCTCTATTTAACTCATGCGATTGTTTTGGTGAAGGAGCTATTCAGGTTATCTTATTATTGGATTGAAAATGGAAACAATTACAAAATTCATCTTTCAGTGATTTGTTATAAGTGATGAAGATCTTTTACTATTGATTGGGGACAAAAGAAGCGGCTTCTATTGACAGTGTTTTAGATGAAGGGATCGTCGTGGGTGACTTGCAGGTTGCACTGTCCTAAACCTGCTACCTGCACACACCTCGGCTAACAAATCCAGGTGCTAACAGGTTGTTAAACATAATGTGACACCTTTTTACTTTCTAGTTTCTTGTAGCATTGAAAAAGCTCCGCTGTATAAATTTACAGGTGGTATTGTTGTATTACAGGCTGTCAATCCAAATAAACAAGTAACCAGCCCATAACTTTTACACCTAAAAGGTCCTCGACGCACATTTAAGATTAGAGAAATGTTACTTAAGTTCAAGTGTAAGACTTATAACGCTTCAGAATATGGCTCAAAGCAAATCTAGAGAAATACTGGTGTCAACAAACAACTTACTGTGCAAAGTTCAGGGCAACCCTAACGAACCCTAACGAGTTGGATAGGGTTCCCTTTGAACTTACCAGTTAATCAGTTAGAGACACAACTCATATTCCAAATCAACCCATTTTCATTCGATTCGTTTCATATTTGGAATTCAAATTATCCGCACCAATCGGGTAAACTTTAAATTACAAATTTTCTTAAACTAGAATTTTAGATCATGAGTAAGAATTATGAAAGAAATAGAAAACAGTAATAAATTTAATGTAAAGACATTTAAAGTTGTGGAAACGAGAGAAGATAATATGACTATATATTATACACTTATTTTATATTAGCTTAATAATAATATTAACACTGGTTTAAATTAAAATTAATAATAGTCCAAGATCCATAGTTGAAAAAGGTGACTCATTTTATACTGTTATAGAAACTAAATGTTTCTGAAAATACACCACATTACATTATGAATAAACAACTTAAGTCTGTCCAGAGGCCAAAGTGAAGCCCTTCATATGATTGCGCACGGTCAAACTTTTAGAAAATCGCGCTAATTTCAGTTTTCTTAATATAATAAGTGGTTCCCTGTGAGTCGAGTACAAAACATGAAGAGAACATTTTTGAAAGATGATAAAATCTTCTATAAAACGAGTGTTTAATCATCGAAATGGGAACTACAACCAAAGTTGCGGCTCTCAAAAACACCAAAAACGGTTAATTTATGCAAATACAGGGAATTTATTGGAACAAATGTTGCCTTTTTAAGCACTTTTTGAACATTTAACAAAGTCATAACTTTAGTAGTAGTAATGCGACTTTTACGAAACAATACTAGTTTTATAGAAAAGTTTATCAGCTTTGAAAAATGTTTGATGACCTACAGGGAACCACTTATTGCAAGAAAACTGGATTTTGTGCTATTTTCTATTATTTTAAGCGAGGGTATTCATATGAAGGGCTCCACTCAAGATAGGCAGACTATGCATTTCCTTTATAATTTATGGTACATTTTCAGAAAAATTTGGTTTTGAGTACAAAATGAGTCACATTTTTTAGGCCTGGCTGTTGGACTAATTGTAAAAGGCACGCTGACGACTCGACATATCTATTTGTCTCACTCAATAAAGGTAACCTAAGGACAGGGTAACCCAAGTTATTTTAGGTATTAATTCCTTACCTTTATAGCTAGGATCGTATAAGCTCTCCATTTCGGAACTGGAGGTGCGGGGTTCACAGATATGCTCTTGGTTTAAATATTGTCATGTATATGTCAATAAATAATGCCATGCTATGCGTGCCGTTCCAAGCCATACCGGAGTAAATGCTATGCTATGCGTGCTGTGCCAAGCTATCGCGGAGTAAATGCCATGCTATGCGTGCTGTGCCAAGCCATAGCGGAGTAAATGCCATGCTATGCGTGCTGTGCCAAGCCATAGCGGAGTAAATGCCATGCTATGCGTGCTGTGCCAAGCCATAGCGGAGTAAATGCCATGCTATGCGTGCCAAGCCATAGCGGAGTAAATGCCATGCTATGCGTGCTGTGCCAAGCCATAGCGGAGTAAATGCCATGCTATGCGTGCTGTGCCAAGCCATAGCGAGTAAATGCCATGTATGCGTGCTGTGCCAAGCCATAGCGGAGTAAATGCATGCTATGCGTGCTGTGCCAAAGCCATAGCGGAGTAAATGTCATGCTATGCGTGCTGTGCCAAGCCATACCGGAGTAAATGCCATGCTATGCGTGCTGTGCCAAGTGCCATGCATGCCATAGCGGAGTAAGTGCCATGCTATGCGTGCCGTGCCAAGCCATACCGGAGTAAATGCGCCTTGCTATGCGTGCCGTAGCGGAGTAAATGCCATGCTATGCGTGCCGTGCCAAGCCATAGCGGAGTAAATGCCATGCTATGCGTGCCGTGCAAGCATAGCGGAGTAAATGCCATGCTATGCGTGCCGTGCCAAGCCATAGCGGAGTAAATGCCATGCTATGCGTGCTGTGCCAAGCCATAGCGGAGTAAATGCCATGCTATGCGTGCTGTGCCAAGCCATAGCGGAGTAAATGCCATGCTATGCGTGTTGTGCCAAGCCATAGCGGAGTAAATGCCATGCTATGCGTGCTGTGCCAAGCCATAGCGGAGTAAACGCCATGCTATGCGTGCTGTGCCAAGCCATAGCGGAGTAAATGCCATGCTATGCGTGCTGTGCCAAGCCATAGCGGAGTAAATGCCATGCTATGCGTGCTGTGCCAAGCCATAGTGGAGTAAATGTCATGCTATGCGTGCTGTGCCACCATACGGAGTAAATGCCATGCTATGCGTGCTGTGCCAAGCCATAGCGGAGTAAGTGCCATGCTATGCGTGCCGTGCCAAGCCATACCGGAGTAAATGCCATGCTATGCGTGCTGTGCCAAGCCATACCGGAGTAAATGCCATGCTATGCGTGCTGTGCCAAGCCATAGCGGAGTAAGTGCCATGCTATGCGTGCCGTGCCAAGCCATACCGGAGTAAATGCGCCTTGCTATGCGTGCCGTGCCAAGCCATAGCGGAGTAAATGCCATGCTATGCGTGCCGTGCCAAGCCATAGCGGAGTAAATGCCATGCTATGCGTGCCGTGCCAAGCCATAGCTCATAACTGTTTATTATTTCTCTCTAAATTTTCCAGGCTATACACCTGTATAGAAATAATCATTTATTCAAAAAGTTACCGTTTAAATTAATTGAAAAAAAAACTAATATTCCAACAACAAATAGAAAAAATATAAAAGAATAAAACAAAAATAGGTAGAAAATATAAATTTGTTTAAAAGTAATTTCTTCAGACATGCGAACTATTTGAACATTTAATATTTAAAGTAATAACTTTTCGTAAAATTGGTTTCGAGAAATATAACGTCAAGTAATTAAGTGTTTAACTGGACTCGCTATATAACGCAACAAATAATTACTTGTTAGTAGATGCAGCAACAGAACATAAACAAATTAAGAGAAAGGCAAAACATTTTACTGCCAATAACTTAATAGGCTAACCATGCCATATTTAAACAGAGTTTAGACAGGATTTAAATTGAAATAATAATAAAATAATAACATTTCAGCTACTGTACATATTAGACGTGGGAACTCTACCTGTTCCGGCTCCTGGAGCCACTGTATCTTTCAAATTAATTAATTTGCCAAATATTTATGGAAGTCTTTGCTCGACACATGCAATCTTATGAAATTACTTATGATCATAAATTAGACGGCCAAGTATGGCTTTAAGTCCCATCCCTTACGAGTTTATATGATTGGTAAAAAGTAACACTTAGAGAAACACAAAGCAACTTTAGAAAAACATTAGGAATTATTTTTTGTATATTAATTGATTGATTAAAAATTTGTTTTAGGAGTACTTGAGCGCGGAGAAGTATGTTTTGACATGAGAGTCCAGCCAATAGACAGCCGGACAATGATAACTTGTAGGCTACCTTAAGAGGAGGCTTTCCAATTCCCGCCACAAATTACTTTCAAAATATCCTATTCTTTACTATTATCAAAGAAATGTTATATTTCTTTTAAAATGAATCTAAGAACATATAATTTAACCAAAACGCATATATTGCCTTAAATATTGTAGAAATCTAAATTAATCAACTATTTGTCAAATCCCCATATAGCTACAACACTGTTTGGGAAATGAACCCCTTATCATAGCCCTTATCACTTATCAATGCTACCAACTTCAAGAATTTAGACCAGCTGTCTATTGATGAGGTAAAAACAATTTTGTTTATCCGACGATGAAAGGATAACATCCAAAAACTATGAGACGAGGATAAAAATATATTAATCAGCTGTCTCTGTGATTCTCGAGACAAATATGCAAGTCACGCTAAGGTCAACCAATCAGCTTGTGGCTCTGAAACTATAACCTTGAGTATCTAAATAATAAATTTTAAGGGCTAACAATGGCAATCATTCTATATTATCTTGTTTTTATGTTTTGAATTTTCCTGAAAAATCACTATTCTTGTAAACCTCTCAAATAGTAGGTGGCTGAGAAAATTAATCTCTGAATCAACAAAGGAAATTGCAAGACTTAACTACAATGCTACAAGATATAACTGGAATTATGGCCAAATTTTTAGGCAAATTGGAATTTTGAATCGTGGAACAGTGGATACGGAGATAATTTGATTATAATGTTTATATACCTATAATAACTATTTGTGACGTCATCATTTATTATATCGACATCCTAGTATCAAGCTATCGTTGATCAAAGGTTGATTAGATTAAAAACTATTAGTATCGGTAAAATCCATCTAATCATCTCGACTCCATCAATCTCTTCAAGCGGCTTTCTATCGATGAGAAAACAAATCAGCGGATGAAATAAAGAATAATGATTGTAGCATCAATTAACCGCTTGATGGACGATCCACCAAAATGCAACGGCTTTGATTGACGCTGTCTTAATTAGCTCCCAAAGCTCGTATAAGTTTGAGCGCATGTCCGCTTTAATTCCCTTTTGTCGGCATTATATGTAAAAGATAATTCGCCATTTAAAAATTAAATATGTCAGCCAATAAAATTCATTTGAATCGACATAATACCGATGTTAATTTTTCCAAGTAACAAAACAATATATTTTATATAAAATTATTTTTCTTTATTATAAAATATTCTTATTTATTTTTATAATTATATAATAATAGTCATATTATTAATTTAAAAACAAGTTGATCTCGATAGCATATATTAAACTAATCTCACCAGACATCATCTCACCTTGCTAATAGAAAATTAGTGATGAGCCCATTTTTATTACAAGAACACAACAAAGGTTGAGCTTTATACAATATCTCTTATACTGTAAATCGAGTTCAACTTTAATTTTGATTTCGTTATTAATCTAACTATTTAAATGACTTTGATTTAAAAGAATGAATAACAAATACTTTTAACAGCAAGAAATTAAAAATAAATAATTAACACACTTATTCAGAGTGGGGATTTGGTAGAGACTCTTACGAAACCCAACAATTAATAGTAATATTAACAACTGACATACAGACCATGTCATATTATTGATGTCATGTATTCTTTGTATAGTATTTCGTTTAAACTAGGCGTATCTTCGATATATATATATATATATATATATATATATATATATATATATATATATATATATATATATATATATATATTTGTGTGTGAGTGCATTATAAGCTACATAATAGAATAAGTTATTGAATAGATTTTTTTGTACCAAGTCCCAAAGTTGTCGGCTCTTCTCTTTTGATGTTGATGGTTTTTTATGGGATTTTTTATATTTGGGTTTATACGACCACAAGACATGATGTATAAACATGGGTTCATTGGGTCCTGAAAGCCGGGTTTGTAGCTAAATAGGATTATTATCTAATTTACACGTTATTAGGTGGGAATAAATCTGGCTTAACCAGACGCAGGCACAAAGCGAGCAGGATGTTCCAACTATTCTCCATCGGTTTATAGAATAAAAAATCATTTCTAGTGAAAACATAAGTGATTTCGGAATAGATTTATTCGAAAAATATTTTTTATCGAACATAAACATTAGGATAACTAAAGCACAGTAACAAGTAATAAAAACTTGGGTGCGGGGTCCCTCGCAACTTTTACACCAATTTGGACTCGCTTCCCTTGTTCTCCGGTAACATAATTAATAGTTTCCTACCGGTCATCTATTTACGCATTGACCTTACTCGATGCTGCTTAACACTTGTTATCCGAGAAAACATTGTAAATATAATAGTCGTAATGAAAAGAATACATACTTCGATACTACGTATAAGGGAGTCGAATTTTAGCAGACAATATACACACACACATACAGACAGACAACTTGAAAAAAAGCACTCATGATGTCTTAAAAACATCTACATTTAAAAGTCCAGCCAGGTCCCAGTTTCGCATTTCTAGTGCAAAGACAATAATTTTCCTAAATTCCAACAAATATGTTTGCAAAAACAAAAACATGTAAAAATAATTAAATAAAAAATGTTTTTATCTCATTGAATCCACTTAGTTATATCAAGTTCACTTGTATAGTGCTTGAATAGTATTATTATTATTATGTTTTTATTATTATTGAGTAGAAACGTAAACAAAGTAAATTCATGTTTTTAAAATTTAATGTCCTGCTAAAGATAGGAAGTATTTTTTAAAGAACTAAGGTGAGCGTTAATGGAGTTCATCTTAATAAAAGAGGAAGAAGTCTCTCCACAAAAATATATTTCTTTTTAGCAAAGCGCTTTCAACCTAACAAGAGGTCATCATCAGTGCTAGCCTAACAAACAAAATAATACAATAAATCAGAAAAATAAGAGAAAGCTAATAACTAAAAAGAAAAATAAACAATCAAGTAAACTAATTAAAAACACAAAAAATTTGTTTATTTTTCTTTTTAGTTATTAGCTTTCTCTTATTTTTCTGATTTATTGTATTATTTTGTTTGTTAGGCTAGCACTGATGATGACCTCTTGTTAGTTTGAAAGCGCTTTGCTAAAAAGAAATATATTTTTGTGGAGAGACTTCTTCCTCTTTTATTAAGTATTTTTTACTTTAAGTGAATTTTAATCAGAAAGAGACGGTTACGAAGTCCTGTATAAGGCCTTATTATACAGATATAAACGTTCCTTAGTTTCAAAATAAAGTCTTAAAAAAATAAAAGGAAGATGAAAATAAAAACACAGCACAGATGAATATAATTAAAGAAATATAGTGAGTAAAGAAAGAAGAAGCAATTAGCAGTCGGATATAAGAACTTGTTATTTATAAACGTGATTATAGTTTGATGTGTTGAAGCGGCTTTGAGCTGGTTCCCGAGGCAGTGCCGTGCCGACAAAAACAACTTGATAATAACTCCAGCTTAACCCCAAACAGCTTCCAACGGTTTAATAAAACACGCTTAATAAGACGCAGTCTATTTTATTTTATTATGATGTTTTATCGCTTATTACTATCATTATATTTTGAAGTAAAGTTCTTTTGCCTTGTTCTTTTGAATTTATTAACAATAAAAAAAATAGTGCATAGTAATGGTTAAAATTATTTTTGTTACGGATTTTGAAATAATTACAACTATAAATTAGAGCTCAATTTCATAAATGATTTATGTTTCAAAAAATGTGTGGCTCATGATCTTAAATTTTAGCAATGTTTTTAAAGAGAATTGCGCTTGCAAGGTTTTTCTCAATAATTAGGAATATCCTCGGGGTAGTGTGCTTAGCACAATCCAATTATTTGGTTTGATTTAACCGGGTAACGAAATATAATAAGCTGTTTCTTATTTACTTAGGAGTCACAGCAATACATAAGCTCAAAGGCGACACATGTATAGGCAACACGTATATAGGCTCAGAGGCAAAACATTTGTGGGATCTAAAGGATCTGGACAACACAAGTACAGGATTAGAGGTAAAACAATATAGGCTCAGAGGCGACACATGTAAAGTATCAGATGCTACACATATATAAGTTATAATGAGTTATATGTCAAGTCCATGATTCCTTGGTCGACTCCAAATACAGTTCTGATGGAAAGGAACAGGTGATGTGTTCGGATCAAGTTCCAGACAGACGGGCCGTGAAATAACTTGATTATGGTAATAAGTATCCGGGACTTAACTTTATGCGCACACACGACCGTCTTATTAACTTTAAAAGACTTTTTCAAAAATGAAGATAATAATTAACAACGTTTATACAACGCATTGCCTCAAACCTACGACGCTGTTTTTGTAATTTTAACCGTGACGTGTTTGGTGCAGTTAAAGAAACAATAACAGTACACTAATAGGGTATTTTCTATTTAACTGAATTAAACAAAACCCTGGAATAAGATTGAAGCTTCAAGTAACAACTAAACCACCTTAAGAAAGTGTATGTTATGGCTGTGTATAGATAACAATAACTGTATGTATGGCTGTGTATAGATAACAATAACTGTATGTATGGCTGTGTATAGATAACAATAACTGTATGTATGGCTGTGTATAGATAACAATAACTGTATGTATGGCTGTGTATGATAACATAACTGTATGTATGGCTGTGTATAGATAACAATAACTGTATGTATGGCTGTGTATAGATAACAATAACTGTATGTATGGCTGTGTATAGATAAAAATAACTGTATTTATAATGTAGATAACAATAAGAAACTGGTCTGTGTAAAGATTGTTATAAGCAAGCTCAGTAGTGCAGTGCAGACAACCCTAACAAACGAGTCTATGTTTAGATTTTGACAAAGCGAGCAAAATGAATGATGGTGTATTGATGATGTTACTCAACCTCTTGGTTTAATTACTTCAATATTTTTTTGGGACCCTCACTAATGGATTGGGGTGACCCAATGAACCGGCCCCGACACAGACCTGCCAGAGGAGATTGTGAATAGCAGGTTAGCTGTTGTCTGTACTGAAAAGTTATAATTGTGTCTTTAATAGAGAGGGTTCAGCATAGAGATATGATATATAGAGATGACTGTGAGACAAAATCATGAGACATACTAGAGTTTAAAACATGATGTTGCATTAATACAAGTTAGGCTCTAACCAGATATACCAGGCCTACTAAAACTGCTTTTTCAGACAGACACTGCATCTCAAAGTATGTAAATATCAATCAGCTAAATAACCTATGGGAGTACAGCAAGGAACAATACATACCTCTCTGACCAACTGGATTATAAGTCATTTAAAGTATCTGGTCAAATTTAGAATATAGTTTCTCCCCCTCCTCTAAGAGGAGGAAGCAATGCATTACCAAAAACTTAACACCCACATCTCTGTTTTTAAATTTTAACGTTTCAACACCTACAAAAAAAAACGAAACAATAGATGACAGCATGTAAGTAAGTTTGCTTGGATATGTGTAAGTCAGCATGCATATGAGTACATTTCTTGTAAACACACTTTAACTCATTCGGCTGATCCAAGTTTAATGAAACTTGGCATGATATTCTTTTCACTTGTTTTATGATTTAATTAGCTGTTTCTCTCTTCCAGCTGATATTTATAGTAAAAACAATCAAGGGTGACAATTAGATATGTTATTAAATGTTAAGAAGATGTTTCGACTTATCTTTGTTAAATAAGCTGCGTTTCGCGATTTTTGTTTATAAACTTCCAAGAGAAGGACAGTTTTCCTATATTTCCCTATCTCATGTAACGTTTATTGGGTCAGTAAACGCTCCTTTATGGCATCCTTTCCTTTATTAAACATGCTTAATTTAAACTAGTCATTAGTTTTAGCAAATATTTAAGTACAATTTTAATGTAAATATCTTAATATGCTCATAAATGCGAATTGTTTAAATGTCTTTTAAACATAAAGATTTGTATAAAATTACTTTTATACAATTAATTTAACTTGACAATGTACAGCCTCACACACACACACACACTTCTCTGAGACATATATACATCACACACACACACACACACACTTCTCTGAGACATATATACATCACACACGTTACAAATCACAAACCAACCTTACCTACATATCAACCATTGTTATTATAATGTACAACGATAAATACTTTGAATCCATTTAACCAAAAGCTCATTATGTCAACGATTTAGAACCCATACGTTACCGCTTATTGTCGGTACAGCAATAATGGCCGACAATAATTACAAGCTTGAACAATCGTCTATTGTCGTATTCTTATGTAAATGAACCATTTAATAATTCAGATTTAAACAGATACCGGCCTATCAAAGAATACCCGAGGTATGCCAGGTTTAGTTAAATATGGTCTTGTGTTATATCGCACTAAAGCCCCTCTTTTAAAATATGTTAAAGTTAACATTTTCGAAAAGATGGAATTGTGGCGTCTTTACCAGCAAGCAACAGACAGCAGAGTCCTGATTATGTCAAATCATTCCATGTCAGAGAACGTTACATACTCAATATTTAACAACCAACGATTTTTAAATAATGGATTTAACAATCAAAGGGTTAAACATTCAAACGAATTAACAAAGAAAAAATTAGTTAATGAGTTTAGGGTTGTGAAAGGGGAAAACGGGAGGTGGTCTCTCTGAAACAGGGTGTTCACTTATAAGGAATACAATTATTTATTTCAAAATGGTTTTAACTTAAAATTTGAATTACAATTTAATCAAATTTGAATACAGTTCTTCAGCGCTGTTTGATACCGAACATAACGTTCTATATCGCAATAAAGTTCTTCAGTGCTGTTTGATACGGAACAGAACATTCTATATCGCAATAAAGGTTCTTCAGTGCTGTTTGATCCGGAACAGAAGTTCTATATCGCAATCAAGTTCTTCAATGCTGTTTGATACGGAACAGAACGTTCTATATCGCAATAAAGTTCTTCAGTGCTGTTTGATACGGAACAGAACGTTCTATATATCACAATAAAGTTCTTCAGTGCTGTTTAATACGGAACAGAACGCTCTATATCGCAATCAAGTTCTTCAATGCTGTTTAATACGGAACAGAACGCTCTATATCGCAATAAAGTTCTTCAGTGCTGTTTGATACGGAACAGAACGTTCTATATATCACAATAAAGTTCTTCAGTGCTGTTTAATACGGAACAGAACGCTCTATATCGCAATCAAGTTCTTCAATGCTGTTTAATACGGAACAGAACGCTCTATATCGCAATCAAGTTCTTCAGTGCTGTTTGATACGGAACAGAACGTTCTATATATCACAATAAAGTTCTTCAGTGCTGTTTAATACGGAACAGAACGCTCTATATCGCAATCAAGTTCTCAGTGCTGTTTAATACGGCACAGAACGCTCTATATCGCAATAAAGTTCTTCAGGTGCTGTTTGATACGGAACAGAACGTTCTATATATCACAATAAAGTTCTTCAGTGCTGTTTAATACGGAACAGAACGCTCTATATCGCAATCAAGTTCTTCAGTGCTGTTTAATACGGAACAGAACGCTCTATATCGCAATAAAGTTCTTCAGTGCTGTTTATACGGAACAGAACGTTCTATATCACAATAAAGTGCTGTTTACGGAGAACGCCTAATCGCAATCAAGTTCTTCAGTGCTGTTTAATACGAACAGAACGCTCTATATCGCAATAAAGTTCTTCAGTGCTGTTTGATACGGAACAGAACGCTCTATATCGCAATCAAGTTCTTCAATCTGTTTGATACGGAACAGAACGCTCTATATCGCAATTAAAGTTCTTCAGTGCTGTTTGATACGGAACAGAACGTTCTATATATCACAATAAAGTTCTTCAGTGCTGTTTAATACGGAACAGAACGCTCTATATCGCAATCAAGTTCTTCAGTGCTGTTTGATACGGAACAGAACGCTCTATATCGCAATAAAGTTCTTCAGTGCTGTTTGATCCGGAACAGAACGTTCTATATCGCAATCAAGTTCTTCAATGCTGTTTGATACCGAACAGAACGTTCTATATCGCAATAAAGTTCTTCAGTGCTGTTTGATACGGAACAGAACGTTCTATATATCACAAAAGTTCTTCAGTGCTGTTTAATACGGAACAGAACGCTCTATATCGCAATCAAGTTCTTCAATGCTGTTTAATACGGAACAGAACGTTCTATATCGCAATAAAGTTCTTCAGTGCTGTTTGATACGGAACAGAACGTTCTATATATCACAATAAAGTTCTTCAGTGCTGTTTAATACGGAACAGAACGCTCTATATCGCAATCAAGTTCTTCAGTGCTGTTTAATACGGAACAGAACGCTCTATATCACAATAAAGTTCTTCAGTGCTGTTTAATACGGAACAGAACGCTTCTATATCGCAATTTCTTCAGTGCTGTTTAATACGGAACAGAACGCTCTATATCGCAATCAAGTTCTTCAGTGCTGTTTGATACGGAACAGAACGCTCTATATCGCAATCAAGTTCTTCAGCGCTGTTTAATACGGAACAGAACGTTCTATATCGCAATAAGTTCTTCAGTGCTGTTTGATATTCTATATATCACAATAAAGTTCTTCAGAACGGAACAGAACGCTCTATATCGCAATCAAGTTCTTCAGTGCTGTTTGACGGAACAGAACGCTCTATATCGCAATCAAGTTCTTCAGTGCTGTTTAATACGGAAGAACGTTCTATATCGCAATAAGTTCGTGCTGTTTGATACGGAACAGAACGTTCTATATATCACAATAAAGTTCTTCAGTGCTGTTTAATACGGAACAGAACGCTCTATATTCGCAATCAAGTTCTTCAGTGCTGTTTGATTACGGAACAGAACGCTCTATATCGCAATCAAGTCTTCAGTGCTGTTTGATACGGAACAGAACGCTCTATATATCGCAATCAAGTTCTTCGTGCTGTTTGATACGAACAGAACGCTCTATAATCGCAATCAAGTTCTTCAGTGCTGTTTGATACGGAACAGAACCTCTATATCGCAATCAAGTTCTTCAGTGCTGTTTGATACGGAACAGAACGCTCTATATCGCAATCAAGTTCTTCAGTGCTGTTTGATACGGAACAGAACGTTCTATATCGCAATCAAGTTCTTCAGTGCTGTTTGATACGGAACAGAACGCTCTATATCGCAATCAAGTTCAGTGCTGTTTGATACGGAACAGAACGCTCTATATAATCAAGAATATCTATATATCGCATAAAGTCTTCAGTGCTGTTTAATACGGACCAGAACGTTCTATATCGCAATAAAGTTCTTCAGTGCTGTTTGATACCGAACAGAACGTTCTATATCGCAACAAAGTTTTTCAGTACTGTTTGATACCGAACAGAACGTTCTACATCGCAATAAAGTTTTTCAGTACTGTTTGATACCGAACAGAACGTTCTATATCGCAATAAAATTTTTCAGTACTGTTTGATACTGAAAAGAACGTTCTATATCGCAATAAAGTTCTTCAGTGCTGTTTGATGCCGAACAGAACGTTCTATATTGCGATATAACATAGAACCAGGGATAATTTCATTCTCGTTGAAAAACATGATTTTAACGATTTAAATGGTATATTTTTAAGGATTTTATTTCTATTAATACATTTGATTTTACCGTTTTTGACTAAACATGAATAGTAAACCAAAGAATCATAATAAATTTTTTTTGGCTCGCCCAAAGAATTATAAAAGGCAGTTAGTCATTAGTAAACTTACAAATTTTAAAGAACCAGTACAATTTGAACTTGTCAGAGGGAACGGAGAACCACAGAACTTGTTTAAGAAGAGGAAAAAAGTTGGAACAGAAGAGGTGATGTTTTGGTTTATATTCATTGACAGGCTGGCTGACAGGTAAGAAAAGATTAAAGAGTTTGATTAGTCGGGGTAGTAGAGTAGACTGGTGGCGCAGCGAGGTGGGGGATGAAGTCATTAACTGGCCGTGGAGTGGGGGAGTGACTGACTGTTAGGTGTAAGAGCCCACACACATTACTACCTATCTACCTATCAATTATACCCACTGTGCCGCTCTTTCATCTTGCCGCCCATGATCCCTTTGTGTCTGCCGCTCACCTTGCACTATATATGTCAATCTATCGTATGACAATATCTCACAATAATAATTCAACTTTAAAGTAAAATAGCAACAATTGTTTTACATTACGAAGTTAAAACAAAATTATTCCGTGAAAATATCAACACACGTGTATAAGTCGAAACAAATAAAACTGAAGTAACTGCGGCATCTCTTTCAACCCTACCTGTAAAACCAATTCTAAAACTACATCCAAATTTATAAATTTTTAAATTAATAATAAATTAACATCTTACATTTAATAGAAAATAAATAACTTATTAACATCAATTGATATGCAGTTTAATATAATAAAAAATTAGGTATTATTTATATTACTTTTTAATATTAAAGATTGACATATATAGTAAATTTGGTTCTAGTTGGCTTTCTAGTAAGAGTTAACATTCTTTTAAGTTGTATTATTATAAACAACACCTTTACAGAATACTTTAGAAAATAACTCGAGCCACTCTGCAGACAGGGGTGCCACACATTCCCTTGACAATAGTGTCAATTTTAAGACACGCCCACTTTCCAAAACAATGATAATTGCTTGCTCTCATTGGCTTGAGTACATTGTTCAAAATCTCTTATTTACCAATGGTTTTATACCGAAGGTGTGAAAAATAAAGAAAAAGAAATATGATGGCACTAAAAATCTGAAACCGGGATTGAACATGTTTTAGATGTTCACAAGACCTTCTGTGAGGTTTTCCCAAGTCTTCTGTTTGCGTGCGTGTGGCTCTTATTATCGTAGCTCCCAGTGTGCTTATGCTAGGGAGTTGAAACTCGCATATATATAATATATATATATATATATATATATATATATATTATATATAATATATATATATATATATATATATATATATATATATATATATATATATATATATATATATATATATATATATATATATATATATATATATATATATATATATATATATATATATATATATATATGTAGCTTTAAGGTACCTCTTACCTTAGATTGTTTAGTTTTCTTCTATAAGCACTTAATGATTCCAATTATTATAGAGTACGATGGTGATGTTAATAGAATGTAAGAATATAGAGACAATGCAAGTAATGAGAGAGAGATTGGTCATCTCATTACTGCGTTACTAATATAACTATTAATTACTAATAATATCTACTGTAATCTAAACTTCTTTTGCAGTCATTTATATGCATCAGAAATTGTACATTAATAAAGCAAAAATAAATATTTTTGGTTGAGAGTGGTTACATTTGGCTAGTTATAGTTATTTCTGGTTACTAGGAGTGGTCCTTAACTATAGAAAATTAAAATATAATACCTAAATCGAATAAAAATTTGAGGTAAACATAAAAAAACAATTTTTGTTTAATGGTAAAAGAAATAAGATCCGGTTAGTTTTGATTAGTAAATTGAAAAGGTCAGCGGGCAAACTTAGTTGATTTTTTGTAATAACTGTATAAGTTTAAAATAAACAATTTAACCGTCTTAAAAACATATTTATAAAAAATATCATAAAAATTTTCTGCAGAAAGGAAAAAGTTTTTTTTCATAAAAATGGGATTATCCGTTTATTTATGAGTGCGGGAAGGTTTACTAAAGAGGCGCTTAGAGGGACTCAAAGGTACCGAAAACAACCTTGCAAGGCACTTGACTACAATAAACATTTATCCAGTCAAACGTAATCCCATAAGTGCATTTAAACGACACAACTCAAAACTAAAAAAACAGGAGGGACTTATAATGTGTGAGATAATTTATTATTCCGTCAACTGACCCACATAGTGAATTTATTTTCCCCAATTCTTTAAAACCTTAAAAAATTATGTTCTCTTCAGAGAATTACTAGGTCGTTATTTGAAATGGTTTATATACCACGGCGGCATAGGCCAAATTTAGCCTTCAGAAAATGATGCAAACATGACTTTTCCGGACCCAGGAAATGTTTTTCCAGGGAAGTTCCAACAATATACGATTTTTTCTTTAAAAATGTTACAATTAAAGATAGCAATGAATACAAAAATTAGTGTCATGTCATCGACATATTTTTATCGTTTGAAAAATTTCAAAACAAACAAACATGTGAAATTGAATGTACAATACATTTTTTTTCAGCATATTTCTGTCTAATTTTTATTAGTGTATTTTCCTTAAATAATATCTAACAGGGAGTAATAATGTTTATATAAATAAATTTATTTTATTCGATACGTTTTGCATTAATGAGAGAAAAATAAACATATGAAACGATTTACCTGATATCTTAATTATACACCTGATATGTTTATTATACAGTGATATCTACATACTTGATACATCTATTTAGCGATAACAATGAACTCGGGACCTCAGCTAATTACCCTGGCTGTTTTTACTCTCCATAATGAAGTTATATCAAAACAAACAATGCAATCCAACTCATGTCATTTGTTTTCACATCAGACAAATATTGGGAAAATGGTGAAAAACTCCAAGGTTTCGTGCCTTTGTAAGGAGGTGGACTCTTCAACCAAATCTACTACAGAGTCGTCAAATTATATGAACTAATTTCAAATTACGACGGTCACCCATTCAAGTATTGACCGGATAAAACTTAATTGACTTTGTTAGAATAGATTTTACGATGAGTTGGTGAGGATGGAGAAATCAGTAAAACATATTTCAGCTAATATCTACATAATATCATATTTTTGGTTGATCTCAAAACTACATGTAATAGATACACTTTATGAATAAGAAAGTAAAATATGGTCTCAAAATATTTTCCAATGGAATAAAAAACCTAAATCGGATATTTAATACTAATTGATTTCGAAAACACGGCAGAACACTGGATGCACTGGACGTGAGCCGCCCCTCTAAGTCTACTACTGGGGGGCGGTGCATGCTCCTTGCTTTATTATAATTGATATTGTATTACAATTTCGGTAGAGGATTTCTATATTTCTTCTTTATAGGTTGATTTAAATACAATTGGTCCAACGATCGCTTAATTTAGAGATTTATAAAGCAGATTGCCTGCATTTATTAAAATAACAGACTCATGAAATAACGAACCAATAGGATTGCAATCAAAATATAATAATAGAAAAACAGGCAATAAAACATAGAGGGAAAGTAATAGCTGGACTAAGAATATAATATACAACATAAAATATTAAATGATACAACAATAAAAAAAAACCATAAAACAATAATAAAACAACGAAAAAAAAACAGATGGCAAAGAATATTGAAAAAATATAATTGCCTACAATAATGATTATAAATTAATAGAAAAAATCAGGCAAGTAAATTCTGATGACATATGCTTAAAAATAAATAAATTATAAGCAAAGTATAAAATTATAAACAAATGAATAAAAAACAAGACTATTTAAAACTGATCGAAAATAAATAAGGTACGAATAAAATAAAAAACAATTTTTACAATAAATCGATAGAAAATAATAAACCACGAATAAATAACAAATGATCTGAGAATGTAAATGAAATAAAATAGATGAACATATGAAAATAAGAATAATACTATAAGTAAATATCTTCTAACAAGAATACAAGATGAAACTAATACAAAGCAAAGAAATAGTGAAAAAAACTGAGAATATTTAAGGAATAAAATAACAAACTAATAGAATAACAGACTAATAAAATAACGATAGAAAAACAAATAATATAGCGATAGAAATAAGGAATAAAAAAAATATGGAATTACAAAGTAATAAATGTTAGGATGAATCAAAGCATAAAATAATAAAACTAAAAGTAGCTTAATTAATAAAACGAACTAATTAAATTATAACAGGAATAGAAAAGTTAAGATGTGTAATTTAGTGACGGGGCCGCCGCCAACGACCGCTGATTAATAGTTCATCTAAATATGATTAATTTAATAAGGCTATGACGAATTCTTATTAGCATTTTATGTCTTCACTTGACGTAAACGCGGTAGGTTTGGGACGGCAGAGCGGCGGCGGCTGTAATAACAAGGCCTGTTTGTAATACCGACTAGTAATAACAAGGCACAGGAATAACATATTAAGAAATTGTATTATTAAAAACACATTTATATAAGAAAAAGATGAAGAATCAACTTATTATAAAAATATTAAAAAGAATTATTGTTCCTCATGATTTAGAAAAGTAGAAGGTTGTTTTACTGGAGCGGCACATGGCTTCCTTAACAGACGACTCAAGATATTGTCATTTCTTATTTATATCTTGTCACATTTAATCAAGATATTGTTACTTATTTTATTTCTAATCGGTAGCAACTAAATTAGTATAACAACAAATTTTTACTTTCATATGGTTTTTATTGATAAAGAACAGTTTATTTGTTGATCTCCTTGTATATAGAATACGTAACATACACAGAAGAACGTACAAGATATATATATATATATATATATATATATATATATATATATATATATATATATATATATATATATATATATATATATATATATATATATATATATATATATAATATATATATATATATATATATATATATATATATATATATATATATATATATATATATATATATATATATATATAGATTGACCTTATTTAACATACTTTTAATTAGCCACGAGGAATATGAGGAAGAACAAAGGAGAACTTTGTAGACTGCTGTTCTCCCTTAATAGCCAAAGTTTAGGGAAAAAATAAAATACAATTTGTACAAAATATAAATGAAGCTGTGTAATATCACAAGGGAATCGTTATCAAGTAAAAACAAGATAAGACATCGAGCTTGATGATACAATGACAATTAAAATTATAAACAGCAATTGTAATGGAAATAAGCTAGAATTTTGAGTCGAGGATGTCTTGTTCTTAGTTACAGGACACCCTCATGTATGGTACCGCACTGTTACCGCACTTAAGTATTTTTTCACTACACTGGTTCTGCCAATCAACCAAGTCATGGACCAAGGTGGCTCTCTTTCAAGTAACGGAAAAAAGGATTTATTTAATTATTATCGCAAATTAAAGTTACTCGTCTGAGTTCATTGCAAAGCTTTTAGACGCTGAACAAAAAATAAGGTCGAGTTGGAAGTAAATTTTTATTAAATTGGAGTCTGTCAAGATTATGGTTAAAGAGTCAGTGAAGCTTGTACAGTTTTATTTCGCAATCAATTGATAAATATATTAAAAATACGAAACAATTAAGGGAGCAGACAACAAACGACAATGGCAACACACGGAATAACTAATATAAACTATTTGAAGATAAACTTCTTAATAAAAATTAAAAAATGTCAAAAAGACTTGGTCCTATTGCTTACTTACATTTACGATTCTTAATCGTTTCTAACTGATTTTATTTCCAGATCATGTCTAAGGGGAAACGTAGAGACAATAACCTTTGATTTCTCTGGAGTTCGAACCAACAATTTCAATATTTAAACTACAGCATTGTCTTAACACTGACGGCTAATCCTTGGTGCCTACCGACGCACACCCATTCCTCAACTTATCCTTTAATATCAGAAGCGTAAACAGGTTTGTTCGGTGTGAAGTATCCACTGAACGTGAAGCCGGCGGTGTCGGCGTTAGTTTACCCTTTCATTATGACGCCGCAACTGCGGTAAACAAAGCGCCGCGCTCATTTCGGCCTGGTTAGCATTAAATCTTATTATAGCATGGATATCTTTATTATAGTTTAACTTGAATCGTATGGTTAACACTGTCAGCCATAGTATTTTAGACTGTTCAATATCGAAAAATCAAAATCTCGATTAGACTAAATTTAGTGATAAAAAAGCAAAATTCGGGCAAAGAAATATCATACCAAGAAGGCGAGAATATCATACCAGGAAAGCGAAAATATCATACCAGGAAGGCGAGAATATCATACCAGGAAGGCGAAAATATCAAACCAGGAAGGCGAGAATATCATACCAGGAAGGCGAAAATATCATACCAGGAAGGCGAGAATATCATACCGCGAAGGTTAAAATATTATACTAAGAAGGCGAGAATATCATACCAGGAAGGCGAAAATATCATACCAGGAAGGCGAGAATATCATACCGCGAAGGTTAAAATATTATACTAAGAAGGCGAGAATATCATACCAGGAAGGCGAAAATATCATACCAGGAAGCGAGAATATCATACGCGAAGGTTAAAATATTATACTAAGAAGGCGAGAATATCATACCAGGAAGGTGAAAATATCATACGAGAACCGAACTACCGGTCAGTGGAAATTACGACATAACGAAGAAATGTTTTATTAATCAGTCACTATGCCGTTTAAGTTTGATAAGACTTAAGTTTGAATTTTGAAAAAAAAATAAGCAAGTAGCAGAACAAAGAACAACCTATAAGAGTAAAATGAAGATACAAATATGATGTAACTACAACATTAAAGGAAAGATTACAACAAATCAATGAAAAAATATAGTAGAACAAATATATGATAAACAAAAGAAAACGAATAAGAAGTAGCAGATCAGAAAAGTAGCAGAACAAAGAAATAAATAGAAGGTTAATGAAAAAAAATTAGAAGTCGGGGTAAAACGATGGATAAATTAATATCTAGTAAAATTCAAAGTAAAAAATTATTTGACTAGTAGTCGAACAAATAAAAAATAGTGGAACAAGTTGCAGAGGAAGCAACAAATAAATAAACAATTCGCAGAACGAAAATAGAAAACACGAAAAAGAATTAGGGCTTAGACAAAATAAGTAACAAACAATTTGTCTGCGAGGAAGAGAAACAAAAATATATCGTACAGAAGCAAAGAAAAAAAAAACAATAAACAATGTATAAAATTTATCTTTAAACAAAACAAGTTCCTCCAATTAGAAAAGCGTTGGAAAAAATCGCAATTTACGCGTCACGTGACTCCTAAATTTCAGTTCAATTAGCGCTAAGGTAGTATTAATTATATAATTTTGGTTTGTGTATAATTGCGTGTTGAGCGGGTGTTCTCCAAGGCACCCTCACCTGGTCGATATTGTTTTGGGTTGGTTATAATAACACACGTGACCTCCCCCCCCCACGTGGCCTTCCCCCCATTCCTCCTCACATCCCCCCCTGACCCTAACAAACCCTCGTAGATCGTTATGCCTTATTATAATATAAAATACTAATAACCACGATGTTATAAATATTGTATTTCAAATTATATTTACATCAGTTTAAAATTAATTATTATACATAATATTAAATTATTATTAATAAATCCAATATAAATTGGATAAATTAGTTTTAGGAACCATTATTTGCATTTTAATCACAAGTTATATTAATAAGTAACTAAATGCAATTTACTGGTTTGTGTACTTTTACGAATTTGTTTCTTGTATGATAATAAAATTATTTAAGTGAAATGGAAAGATAGTGATGCTTACAGTACATGCAATACTTGAATCTACAGAGATTCAAGAGATTGTCTATAGATTGTCGACGCCCCCCCCCCCTACCATCACCACTATTAAAATGTTCTATCATTTTAATCTGTTATCCAAAGACAAATCTAGATGAATCGTTAGAAAATAAAACACAATTATCGAGTATATTATAATTAGAGAAATAATCAACTTACACAATAAACAGTAATAAAAACTACCAAGTGTTGTTGTGGGGAACAAAGCGAATTTTAACTATCAAACAACCTTTTTACTTTCAACTTGTTTACGTTGCAATTTAGTTTGTTTGCAGCTATGATGTTTACGTTGCAGTTTAGTTTGTTTGCAGCTACGATGTATACGTTGCAGTTTCATTTGTTTGCAGCTATGATGTATATGTTGCAGTTTAGTTTGTTTGCAGCTACGATGTATACGTTGCAGTTTCATTTGTTTGCAGCTATGATGTATATGTTGCAGTTTAGTTTGTTTGCAGCTACGATGTTACGTTGCAGTTTCATTTGTTTGCAGCTATGTATGTTGCAGTTTAGTTTGTTTGCAGCTACGATGTTACGTGCAGTTTCATTTGTTTGCAGCTATGATGTATTGTTGCAGTTAGTTTGTTTGCAGCTACGATGTTTACGTTGCATTTTAGTTTGTTTGCAGCTATGATGTTTACGTTGCAGTTTAATTTATACGCTGCTATGTTTTCAATACATTTTTATGTAAATTTAATTCTTTACAATTATTTTATCAAACCAGTCAGGTGCATAACTCCCAGGGTCCAAATTTATTTACTTAAGTTTAATTTTATTAACAATCTGTAGATGTTTAAAAACAAGTATTAAACTTTATTACTAAATCTATTGAAAAATATGGGATAAATAAAAGAAATTCACAAGGGATCGGCAATTTTTATTTACTTTTTCTTATTTATTAATGTTTAATTTTAAAAAAGTATTTGCGGCAGATCTTATAAATTGTATTTAAAATAAGAGCTGGTTTGGTTAATGTTGTTACGAAATTTAATTAGGATTAGTCGTTGCCAATAGTCAAACTATACTAAACCAATTAGGAATTAAAAATAAATTAAAAGAAAAAAACATTTTAATACAAAACATGATTAAAATAAATTAAATTTTTAAATCCCATGGTAATAAAAATGTTTTAGTAGAATCATCTGAATGAGGAAAATAAGCAGTTCACCATTATTGTTTTAAATCTGGGTTGTTGGAGCTGGTTTGATAATATTAGAATTGGATCGTAAATCCAAGTATTTAAAATGATATTAGTCAGGACAGGTCTGTCCTTAGTTAAAATATTTAATTATGAATTATTCTTAGAGCTTTTTAATTCCTTCTTTGGTTTTATTGTATCATATAATTCATTTTAAATCTATTCTATTCTTGTGACACGAATAATATTAGTTAATTTTATTACATTATTTAATTTACTATTTCACTATAGTTTAATCATATTCACTCCATTCTAAACATATGTTTATCGATTTTAATATTTTCCTTTTTATTTTATTTTTGCTATTTTTATTGGGTTCTATAATTACATATTAAATCAAGTAAATAATTCAAAAAATAATTTACTTATTTTTTGTTCTTTATTTGCTTATTTTTTTAACTAATTTATTTATGTTTAGTGTTTTTACCTTTGTAATTATATTTTTTTTATTTTTACTCTTTTTATTTGTTTCTATAGTAAATCAATGCAATCAATGTAATTATTGATTTTTTTTGCATGCTTAGTATATATAAATATATATATATATATATATATATATAATTATTTTATTAATATTTATAATAACTAAATTTTTAACTTATTACTTATAAATTTACTATATTGATATAATAATATGATAAACTTAATAAGAGTTTTAAAAGTTTAAAAAAATCTAATTTATGTATTTATCATTATTATGTATAATTTATGTTCTGACATATAAAATAACTCACAATAATGTATAAGAATAATATTCATAATGAGTAGTTATAGTTTTTAGCCACAATATTCCAATAAACATTCTTGTATATAAAGAACAGGATGTATAATAAGAGAAATAAGCACAATATATAACTATATAGTTACTGAAAAGATGAGTTAATAAGATAATAAAACTAATAAAGTAATTTGTGAAAACATGTAATTTGTAAAAAAACATGTAATTTTCTTGTGAAGGCTGTCAATGTTTTTGTAATTGTTAGTATAAACATAGGAATTAGTGTAATGTCACTATGTTCAATTAAGTTTGTTTAGTGTTTTTATCGTTTCCTGTCACTCTTAGTGCATCCAGCCATGTTGTCTGTCGATATTGGACTTTTTCATAACTTTACTTTATGGCCCCTAACCTGCACGAATATAAGCTATATTTATAAAACTATACAGGTTTCGTAGTTCAGCAATAGTGGAACAAAACGTTCTAAACATAATGTCAAATTTCGCTTGTATGTACTTTCCAACTTATTTTACTAATTTTAGCGACTCTTGTCAATTTCGAGAGCAGTATAAGGTCAAATTTAAATACCGCCTCGATTGCTACTTGGCGATGGGTGCCGCTTCGCGGTCACATAGTTGTTGCCCTCTAGTAGTTGCTATGTATCCTGTTAGTGGTTTGGTATGTTGCAAGATACAATAATTTTAGCAAATTTCTATGATTTTAGCGTGTCAACCCGACATAGCAGTACACGTGGCATGTGTACATATTACACGTGGCATGTGCATATGCCACGTGTACTGCTATGTCAACCCGACATAGCAGTACACGTGGCATGTGCATATGCCACGTGTACTGCTATGTCAACCCGACATAGCAGTACACGTGGCATGTGCATATGCCACGTGTACTGCTATGTCAACCCGACATAGCAGTACACGTGGCATGTGCATATGCCACGTGTACTGCTATGTCAACCGACATAGCAGTACGTGGCATGTGCATATGCCACGTGTACTGCTATGTCAACCCGACATAGCAGTACACGTGGCATGTGCATATGTGGCAACTAAATCTCAACACGATCCAATAACTTTTCAAAGTCAAGTGATTTTTTTCATTTAAATTAAATTGATCAAGGTGTTGAAACATTAGCTTACAAGATGGCTATTTAAACACTTTTTTGTAATTTAATGAAAGTATTGGGATTGGAGAAATATTTGGCCCCTGGGTCCACTGTTTTTCTGAATGACTTTATAATAATTGCAAACATAGAAGGGTTGTGGATATTTATATAAAGTTGATTTTTCTACCGAATTGAAAATTCGGAAACACATCTTATCCCATAAAAACAATACAAAACTCCAACAAGACCTCCCTGTCTCTGCTTGATTTCCACCTTCCTAGGAAATTCCCTAATAATTAAGAAAAAACTGTTTTGGTGATTTTTTTTTTTTCTCACGTCATTATACTATCATAAATATATAACTGCAGGGTTTCATATATTTTACATTTTAGTGTATTTTTCTTAGAATCGGAGATATTTCACAGCTCGTAAAATCTAGCGTTAATTTTAGAAGTAGATTGCTTTAAGATATAACAAGTCTACCAACAAAATATTAATTAAATTTATATGTTAAAAATAATAAATAATAATAATGAAGTTTAGGTTGGTAGCAGTTGGTCACGAACTAAAGGGTAAGTAAAAGATATGAACATGCATGAACATCGGTTCTTGTTAGAAATATTGGGAAAAAACACTCTCAGGTGCAGGGTAATTGCAAAGAGTGTAAAAAGTAGACGTTAAATAGCAATAGAGGGCTTTAATTAAAATCGCTGAGGAAAAAAAATAAAGATTCAAAGTCGGTAAGACGCTATTTAACTAAAGGGGTATTAACGCATTATGAGTATTGTCAGTATTAATATTAATAGTTACACATTCACATATATTTATACACACGGCTGTTAATATAATTTTGTTTAACAGAAGAACAAGTTGAACACAAAAATCACATAAATTAGTCCGGTTATTAGGGAAGATGAAATGAAATTGCCGCTGGTGCCGCTTTATAGGACGCGATGCCGCTTCAGACGCCGCGGTCTGTCTCCCGCTATCATATACCCCACCCCACCCTTTATAACACTTATAACCAAATTATGATTTAAAAAAATTTCATTCCTTTTTTTTATTATTATTAACATATTTTGTTTATTTTTATTTTATTTCATTCATTTTTATATATTCTTGTATTGTTATAAAAACGTACAATTCTTCGGATTTTATAATAGAATTTTAATGTAATCTTTTTTTGTAAACTTTCGTATAATTGATTTATTTTATTAACAAAGTATTTATACGTGTTCTAATGTGAGCATGGGTAAAGAGGTTTTATTTTTAGGTATTTATACGGAGTTGATTATCATACAGTCATTATAATATAAAAAAAACCGAAGGCGAGATTTGACTTGAGTTTCTCGTTTATGGTGTTTTAAGACCTCTTGAGAGGTTTTCTCGAGTTGTCTTTCAGTGTGTGTCTGTTAGCATCGTAGCGACCAGTGTTTCTAAGCTAGAGAGTTGAAACTTAGAACAAAAACAATTCCTGGGCCTAGCTGTACGAAAAAATAATTTAATCATGACGTCATTAACCGTCATTTTACCATTAACATTGCTGACTCAACAAAATTTAATAAAAAGTAATAATATGTTTTTTTGAATTTGTAATGTGGCCTATTATATACATAAAAAAAAATGTGCCAAGTTTCACTTTGTTATCAGCATTAGTTCAATGTTCATCGAATAACACGTAATATTTGTTATTCGATTTATAAATCTTGATTAAATGTTATTTTTATAACATTGATAAATTTAACTTTAACTTTAACTTTAAGCATTTTATTTTACCATTTCAAAAATGATAGCTATATTGAAAGTTTTATTATAATTATTCTTTTTTCAATATTATACTCCTCTGATTAATTTTCAATTTTCATTTGTTAACAGTTTATTCTTTTATTATTTTAATATAAATATCATATTCTAAAATTAAATTACTACAACTTACATTTTTTCAATTCTATGTTATTTCATTTTTTCTTTAACCAGATTTTTTTTTAAATTTCAATAAAAGCCACTAGAGTCTAGACTGAGCCCTCACTCCAGCATTAGCTTTTGAGGGCTCACATTTTTGAAATAATACTATATGCTCACAAATTTGTATCTAAAGATAAATTTAATTAATTAATGTTTTCTCAACTATTATAATTTAGTATGTAAATTTAAAATGGAAATATAATATATATATATATATATATATATATATATATATATATATATATATATATATATATATATATATATATATATATATATATATATATTTGTTTGAAAAAAAGAACAAGCATTATCATGACGAGTATGACTTAGTGTTGAGAACAAGAATACAAAGTTTTATTTCAATACGGCTACAGCATATCCGATCAAACGTTTTGTAACATAACCCGGGTTCCCACGGTTATCCGGAATTCCTTTGAGTCTTGTTATGGTTTTGGATCCAGAACCATAATAGACGCGGTTTCTAGGAGTAAAACATGTAAACCGTTTAGCGTTTGAAAATCATTATTTCTTTAATACGAAATAAAATGAAAATAAAATAGTAAAAAACCCATTTTACTTGAAGAAGATCTAAACAAGGAGTTGGGTAAACGCCACTGCCTTGCCACTGGCTCGCCACTTGCATTCCAAAACGTAACAACTTGGTTTTCAATTTATTTTGTTACTTATTATATTTTATCAAAGGATTGTTTAGCACGCAATGCCTTAATTATATTAGATACTAAAAGATATAATAGTACAACGTATTAGAATTCAACTAATTAAACAAAAACTTTGTTTAAAAGTTGATCCCCAGTTAACACCAAGTGTGGATTAATTGGTTTCTTAACTTGTGATTTTAATGAGAAACTAAATATAAACTTATTTCCAGTAGAGTACCAGAATGCCAAACTTATTTCCAGTTGAGTAGCAGAATGCCAAACCTATTTTGCGACTATTGTCCAACCTATAAGCGACTGAAATAGTGAACAATAATGGAAAATGAATTTTAACTCAAATAAAATCGGTATAAAACTGATACTACCATCCTTACCCCAAATCTAGTTCACTAGATCAGGATAATTTAAAAACAAATTATAAGTACTACCTAGTTAATGGGTTAGGCTCATGTAGCATGCCTTGTTGGACTAAGAAAACATTGGTTTGTTTCATCCATTGTTTATCCACAACAAAAGAGCTCATACAATACACACTACATTCATTAGATGGTACATAGGATAAGTTAAATGTTACAAAATGGTTGTCACACATTTTAGCAAATCTCAAAGCGTTCCCCTCAAATATAGGACACTGAGAAGCAAACATAACTATCTTACTCATTTAAGTCATAAATTCTTTTATGATTAATCGTCATAAAACCTTTTAACAAAAGCTATAAAAATAAATTGTATCCTTTGGATGAAAATTAAAACAAGTTTGTCTAATGACCTGTTGCTTCACATCACTACACACTCACTCTGGTACCACATGCAGGCAAATATCGTCATAATTAGCACATATAGGTCCAACGGCGTGCCGCAAGGTGTCCCTCTGGCACCTCGCGTATTTAATATCTAATTATATAATTATATTCGAATCCAGTTTGTATTGCGTAATTATACAACACAAACTAATTCGTCTATTCTGAACCATGCAAGGACATTACTATATGTTTATAATTTTATTATGACATTATCTCGTCGATAGCTAGCTGGATTTCGTTAATAAAATTATATTTTGTTTAAATTAAGCGAAGTCTTTAATAAATAGGCACCTTATACCTAAATATCTTTAATTATAAATATGTAACACTACATAATAATGTAATAACTAAAGCTAGAACTAATGCTGATAATGAAGTGAAACTTGGTCCGATTTGTTGGTCTTATACGAGTTTTAATATTTTTTTACATTTATAATGATACGTCATGAATAACTTATTCTCCAGAAGATAGCACAGCTAAACCGAGAAATAATTTTTGATTGACTTAAAAATTAATTTCAACGAATCGACGTTTCATTTCCACGCAGACGGTAACATCATCAGGTGCGAAATGCACCGAGATGTTCGGAAGTGATGCATATTAAAACATGTCCGAAATAGCTATATATTAATACATATATTTAAAATCAGGGGAAGGAATCAATCCATTTATCAACAAAGTATATAAGTCATACAAACAAAGTATATAAGTCATACAAATAAAGTATATAAGTCATACAAACAAAGTATAAGCGTGATTTCGTTTTTATAAATATTTGTTAATAGTTCAGAAAAGAGAGATATTTAGACAACAAATAGTTTTATCAGATCAAAAAAAGCAAGTCGTAAACAGTTAGGAGGAAAAGCTGGTATGACCCGTCAACTAGACCGATCAATCGGTCATTTCCCACGACCAATCACAGTAGTTCAACAACTCAAAACCAATTCTCATTGGTCCGCTGAGACAATGACAAGGAAATTCTTAACACGCCATTTTAAACCAATTTTCCACTTAGTTTTTTATTCTTAAAAAATATATCCTGCAACAAACCCTGTCTTCTAACGTTAAAAATACTTATTTCGAGGTGACTATGACAAAGTTCGCTATGAGCAAGCTGATGGAAACACTAACAGTAAAGTTTCAAAATGATCAAAACTTGATGATAGTCTTCCATCGCTAATGAGTCAGCAAGAAGGAAAAGGATAGCGCAGTGTAAACACATGCTTCGTCAATACATATCGTCATCCCGACCGTCGCTTAATTCACAGCTGTCTCTTGTCCTAATTGAGAGCTGTCTTTTGTCCTAATTTAGAGCAGTCTCTTGTCTTAATTCAAACTAATTTAAAGTTCATTCATTCAAATTGTCTTGTCCAGATTTATTCTTATAGTCAGATGAACTGGCCAAAAGAGAAAATAATGTAGATAGAAAACATTGACAGGATTCTATACTAATATAGAAACCTGTCAATGTTTCTAATTAGACAATTTTCTAATTCTAACGACTGTTAAAATCTGGTAAATAGGTTGACTAGGTTGACGATTAAAAGGCATAACATAAATAGAAAATATAACTAACATCGCTGATTTAAATAATATACTAAGAGAATAAAGACACTAAAACATAACAGAAAATTACGTTAAAAAATATACCATAGACGGCATTAAATAGTATACCTGCCTACAAAAGACAAGAATGAAACAAAAATATAATAATATACTATATGTCGACAAGTTTGCGTCCAGTATATACTACTCGGGATATACATACGAGTTTTTATACTATAATCAGCATCGTTTTTATACTATATTTATACTATACTCAGCATCTACTTTAGAATCCATTGATTTTCAGTAGTTGAACAAATTCGTATCAATGCCCTCCATGGGCAGCGAAACTTTTAAATCACCAACCCTGCTATTGAAGTCACCAAGAATCGAATCATATTATTGTAAAATTATAATTTATTGCCAAAAGTTGCTCTAACAAAAGCTGTGGAACTGTTTAGCATGAATAAAGTGTATTTGGATTTGTTTGTTTTGACTTTATATACTTAGGATTTACGTACGAATATAATGCTAAGAGCATTCTTTTAGTATTTTATCCCTTTAAAAAACTTTAGAAAAAGATATAGAAGAAGAGATGGAAAGAAATGTGTAACTAAATTAGGAAAAATGATGTTTAACACTGAGGCGGGCGGTGAGATGAAAGAGGCGATCTCTGAGTCATCGCCTCCAGGTACCTGACCCATCGCCTCTGAGGGCCACCTATCTCTTTTCCTTATGGAATTTTCATTCAAAACCTGGTCAAGGGCGATTTGATAAAAAGTAAAAACGAAACCCTTTGAGGACGTCTTTCCTCGTTACTAATCCGAGTCGGACCCGCGATGGTTTTTACTTCATCTTCAGGTCTATCAGTTTCATCTTCTACCTCCTCATTTGAACAAATGCATTTGACCCATCTTTTTGTTAACATTAAAAACACTGATAGTTGTTTATGTTTGTATTGTTATTTGTTACTTAACCTGTTAGCTACTTCCCTCTCACTTGATACAATTATAACTTCTTTGTTACTTAACATACCGATTTGTTGGAGGCTTGATGTTCTAGCATGTTAGAAAATCGACTCACTCTCAATGAAAGATAATCAACCATGTTTATTTCTTAATAAGAAAGGTCGCGCGGGATCAACTACATTAAAATATGAACCGCCATATCTTTCCAATCATTCACAAGTTTTGTATATTTTTTCCGGTTATTTTGTTATTTTAATTTTTATTATTGACTGCTTTGTTTTGCTTGTTATTCCTATTTTAATATTTATATCTGCCTGATTAATCTGTTTAGTAAAAATAAAACATTGTCTGTTATATTGTCTTAACTTCACACTCAGAAGAATTAAAATATTATCCATATGCTTAAAATGATGAACAAAGTGATACATCCCCCCCCCCTTAATCCATTTCCTTACAAATCTATGTATTTTCTAATTTAACAAAAAGCCTTCGATCCTTTGTGCGCTAGTTCGAATGTCATTGTCTTCCACAGAAACGTGTTGATGAATACATTCAATTATTTATTAATATGTTTTAATCTCAGCTTTTAAAAAAACGACCTCTCCCTCATTGAAGCCTAAAAAACTACCTCTCCCTCATTGAAGCCTAAAAAACTACCTCTCCCTCATTGAAGCCTAAAAAATACCTCTCCTCATTGAAGCCTAAAAAAGACCTACCTAAAAACTACCTCTCATTGAAGCTAAAAAACTACCTCTCCCTCATTGAAGCCTGAAGCCTAAAAACTACCTCTCCTCATTGAAGCCCAAACCAGAGAGCTTATTTTTCCTTTAGACAAATCGCTAAAAATATTGTCAGGTAAAGTAATAAAATAATTAAAGGTGGGTCATAATGTAATAAATATACAATAAAATAATGTATTACACAAAGAAAACAATAAATAAATAATGAATATAATAATACAATAAAATCAATAAACAAATAAATGCATAAAAATTACGTAGTTATAGAATTAAAATCATTCAAAAAATAAATTGAATAATGGATTCCTTCTATAATGTATTACCTAGTAATAGTTTTATAATTAAATAAAATAATGAAATAAATAAAACAACGGAGAAGGATTATTACGACTAATCAACCAATTTTAGAAAATTAAGTATTTTTGCGTACACACTAGAAATATTTATAGAAACTTGACCCATCACAATGTTTACTCTTAAAATATTTTCTACTTCATCAAGAGAAATTCTACTTTCTTCTTATTTTAGAAATATATCCACTATCTACTGAAATAGAAAATATGCAGGAACTTGACGTGTCATCATGTTAATTGTCTGAAGATGGTTTCAATATGATCAATAAAACATTTAAACAATTATAAAGGATCATAATACCAACAAATGCTTCCTTTTATTTTTATAGTAAATATTATATTGTAATACATTAGTATTACTTATTATACAAATTTAGTTGGTAAAACTGATATAAAAATAGTTCTTTAATCCTTCTAACTTGACAGGTAATAAATTAAGCAGGGCTGGCAACATAAAAACAAGTGATTGATTAAAAAACTAAAAATCACGCAGAGGCTTGTCAATCAAATGCTGCCAACATAACGTACAATTAATTAAGTTTATAGTGGCAAGCCTGACAAGCAGGTTAGACAACTAATTTATTCTGAAATATAAATTTAATAGGGTATTATAAAGTTTGGTTGTATTGCATGTGGATCACTCAACCAACTTATAATTATATATATTTTATTAGTTATATCATTTTAATATTATTAATAATTTGTATCTCATACAATAATTTTTATTTTGTTATTTTAAAATGAATTATTTATCTTAAAAAATATTAATAAATACTGTAGTTTACATTATCAGGATATATCATTTTCAATTATAGGCGAGAACTTAATATCAGAGGCTTAACATTTGAAAATCAAGAGTTAAGAAACTAATTCAAAAATTAGCATTCAATTGGCATATGATTTTGTCCCCTAATACAGTAGTTCCTCAACTTTATTAGTTTTAAACAAACTAATCACTTATGATAAATGGATTATAAAAAAAAACTTTATAATCCAGACAAAATATTAGTAGTATTTTTTGAAAGTAACAGTACCCGTTTTTAAACCAAAAGGCAAACCTATAAAACCATACTGGTCTGTTCATGTTTTTTGTAATGTTGGCCTGTAATTCTCACCTCTGACAACCAACAATTACAATGAACATTTCTAATGGTTTCAACTTTGCCAAACAATCACTCTATCCTTGATAAATAAGGTTCAATATAAAATATTACTGTGACAGTTAAGAAAATTTGACAATTTTAAGCTGAATGAAACAGAAAATGTTTTACAAAACGCGTAACCCGGCTGCTTAAATGTCACACTTATAATAATATTTTCATCACACTTTTAAAAAACACATGTTACAAATTAAAACTTTCTAATTTTGTTTACACTTAACTCCTTATACGGTTTAAGATAAAACACGTGCTGCTTCTAAATATTGTTACACATTATACCATGCTGTTACGTGTAGCATGCATAATCGCTCCGTAGCCAGGCCTCAACATGAACTTGCAATGAGATATCGATATAATAACAATATATGCTGAGCAATAACAATACGGATTTAACAGCAATTCAAAGACAAAAATAAACAACTTAACATACTTGATGAAGTTCTGTTGACTAGAGAAACAAATACAAAATGAACATAAGCAGCTCGTGCTCTATTTTGATTGGCTAATTAGAGCACAAGTAGTTCGGACTCTATTATGATTGGGTAATGAGAATACAAACAGCTCATGCTTAATGCTGATTGGCTAATGAGAATACATACTGCTTAACTCAAACCGTAAAACTCAGTATTTGAGTCCAGTAAATAAGTAAAGCTTTTATTAAGCAGATATTTTATTTCTTTTTATACTAATAAAATAAACATCTTCACAATATATTCAGTGACAGGATATAAATACTTATATACTAAACAAATTTCCTCAAATTAAGAGAGAACTATATAAAACCCCGCTCCTTTATTTAGACGTAGTGGTTTTCTAAGTCTAAACCATAAAACTGGAGCTACCAGTAGATGTTTAGTGGCTTCACGTCAAACTGATTTGAATTTTGATCTGATTACTAGCTGTCGGATATCCCGCAGGAACGAGAGAAGTCATGATAAGAAAATGTAATACATATGAATAAAATACCCATGTAAGTATAAAAGAAAAAATATAAACGAATAACATGAAAAAAAACAGGTGTAAAGTTTGTATAAAACACAATAATTTAAATGTTATTAATGTTTTATATAATAATGGACTAGAAGTGTAATAAACCTAATAGTAGAGGAAGGTGAAAAAATTACACACTCGGCTATAATATAGCGGTCCTTTTCGGGACCACCGATGTAATTTAAGGCACAAAAAACCCTGTCGGTCGGCTTTGATGCTGCGCGCGATGAAAGGAATCAAACATATGTCTGGTGGGTAACCCTTGCCGGGTGGCCATCTTACTCCAGCATTTTATACTTTATATTAAAGCGTTTTTTTCTAAATTTCAGAGATAAGTTAATTTTCTTTAATAGAGAGTTCTAAAATACATTTATTCAAATAAATAATAGAATAGGGAGGGGGGGGTGTAGATCTGTAGACAGGCAGCTTGGCAAAAATTAGTAAGGGAATGAATGCTATTGGTTCAGACTGACAAATAGCTTAAGAAAAAGCCCACAATATCATCGCCAGCGATTTTCACGGACATAGATGCTCTAGGACAACATTGGAGTTGGCAAGTACTGGAAAAGCCTGTAAAGATTTTTACAAATAATTAATACCCAACACATTTTAATTTTACTAAGTTTTGTGGGATACATAACTTAAAACTTATAAACAAATTAAGGATGATATTAAATACGTCAAATTAACCATTTCATAATAATAAAGAAGAAAAATCTTGGTGGATAAGGTTACTATCCCTATCCACCAAGATAACCTAACTATAGTTAGGGTAGAGTATAATGTTTTAACTCCATGGTTACAATACACGCAGAGAATGGTAAGGTAGGCAGGTCTTCTCTATTCTTAGAGTTCCTTGGGTTAAACCAATAGGATTATTTATCTCACTGATTTTTGGCGGGTTTGCAAATTATTAGAATTAAAATTATTATGATATTAAGTTATCTTTAAGGACATATTACCAACTTCTTTTTGATATTAACACATTTTTGGTGTTATCGTATAACTACATCTTCCTATGCAACATCTTCCTGGACGCAAGTCAAAACCTCTGTCCATAAATTTAGATATTATAAATAACGTGTCTAAAACTAGCATACTTTTTTTATAAACTTTTATTAATTTAAAAAAAAATGGAAATATAATAAAATATAATATTATATTTTTTTTGTACAAAAAGGGTAATACCAATTTATATCCAGCTAATGAAAGTAAAATTTACTGAAATTCTACAAATATAAACATATTTAATACGGCGACAGGTATTTAGATTTTTAAAGATCTATTAAATATTTTTTTGGAATATTAAATTATATCTTTTTAAAAATAAGTGTTTGTGGTAAATGTAAATAATTACTGATGTATCGGGACGTAACGGGATGATTTAATACAGCGACGATCCGCCGCGGCCCCGGCCGTATTTTTCATCTTAAATTGAAATTTGGGATCCATCCAACCCCCCCCCCTCAGTCCTTTACTAACATCAAATGAAAATGTAAATGACTATCTCGTAAAATATTTTTTACATTATTAATAACTAAACGACATTATGTTGTAGAAAAACTAATAAATAATTAGGAAGATCTTACATTTGCATATAATAAATAAGAATGTTTAAATTTTCTAATATAATATATTCAAAATTATAAAATACGTTTAATTAATTAGTGTGCATGAGAAAATATATAATGACGTTTGATTAAAATAGAATACACTAAAAAAATATGCACAAGGCAATATATTAGATAAAATTCATTATTTAAAAAATAAATGATATTATTAAACATAAGCTGAGCTAATTAGTGTTAATTAATCCATTTGGCTCAACAACAACAAAACAAGCACAAAGACGTAATAAACAATGGAAGCTCTAACAAAGAAACAAACAGGCAGTATGTATTCAAAGGTTTACCCTTTGGTATAAAATCACGCTCCCCAGCTTTCAGACAAACATTATACCTTTGTTTTAGTTTTCTTATAAATTTGTTAATAATCTATTTAACATGTGTTAGTAGTTTGTTTAAAACTAATAAATTACTATGGGTTTGTCAGTAAGTTAGTTAGGAGGAATTCTCCTTTTTGATTTGTTTTTAATGAGATTATTTAACTGTATTTCTCTCTTAATATAATCACTTATGTATTCATCTATTTATCTACTTTAATTTATAAAGTTTACTTTAGTAAATATTATAAAATAGTCAATTTAAAACACCTACAGTAGATATAAATGACTAATTACAAAATGTATCAATTTTAATACTAAAGAAATTATAACCCTAACATTCTACAAAATTCAAAAACCTCGTATTGTTACTCATAAAAGCATTCCGTGTTGACCACTTACAGTGTCGGAGTTGCGTTGCTTTGCGCCCGTCTCGTCTGCTTGCATCTCTAGTCCCCCTCTTCTCAATTATTCCAATTTCATGAGCTCATTTTACTTTTTTTGAAAGTTTTATTTTCTTAAAGTAAAAAACTATTTCTTTATGGAAGGAATCGTCTAATTTACTTATTTTTTATTGTTTCATGGCAAAATAATTTTAGTAAAGTAAATTTTAAATTTCGCCACATTCATAACTATAGTATAGAATTAGTATGCAATACTGGGCAGAGATCCATACAGTCAAACAGACAGACGTGTTTTTGGACAAAAAGAAGTAAGATGTCACATGGGTTGGATTTCTTCATTTTTTATGCAACCCCAAAATTTTCCTAATTTCACACTGTGAGGCGACTTTTGACTTTTATTGTTTTCCACTCGATTTATTTTCTCTCCCAGAGGACACTTATTTCTCACTGAAAAAGATTTTCCAAGTTCTCTTTGTCGGTCTGACATCAAAGCCACGAAAGAAGAAATCAATTGCAGGCTATGTAAAGGGTTTTTTCTTCTAAGAGAGTCCTGTAATTTTAGTTTTCTTTATTTATGTAATAGATTATTATTATTATTACATGCTCAACTAGACGCAGTAATAATTTTATTATGCTTTTCTTATTATTTGAATGTCCTATTCATTATTATTTTCTTCTTTGTTATAACAATATCCTTGAGATGTTGCTATACCGGACGCTGAGTACTTTAAACATCTACAAGATATTTAGCCATTTTTTAGCGGTTTACATTGTACTATTTTCACCACATTTTTAAGTCTTATTAACATTGGTTACGTCAACAAGAACATTTTTAAGTGCGAATCTCCTCTCCGCTCGCCTGCCAGCTACGCATCGAGTGTCGTATCGCTTTGGTACCGCCTTTCATTCGACTTAGTGGCCCAAAAACATTAATGATACACATATATTTTTTTTACGATAAGATGAAGAGAGCCATTTTTCCGGCTGATTGTCCGGTCCGATTGTGCAGAAACCGACCATAATACGTGAGAGCCCTTTTAGAAATTTGATATCTCAATCTATACAGAACAAATTCACCAAACCAACGTGTTGATGGTTATTTTACTTATTTATTACTAGTTTTCTGTGATTATTTATAGACAAGATTTTGTTAAAAATTTAATTCCTATTTTTTCTTTCTTTCTTTTTATCTTCTACTTCAGTATGTCTCTACCTTACCTGTTCAAAGCAATAACTCATTTCAATCAACGGATCATTGAATAAAATAAATAAAATATAAATTATATTTGATAAAAAATGTAATTAAAAAAAAGTAGCCATTAATTAAACTGACAAAAAGAAAAACTATACGATTTTCAAAAGCAATGGGGCGAAACAAGATTTAAATAATAAATAACACAAAACAAATAGAACAGAGAGTAATGAGAAACATAATAAATAGGACATGCCATAAATAAACACTTCAAAATAATGACTACTAAAAAAATAACAGACATTAGGAGATGAAAATATACTAACGTTGGTACACCATTACTAAAAAAATAATAACGTTGGTACACCTGTTAGGAGAAAAAACACGTGATAATTTATTTTATGCCTAATCATCATTACGAAGTAAATGTATTAGATACGTTTATTTGAAATTTAATTACGTTTTCAGTCCCGTCGTAATTCAGTAGAATTTGTGAATTAAAAGGTTTACCCTTCGGCTTCATACCAATACCAAACAATTTCAGCATTTCCGAGGATATGAGTATTTAGTTCAGTAGCCGGTTCAATAGTTGGTCTTATTTTAATTCTCTAATATATAAATTTACTAAATAGGCGATGAAAGTAATATTGCTGAAGACAACTCAACTAAATTTCCACCAGAGTTCAATTCCTATTTGTTTTTTATTAAATTTTTTATTACTAACTCCACGCTTAACGAAAAAGTCATTAATTAATAATTTATTAATTAAGAAGTTTATTTGCAAGATCCCCAAGCAAAAGAAAAGCATCAGACTTTGCTTAATACGCAAACAAAGCGCGTAACCTTCCACCGAGAAAAGCTTTAAACAGGTGGAAAGGTTATTCATTTTTAATCGTCTATTCAGCAAGTCCAACTTACATTTATTCTTATATTCAGACTTACTTTAAAATGCTCCATATTCCAATTTTTTTTGTATTATTTTATAATTAGTTTTATAAATATTTATTATTATATTTTAAATATTTACTGTCGCTACAAAACCCCAGATAAAATTGACTTTAAAGCGCGTGTCCGCTGTCGGATACCTCGGACCTTCTATTTAATTTTCTTTTCTATATTTACGTTCACTAGTTAATATTCACAACAATAGCCTGCAATTAGTTCTCCGAGAGAGTGGCGACAATCAAAAGGCGAACCTATCTACCAGGTTCTATTGATGTGGACCGACAATAGGCGACGTAGTGGCGTACAACTAGTGACCTGAAAACTCAATCAGGGTGTCTTTGTCAAAGTGACTTTGTCATAACCTGTCCAGATGTGAACAAGTTTACGGTAGCCTATATATAGTACATTGTTAAATGTTCGGTCTTGTAAAAGTATGCCTTCCAGAAATCAATTACCCCGAATGGTATTACAAAAATTATACTTGGAAAATTCGATAAAGACAAGTTTTCTTTGATTCCATTATAAAGAAATATCTGCCAAATTATATAAATAAATTTACATTATATATATATATATATATATATATATATATATATATATATATATATATATATATATATATATATATATATATATATAAATATATATATAATCTACACAAGGTTTTTTAACATAACTAGGAGACCACTGGAATGAAGAATAATTAATCCTGTCCAAAGAAGAAGAAATCAAATCCGGAGAAATAATAAATGAATAAACACAGGCTGCTGAAGTAAATAAATATATTATAATCATGAAACACTTTTCACTTATCTCATATTTCTATAAGAGCTCTCTAAGTGTTGCTTTTGTCTAAAATAGTTAACTTCCTGTTTTTAAGAAAATGAAAAGGTTGAGTCTCCACAGTCAAACAGACCGGGGGGGGGGCGATTTTACGCTAGGATTGACCTGATGATTACAGGGGCAAAACTATTTTCTTTTTGATTTTCTCTCGTTTCTGACATCTTTACTTATGAGTCGATTGTTACAACGAAAAGTCAAAAGATTCGTAATATCACAGCACAAACCTCGAGCTAAGATAATTGTATTAATTTATAAATTGCAATTCTTATAATACGTATGGTTAAGAAGTTCTGTACTGGCATTAGTCAACAGAACTTTATAATTATTAAAATTATGCAACAACAAAAAATACAAACTAACATTTAGACTAATATTTAGAGATTTGTCAACAGCTCAATAATTAGATGATCAGCGATCAGAACAGTCAACATTAGCAGCTGTATAGTCAAAAAAGGCTCTACAAATTATAGGATTATTCCTGATAAAAAAACACAACAACTTCTTAATAAATCGAAATAAACAATCGATGTAAAATAAAAAAAAGATAAAATGGAAAACAACATTAACAGCTATTAAGTTGATAATGATTGGAATAAAAATTATCTCTAACAATCTTTCCAACAGAATAAAAAATACTTCTAACACTTTTTTGAAAAGAAAAGAAAAAGAAACATTAACAAAAACTTTCTGAAGAATCAAAAAATATAATCGATGTAAAAGAAAATAACAAAGATACAAACATTTTCAAGTTCTTAACTTATAAAATTATAATGTTTAAGATAATCTCACCATTATTGAATTTTCTTTGGATCGTAATGGTTTTTCTTTGAAAACTAACAATAGATATCATCGCAGCAAACAAACATTAACCAAATAACTACAATTGCTGTAAGAGCAAACAAATAGGAAAACACTAAATTACTGAAGATTTCCTAAACCTTATCTTTCTAACAATGGCTAAGATTTTCTTTACGACTCAGTTCATTTTTCCACAAATGAATAATATTTCAATGATAAATGATGATATTTAAGCAACATTTTCACAAGAAAATTATATTTATGTTTTATTGAAAATAGTTCAGAGTTTTTTAGACCTTTAATAATATTACAAATAATGATAAAAATAAATTATATAAATAACCATCACATTGTGTTGAGCCGCGTAAAGTTTTATTTTCTGTCCGTTCATAGTTTTATTAAAATAAGGTAATTATTGCTAAGCAGTTTTCGAACTTAGATTTTTTCCAGTCGACTTTATTTTGTTTTGTCGGTTTCTTCTATCGAAAGTTGTTTCTTTTACAAAATTTTAAAAGTTTAAATTTCATGTTTCAGCTATTCTGAAAATGGTAATACATTTAATTTTGTATTTATAAACGGTCTATTGGACTAATAAGAAAAAAATCGTACAAGTTGTGCATTGCGAGATTAGAGCCTGAACAGGATGGGGCCTAGGATAGAACCCTGCGCAACACCAGTCAACTATGCGAGTAGTAATATCCTATAGACTGATACAAAAATTAACTAAAAATAAACAAGTATACGCATATGCAATTGAATAAATAACTAAATCAAATTTAGTCAGATATATTATCAATGCACATACTTTAATTACATTCAACGCAATTTTAGAAGTTATAGATGCAGCATTGTAAATCTGGAGGACGCGGGACTCTGAACGGAGATTACAGGTTAGTTTACCGCCTCTGGCTCAAGGAAGAGTTAAAAAGTTATTTTCATTTAACGACTCTTAAGTAATTTATAGATGACAGTCGGTCTGAGGCGTGTTTGTATTGGTGAGACATAGTGTGTTGGTGTTTGTCAAGCAGTTTGTTAGAGGTCTGTTTGTCACTCGATATAATTTAGTTAGTACTGGAATGCGTCCAATAATAACGAAATCACGTAACAGCTACATATTTTCGGCTTTGAAACAAATTATGAGCTTGTCTATTCTAATTTCTTTATGGTTAATTTATACCGTGTATTTACTGTTCTATTAATTTATAACACAAAATCAAATTTTGATTTAAAAAAAATAATTTGTAATAGTTTCATAATAAAGAGATTTAGTAATTTTAATTCGTTTAGTCAAGTAATATAAATTTATAAAAAATATTTTCCGGTTAGCACAACTACAGCTGTAGGCTGATTTTTGTACAAAGTTTAAATTTTCTAGCATAAATACACGAGGAGCTACGATGATAATAGACACACACATATACAGACAGACAGTGTTTTGTGAAAAACACTTAGAGGGTCTTAAAAACACCAGAAACGGATAATTCCCGTGATATTGCGGTTTTAGATTCTTTTGCTAACACAATACTTTTATTCCTATATACCTTCCGAATAAATAAGATAAAGTAACAAATTGTTTCTAGAGGAGGTTATTTAAAAAAAATATGTATATAATATTTACTTAAAGCATTTTGGGAACAACAAAATTTTGTAAAAAAAACTAACCCAAGCCTTTAGTAGATAATTTATAATGCCTTTGATTAACCCCTTTACGGAACGGAAAACAAAGTTATTAATTAAAGCGGAAAACTCAAAGTATTATTAATTACTAATAGTGGTAGTGGTCTGTAATAAGGTTCGTGATCTTGTTGTGATTATAAAATAATTAGCTGGACAAATTAATTGAGATCTTGAGGAAAGAGAATCATTTGCAAATTAGAGCGGCTGTGTTGAAGATGACGAGTTTAATTACAAGGCGAGATGCGTTACAATGCCTGGGTATTCCTGCAACAAAATTACCTATTTTTGTATAAACGCCACCTTAGTGATTCCTGCCTCTTATTCTTTTCTCTATACGCAGTTTTATTACTATTCTTGGATTGTAATTATTAAATAATAACTTTGTTGATTGTTTTCGCACAGTAATTATAGGTGTGTAAAAAATGATTGCAATTTAATACTAAACAAGCCGACAATCCGTTTGATGTTTTTTTTTCAAAACTCTTTTATTTTCTTCAATATTCCTCTGTGGAGGGCTAGAGTCAAACATGGTAAGGTTACATGCCCGTCCTGTACAGACTGGAGTCCACATGGTTGGTTGTACGCCCGTCCTGTACAGACTGGAGTCCCATGGTTAGGTTGTACGCCCGTCCTGTACAGACTGGAGTCCCACATGGTTTTGTACGCCCGTCCTATACAGACTGGAGTCCCACATGGTTAGGTTGTAACCCCGTCTGTACAGACTGGAGTCCCCACATGGTTAGGTTCTACGACGGTTGGAGTCCAGGTCTCCTGTACAGACTGGAGTCCCACATGGTTAGGTTGTACGCCCGTCCTGTACAGACTGGAGTCCCACATGGTTAGGTTGTACGCCGTCCTATACAGACTGGATCCGGTTAGGTTGTACCCCGTCCTGTACAGACTGGAGTCCACATGGTAGGTTGTACGACCGTCCTGTACAGGCTGGAGTCCAACAAGGTTAGGTTGTACGCCCGTCCTGTACAGGCTGGAGCCCCAAAACGTAATATTTTAGGCCACAACCTGCGTTGGCAAGAGTCCCACAGGTTACTATCCTAGGCCCCATTCTGCACAGACTGGATTCTCATAACATATTATTTTAGGCCCTTCAACTTGGTTGTATTGACGAGTGTCCCACAGGGTACTTTCCTAGGCCCCAACAAATGAACCGTAAGTCCAACAACGTAGGACCTTAAAACCAATTCAAGAATTTTTTACATTTTTAGAAATATATTTTGTACTATTTACTTTATTAGAAATATATTTTATATAACTTATAAAATTATTATAAAATAATTATAACTAATATTATTTTTTTAAATTGTTTATTTGTAATATATTGGTATTTATTACATACATATTCAGATTATAAAACCTATTTTTTGAATATTAGTTTTTATAAAAGATAATATAATATAATCTTATTTTTATTATCATACTTCTATTATCAAGCATAAGCTATGAATTACTTGATTTAATTTATTATAGTTTCAGACAATGTATTAAGATAAATACGTATTGATTGCATGCTCGGCGTTTCCATCTATATAATCGCTCTTACAAGCGTCTAGAATTAGTTTAAATACTTTAACATCTTGCGCATCAAGTTGTAATAGCAACAACTTAACTTTGTTTCCAATTAATTGGCCAACAAAGCATTTCTCCACAGTTTTAGCATCATAACAGGATCTATCATGCAGCTGCGATGGAGTTGCTCAACAAACATGACAACTTTTAATTTAAACTCTCCACTTTTTGATGCCGAAGGAGACTCTTGCAACTCAACAATTTTGTAATGTTTTGACATTTTTTTCTAAATTTATTAATTTTTTAGATTTTGATAAACTAAGTTTGTAGAATATTCTGTCGTTGCAGAATATTGCACTTTTACATTTCTATCTTATTTAGATATGTAAATATCATTAAAGATATTAGACAATAATATTTAGTGTATTTATATCTTCAATATATTTGTATAATAATTTACTTGCTTCACCTTATTATTTAGTTTTATTCTATATTTATTGTATTTTTATCTTATTTTACATATTGCCCTACTATGCTAAACCATATTGTCTTGAAATCGAAATAATTAACCTTTACTATACTGTAATTAGTACCTAAATTCCGTTTTCAATTTTAGAGAAAACAATTAACTTTTAAGTCGTTTATACCTTATAAATTTTGAATAGCAGATAACATATGAAATAACTACTGCCCCAATAGTTATTACATTGGGGCATATATATAAAACAATATGTATATACATATTGGTGTATATATATATATATATATAATATATATATATATATATATAATATAATTATATATATATATATATATATATATATATATATATATATATGCACCATATGAGAAATAAACGGCTTTTTAAACAGTTTACATTTAAAAAGAAATACTTAAGTTTGAATTTGTTTTATCTCTAGGTTCTGGAAAAACCCGAATTAAAAATTTTATAAGCTTTAGATTTTAGTGACAATGAAATTGTTTAAGTTGGACCCGCCGGAGGATTGTAATAATATAAAACTGAAAACTGATTTTAAAATTTTAATGAAATAATTCGCTATCATAGAGTGATCGGTTCTGTAACTTAAAGAGATAAAATTAACTTAAAGAGGTCAGAGTCTTACATATTTTACAAAATAATAAACATTTGTTTATTAAGAAACTTAAACTTTATAGAATCATTATGGAGATGTTTATTATCTAAGAGATGAATTTGTAAAACCAAATGATGGTATTCTATGTTCTGTGGAACAAGTAATGAATAGAGAAATATAAAATATCCGGTAAGTTACTGTCCAGGTAAATATACAGCTATATTGATTAGCTTTCATAATCAAGTCCTAAAAATGTTATAAAATAACTTTGAATAGTATTTGGCTTTATGAGCATTTCTTGACTGCGTCTCCCGTCGGCTCCGTCATATAACTCAGACAACTCACAGTATAAAACATTTCACTTTAATTATTACACTAAGTTTAAAAGCATTATGTGTCAAGAACTATGTTTTTGGTTTTTTTACCATTATGCTAACATATTACCTTACACATATGTATATATTACCCAACAGATACCCGACTTCATGTCATGTTTTATAACCCATATCTAGAAGTCCCAATACGCTTTTTGAATTCTAGTTTCTGAATATTTCCAGACTCAAAACCATTATGCATCTTGGAAGAAACATTTCCACCAGAATGCAAATTTCAAATATAGGACAAAGTCTTTGGCGGTCTCTAGAAACTTGATTAATATAAGACTAAAGTTTTCTGACGTCCCGCGTCCCGTAAACCCGTTTCATGGTAACATAAGCTTTTGGGCGTCCCGAAAAATCCATTTGATACAAAAATACGCTTTTGGTCGTCCCCAAAAGCCTGTTTGATATAAAAATAAACGTTTTATAAGTTCTTGTAAAAGTCAAGACAAAAATAAGACTTATGATTAAGAAAACCAAAAGTTATAATTCTAATACCTTGAGATTGTTCGGCATTGAGTTCATCAAACGTTTTGGACGTCATCTGGAACAGAGCGTCTAAAGGTGACGAGTTGGGTGATTTGCGCTGCTGCTGCCGGGGTATGGTGCAGTTGATGATATCGGGTGAAGTACAGTCGGATGCGGACGATCTACCGGAAGAACACGTTTCGTACAGTTCCGGATGCGGATGTTGCGGTAAGCGGTAAAATAGAGACGGATGCGCTATGCGCGGTACTTCGTCCCACGGCCGCACGATCCGCGTCGAGCTTACAACCGTCTCTTCCGCGGAGTGATTCCTATGATTTAAAATATCTAAAATAGAGAAAGATTTCAATCCTGGACTGGACGTTCTTCTCGGTCTAATTTTCTTGGTTTTTCCTTTACCTATACTGTAGCTGACTTGGTCTATCTGCATCATTTTCAACTTCTTAAGTGGTCTGAAGTAGTCGTCGTGTTCCTCCTCTGAAGAACTCCGCGGGGCCGGCGACGGACAGCCGACGCTGATCTCTTCGTCTGACCGCTCAGAAGTATAGCCCTCTACCTCCGTTGCCATGTCAACCAGATCAACACCGCAAAAATGATTTAGAAATCACATTCAAATCGACTTTTTCCGGTTTATTTCAAATTTAAAAACAACTCCTTCACGATAGATTTATATATGGAGCTAGAGTAAAGACAAAACAGCTGCTCGGCGAGACAAACTATTTCAGCCAAGCTTTGAATGAAACCACAAACCAAGAAACATTATGAACCAAAAATAAACTATATTAAAAAATCCTTAATTTTGATATAAAACTAAAAAAAATCAAAATTTGTAGCAGAACGACTTAAAAAGCACAAATTGTCATCAAATTGGTTTCATATCACTTCTTAAAACTCGAATTGTTAAATTTATTTAAAATAATACACTTAAATCTTTCAATTTATTGAAATCTCCAAAATGTCATCAATTTCGTTCTAAAAACACTTCAAATCTTTATTTCGCATAGAAACGTTGTTGGTTTTTAAAATAAATTTGTATAATTATTAACGAAGAACACTAAGTACACTAACTACACTAAGTATAGTTAATAGGTGGAGAAGACGGAAAACACAGAGGAGCGGCGATGATAGCGGATCACACGGAGACGTGCCGTCGTTGCTTCGCTAAGCAGACTGATGCTAACTACTAGGGACAGGTTGCAAGTAGGCGGAGTCAACTCTACCATTGGTCTTTCTAATCTACCAATCATAGACCTCGGTCGGTCTTCTTTATCATGTCGGCGAGTTCAAAAAGAACTACATTCTCTCTCACTTTGCAGAGGGAGGGAGTAATCTATCCTTTGGTTTTCATTATGTCCCTAGGGAGGTAATTGACAGACCACCCTTATTATCCAAGTTGACTCTCGGGAGTAAATTACTTGTTTTTCCCTGGATTTAAAGAGTTTTTTTCACCTGCTTCCTAACCATAACTGCCGACAGTTAATAATTTGAAAGATTGTTTATAACCTCAAGACCAAAATCATGGAAAACACACTATACGTACATAATTATATATTAAATAATTCTCAAGTGTAAATTGGACTTAATTGTATTGATTCTTATATTGGAACCATGAAAGTTCCCAAATAAACCAAAATGCTGCTCGTAAAGCTACTTAGGCTTGGCTTGCAAACAAACCAAACATATTATAAAGCATCATTATTACAGTCCAGTCTACTAAACATACTGAAAACATTACAGGGCCTTTAATTTTAAATTATCTTTATATTTAGGAGAAATAGGTTTAAAATAAATGAAAAAGAGGTACGAGGTACCTCGGAGATTTTCCTCGCCAAATCGGAAACGATACAGAATATGGAAATCTCTAATTCCATATTTCAGGGGGTCTCAAACATCTCGCTTTCCTCGTCCTCAGACACCAATGACATCCGTTCTATTCTCAGCGGTCACCCATCCAGGCACTGACCTTACTTGATGGTGCTTAATATGAGTGATCCGTGCTTAATACGCTTTGTTTTAAAACGTCTTTAATAAAAATAGAATTGGACCTAACATAAGGCCATTATAAATATTTTCTCCATTATAAATATTAAAAGTTTTTTTATCAAATTATTTTCTGGCAAAATTATACAAAATTTGTTTTTATGCAAACCGAAGTAAAATTTTATTTACTAGTTTTGGGGTAATTTGTGGCTCTTATTTATTGTATTTGTATTATTTTAGTACGAATTTAGGTTGTTTTGGGTGTGAGGGGGTTTGTTTGTTAGGGATTGTCTGAGAAAATTTTGTGTTTTTTGGTTTGGGGTTTTTAGGGTTTCGAAGATAATCTTCGAAACCCTTATACTTTCTGTCGAGCGTCTGTCTGTCCGATTTCTCATCTCAGGAACTACAATAGCTAGGAAGTTGAAATTTGGTATACATGTGTAACTATTTTATCCAACAACAGGAAAAATATAGCCAACTATCTCACACGCGCATCTGTCGATTTATGAGCGAATGCGCACATTTGCAAGAAATAAATATTTTGTTGAAAAATCATGTGGGGTATCACATTGTAGGTATTAGTGGGTAGAACACAAATATGCATCGCTTTTTCAAAATGGCGGCTATTACACCCGCCAAAAATATCGAAAACCACCAAAAAATTCTTGTCCCCCCCCCCTTTTAAGCCATAAGGAGAAGCCCTAAAAATATAGAAAAAATAGCCAATAAAAGCCCTTTACGGGCCATAGAAATTCTTCGGAAAAAAGTTTCAAAAGTTAATTTTAGCAATTTCAAAATTGCACATACGCGCACGCGCAAAAAATAAATAATGTTTTGAACAATCATTTGGGGTAACAAATTGTAGGAATCGATGGGTAGAACACAAATATGCATCGCTTTTTTAAAGTGGCGGCTATTACACCCGCCAAAAATATCGAAAACCACCAAAAAATGCTTGCCCCCCCTCCTTTTAAGCTATAAGGAGAAGCCCTAAAAATATAGAAAAAAATGTATGAAAAAAGTTTTAAAAGTTAGTTTTAGCAATTTCAAAATTGCACATACACATAAGGAGAAGCCCTAAAAATATGGGAAAAGCCCTTTACGGGCCATAGAAATTCTTCGGAAAAAAAGTTACAAAGTTTATGTCAGCAATTTCAAAATTGCACATACGCGCACGCGCAAAAAAGTATTTTTGAAAAAATCATGTGCGTGGAAATAAATTGTAGGTATCAATAAGTAGAACACATTATGCATCGCTTTTTCAAACGCCTTGTTTTAAATGTTTCTTTTAAAGTTGCCATTAACAAACAAGCACATAAAGGCGCGCGAAGCGAGCCATTGAATTTTATTTTATGTATTAAATTTTTTCTCTAAAATTAGGTATCGACAAACAAACATATATAGGCGAGCGAAGCGATCCCTAGAATATTATGTTATGTCTTTACTTTATGCTATAAAATTAGGTACTGATAAACATATACAAAAAGGCGAGCGAAGCGATCCCATGATTTTCATGTCTTGTTTTAAATGTTTCTTTTAAAGTAGATATTGACAAACAAGCACATAAAGGCGAGCGAAGCGAGCCCTAGATTTTTATGAAAAAGTTTGATTCTGTAGTTTAAAATTGGCTATAGTATCAAACAAGCACATAAAGACGAGCGAAGCGAGCCGTAGTATTGTATGGTTATTTTTATATACTCTTAAGAAAGTAATGATATGCAAACACATAAAGGCGAGCCCTTGAATCTTATTTTATGTTTTAATTTTTTTTCTAAATTTAGGTATCGACGAACAAACTTATATAAGCGAGCAAAGCGAGCCCTAGAATGTTATGTAAAAGTTTGATTTTATACTTTAAAATTGGCTAGTACTAAACAAGCACATGATGGCAAGCGAAGCGAGCCCTAGAACATAATGTTATGTCTTTACTCTATGCTATAAAATTAGGTTCTGATAAACATATACAAAAAGGCGAGCGAAGCGAGCCTATGAATTTCATGCCTTGTTTTAAATGTTTCTCTTTAGTTGTCAAGTAGATATTGACAACTAAGCACATAAAGGCGAGCGAAGCGAGCCCTAGTATCATATGGTTATTTTTATTATATACTCTTAAGAAGGTACTGACATGCAAACACATAACGGCGAGCGAAGCGAGTCCTTGAATTTTATTTTATGTTTTAAATTTTTCTTTAAAATTATGTAGCGGCAAACAAACATATATAGGCGAGCGAAGCAAGTTCCTAATATTTAATAAAAGTTTCAATTTATAGTTTAAATTGGCTGGTAACAAGCAAGTTTATAATGGCGAGCGAAGCGAGCCTCAATGTTTTATGTTTTTTTATTATATACTTATAAGAAGGAACTGATAAGCAAACACATAAAGGCGAGCCCTAGAATTTCATGTTGTATTATAATTATTTTTCCTAAAATCAGTACAAACAGACACATATAGGCGAGCGAAATGAGCCCTAGTATATTTGGTAAAATTATATTTTTACCCTGCGAAATTTGCTTATAACAAACACACAAATGAAACGAGCACTTATATATTTTATCTTATCAGTGTAGATTCTAAATTAGGTACTGATTTCTGATACACAGAAACGCAAGCGTAACGAGCCGTGGAATATTATGTTATAACTTATTTATTTTTTTTTAAATTAGGTATCGACAAATACTAACATATAGGCGATTGAAGCGAGGCGTAGAATATTAAATATAAGTATGATTGTATGGTATTAATACATTATATTTATGAAAATATCTGAGAAACCCTTATAATGCTTGCAAAGCAAGCACTTTGACGGATTTTTTTATTTATTTTTTTAGGCTTTTTCCTCTATTAATCTGTTAATTATTTTTATTTTACGTAAAATTTTGTTGTTGTTTGAAATTGTTGGGCTTTGCTGGTATAAATAAATAAAACCCGTATAGATGGTTGTCGTATTGGAACGTAACTTAGTAAAATTATTTATTACACTGGAGGTTGCACTTGCACCCTATTTCAACTCGATTGGATCATTTTATGGTTTATATCAATTAAACTTCTTGTTAGCTATAGTTTTTTAATATGCCTTATTTAACTTTTAATTTCTTTCTGATAAAACCCTTATTTACAACAGAGTGGATTTTGCTCTTTTTAAGGCATGATTATGGCCAGCTTGGCCGAAACGTCGCCACATTAATTCATTTTTTTATTATCCCGTTCTTGGACTATCAACATTAAAAGCTAAGATTTATTTAAAAATATTTATTCATTTGAAAATTTCCATGTTAACAAACATCCGCTTGAAATACGTACGTATAAATATTCACACACACACATATACATACATACATATATATATATATATATATATATATATATATATATATATATATATATTATATATATATATATATATTATATATATATATATATATATATGGGTGTGTGTGCGTGTGTGGTAAATGTCTTGTAAAACCTTCTATTATATGTGATCTGGCAACTCTGAAGTGGACTCAGGTCACCCGTCAAAACAGGACAAAAAGAACCTTTTTGTCAAAACCCGTCAAAACGTCCCGACAAGAAGGAAAGTCTATTTCAATCTAATTTGAACTCATCTCAGTTTTAATGGACTTAGTATTCAATTCTATTTGAATCTTCTCTGTATAGTGAACTCGATTTGAAGCAACTTGTTCTCAACTCATCTTTAATAAGCTTTGCACTTAAATCAATTACAAGTTGACGTCCATTGAAGTGGGTTGTTCTTAGTCAATTCTACACATATGAACGGGAAGGAAATAGTTGGGAATGAAGCATTTTGTATTTCTGAGCCCGCATATCTCTCACAGGAGATCGTCCTGCTATCCTTTATTATAGAAGTCAATCATAATGGACTCCATCCATATCCAATGCATTCATTTATCAAAATTCAATTTTCCAGTGCATTACTGCGAGCATTTCTATCGGTAAGCAGATGACTACTAAATTACCCTTCCCCCATCTTCTACATACCAGCCTCTACCAACCTATCTATCATAATGAACCAGTAACGCCCTATTCTTATAACCATTAATACAGCGACAGTCAATACAATAATTATTAAACGTCTCAAAACATAGGTAATGTTAGGTTAAAAGTGGGAATTAGGGTTGTGTTCACGCACCAATTCAAACCTATAAAAATATAGTTTATATTAAGAGTAAGCCTACATTAAAGTTAAGTCTATGTTAAGAGTTAACCTGTATAAAAGTTAAGTCTATGTTAAGAGTAAACCTGTATAAAAGTTAAGTCTATGTTAAGAGTAAACCTATATAAAAGTTAAGTCTATGTTAAGAGTAAACCTATATAAAAGTTAAGTCTATGTTAAGGTAAACCTATATAAAAGTTAAGTCTACGATAAGTGTAAGCTATATACGAATAAGAGTTACGTCGACTTAACTTTTATAAGAATTAATTAAAGTGGATTCATAAGTTTATATACAGGAGAATTCTCGGTGTCTAAAGTCTGGAGAGGAAACGACAGCTCGACATTAATTTATTTCTCACTTTGATCAATTATACTGGTTGCGATTAGTTTATCGTAATTATCACAAGTAAACAGCTATTATTTCAATTAATTTAATTACAATTAATTGTAATATTTCATTTACTGATTGAATTATTTATATAATTAATTTAATAGAAGAATTAATGAAAGACAAAGCTAATGGTAGGGAGAGATGAGGGCTTAGTCTAGTCGTGTTGTAATTAACTCGTTGCAGCCCATGTTTGCTTTGATTGATTTCATCACACTTTGGCCTCGATATGTAATAATTGGTTTGTAAAATTAAAGTATTAGATAACTTTAGTGTTGATTAGTTACAAAGGTACCGTACCAATGTCTTAGGGTACCGCTACATAGCCTTTGGGGAATCGTAATACGGTATTACGGTACTGTAACTTGGTCTTAAGGTGCCGCTACATAGCCTTGAGAGACCGTAATACGGTATTAGGGTACTGTAACTTGGTCTTAGGGTGCCACTACATAGCCTTAAGAGACCGTAATACGGTATTAGGGTACTGTAACTTGGTCTTAGGGTGCCGCTACATGGCCTTGAGAGACCGTAATACGGTATTAGGGTACTGTAACTTGGTCTTAGGGCATCCATTTTAAAATTAGCATAAATTATAACTTTTAACGTATAATTTTTTAATTATAATGTATAACTTTTAATGTCATAGTGTAGCGACATGCTACGTGATGACGCTGCTGGGATCTGCCAGTGGCAACAAGGAGTTGTTTTACATTTGTTCGTCATATTACTTATATATGCCAAGATATAAGACAATTTTTAAATGCATTAGTCTCGGACTTTGTTGACATTACATTATATATGTCAATTGATAATACTAGTATTGTGATTTTAGCCAACTCTAAAAGTGATAGTGAGCCATGAAGGGGGACACTGGCAAGGTTGATTTTTGTGCCAAGTGTCATGTGATCTAAGTCCCATAGTCACGTTTAGCAACAAGAGTGGGACTCACTCATTATGAATATAATCAGCCTCTTGTTTTAAACTTTTTCTGTGTCAATATTGTGCGTTAAGGGTGTCATACATATTTCATAAACGATAGGGTTCAGGACACTAACATGGTTGATTTTTATACCAAGTTTCATTTTGATCAAAGAAAGAAATCTAATGTTATCGTGAGAAACGTCTATGAACAAAATCTCTTACATACATTCATACATACACACACACACATATATATATACATACAAACATACATATATATGTATATATATATATATATATATATATATATATATATATATATATATATATATATATATATATATATATATATATATATATATATATATATATATATATATATATATATATATATATATATATATATATATATATATATATATATATTATATATTATAATATATTATATATATATATATATTATATATATTAATTATCGCCAGCTTTAGAAATACACTTTGAGCGTAACGGTTGCTACAACCACCCGAGGTTGTTCCTGCAGGGGTTATCCCTGATAAGCCGCAAGGCTTAAAACGGGCATTATTATATATATTATATATATATATATATATATATATATATATATATTATATATATATATATATATATATATATATATATAGATGTGTGTGTGTGTGCTGAGTCCCCCTTTCCATAACAAATAATCCACCTCCGCCGTGACCCCCGCCTTGTGACCTTATTTTTTTGAAAATTGGCTAAAAACTAGACTGTCAGGTATTACCAAGTTATAGAAACCAACATACAACACTTCATACATTGGTTTTCTTTATTATTCTGAGATGGAACGAAGCGAGCCGAAAGTTGTACCCCTCGAGGGATTAGATCTCTGTTTTATTCTGATGTTGAGTCTAGCGGTACCAAACCTATATCACCCTAGGCTTGCCTAGGTGTTTGTTTCTTTATATGTTCTAGTTCGAGCTGGTTCACAAGGTCTTGGAGTACGGTAAACGGCCTTAGAGGATCGAAACACAGTCGAAATTGGACAGGCGATCTGGTCGTCACTGTTTTTACTTCATAGCGAGACAGAAGTATTACTGTCTTAAACTTGGAGTAAACACGTCATTCTGATGACAAGAGAAGCGAGTCCCAAGCTGTGAGAAAAAGTTACGAGGCACCCTGCGTCCGATATTTCCAAAAAGTCTAATTATCTGTAATAGGTCCATAAATAAAGCTGTGATCCATTACCATATCTATTATCCTAATTCTTCTTCACCATGTTTAACTATTTTTAATAATAGTTAAAAATTAGTAGGTTTTATAATTAAAACCAATGAATTATATTAATATTTAATTAGGTAATTAATATTTCTATTGTGATTAATTTTTACTAGATACCTGCCACAGAGATTGTGGAGGGAGATAACTTCAAAATGGCGGACTTCCCATTATTCTAAACCGCTGTAATTGAAATTACGAGTCAGTTAATTTAATTAATTTTTTAAGGCTTCCGGAGTTTAATGAGCGTTTTATTAATTAGATCTGTTTTTAAGATTTAATTAATTAATGCAATATGACGGGTTTTATATTAATATTTTGACCGAAAAGTAAAACAAAAAGAAATTTATGAAGAATAGTTATTTTACTTTTATCTGTTTTCTTTAAAAGAGAAGCATTGCCATAGAGCTAATAAAACTGCCACACATAAGTCTGTTTCAAGCAATTTTCTATATTTATCTATATTTACAGCAGGAAAAATAGTCTCTATACTTAAATTTTCATCTCATTATAAGCATTAGTTCAATTTTATTGAATGACTTGGGTACATGTTTTTAAAAAATCATAAAATAATTCAATTGAGTCGGAAATTGGTTTCAAGTTTTTTTTTTTTTTATTTATGTATTTTATTAAATAAATATACAATATTTTTATGCTTTTACAAAAATTAATAAATATAAAAATCAACAAACAATAATTAAAATATAGGTTAAAAAAAAAATACTACCCTCCATCTTTAGGAAAAGTCCTGTGCTGATGGAGGGGAACCAGTGACTCAAACTGGTCCAGTATTTGTATTAAATACAAATACAAAGTAATAAGTATACAAAGTATATACTTTTATATAATAAATAAGTAAAGCAAGTTTCATTTTAAGACGACAAGGATATCTACGACTTTTGTTGAATCATAAATGTTTAGCAGCATCGAGCGAGGACAATGTTTGGATGGGAGACGGTTGAAAATAAAACCAATGTATTTACTATCTGAGGACGAGTTAAGCGGGTCGATGACGTCTTTAATTAACGACTCCGCAAATATTTAAAAATGTATACGTAACGCAACAAAAATGTTTGGATCAATTTGCAATTTGGCACGCATTTAGTTAAATAAGAACTTCGTATGTGCTAGGTTTTATTTTATTTTAGCATTTTGTTCAACATCATGACATAGCATCTGTGTTACGGGATCATAACATAGCATGTAAAGCTTGAATAGGGCTAATGAATAGGCAAGGCTACGTAACATACTTTTATGACATAGAGTAAAACCTTCTAGGCTCTCAGGGCTCTATGTAACCTTAATAAGAGTGAGAGAAGGTTATAGTTAATCAAGCATTGGCTTTTCCCACATTGTTTCGTACTCAGAACTCTTTGAGTTGATAGTACAAATCCAAAGTGCTCAGGTTACTTTTTTGACTTTTCAAATTTCAACCGATAGGGCTTCTCTATAGTAATAATAGCTTCATGCTTACGCCACTGTACAATGTAAAAGCTCTAAAGATGTCTTTTAACACAACCGCTATACATGTGCCAATTAAATTGAAATATGAACCCTAAAAATGAAAACTTAAAGGGGTGTTCCCCTCCCTCCAATATTTGAGGATTTTCAGTGATCCGGGAAATGTCTCCCGCTCTCCCCATTTTCCAAACGAATCAGTGAATTTGTTTTCCAGCAGCGCCTCTATCCCCTTTCGTTCTTTCCTTTATCTGTGTCAAATTAGCGAATTTCGTTTTGAAGACTTCGCAAATGAATATGTATCAGCTTTTCCATTTCTAACTTCACGAATTAGGAAGTGATAATTTGTGATATTATCTCGTCATTTTTACTATAGGAGAGAAAATCTCCAAAGATGATACTGAGTGGAATCAATAGACCCTTCAATTATACTGTATAACAAGTAGTCAGGTCTAGAAATGTCGTTTGCTTCTTTAGTAATTAGGACATGAGACTGTATAGTGAGGACCCCGTGTAATGTTTCTAAGAGTAGAAAAGCTTAGTGTGACTGTGAGGCACGTGCTGTTTCAAGTTGAATGTATTGAAAGTTATAGTAAAGTGACAACTCTTCTGTGGAATAGAGGAATAAATGCTTACAGGTAGAATTAGTATGTTCCATCTGAAGGAGTTACAGAGATGCCTTAGTATCTTCCATCTAAGGAGTTAGAGATGCCTTACCATCTGAAGGAGTTACAGCGATGCCTACTTGATCTCACCTCTCCCTAATTATTGTCACTCTCACTACTGCTAAGGCTGCGATACTATACTTATCTCTGCTATGCTTGCCTGATCTCAGTTTAGGACCGAGTTCTATCTAAGTTCTCTCAGTTACTTTAGAGTCGATATTATTTTTTGCTCATTTTTCATTTATCCTTCGGACGGTCGCTAAAAGGACTAAAGATAACCCAGCTACGACCACATGTTTTTAGTGAGCTGCAAGCCGCTTAAGATGGTCTAGTAGTGTAACAAAACGTTCATCATACTTTTCATGATGTTTTCATCGTACGATTCTTCACCTGATAACTTGTGGATAAATTCAAAAAGTTCACAACGCTTTGTAAAGCAATCAAATCGAAAGGAAATTCGCTCGAGTCACTTGGTCATTTCCTTTACTTGTTAAACGATATAAAGTTAGATTCATTATTTAATTGGAGCGATGTCGGTAGCGGGAGGAGGAAGGGAACACATCGTCTTGTGTTTCCAACTAATTTTAATTGCTACTTTTGCATTTAAAACAATGAAATGATAAACAATCCTATTGGATCATTCCAAACTAGTATAGAAATATCACCATTACACTCGGTCCAACATGTCACAGGTCAACATTAACTTCATGTTAAGGTAAAACATGGTCCTATAGACTTACAACATTAACTCCATATTAAAGTAAAACAAGGTCCTAGACTTACAACATTAACTCCATGTTAAGGTAAAACATGGTCCTATAGACTTACAACATTAACTCCATATTAAAGTAAAACAAGGTCCTAGACTTACAACATTAACTCCATGTTAAGGTAAACATGGTCCTATAGACTTAACAACATTAACTCCAATTAAAGCTAATAAGGTCCTAGACTTACAACATTAACTCCATGTTAAGGTAAAAACATGGTCCTATAGACTTACAACATTAACTCCATATAAAGTAAAAAAGGTCCTAGACTACAACATTAACTCCTGTTTAGGTAAAACATGGTCCTATAGACTTACAACATTAACTCCATATTAAAGTAAAACAAGGTCCTAGACCACAACATTAACTCCATGTTAAGGTAAAACATGGTCCTATAGACTTACAACATTAACTCCATATTAAAGTAAAACAAGGTCCTAGACTTACAACATTAACTCCATGTTAAGGTAAAACATGGTCCTATAGACTTACAACATTAACTCATATTAAAGTAAAACAAGGTCCTAGACTTACAACATTAACTCCATGTTGAAGTAAAAACATGGTCCTAATAGACTTACAACATTTAACTCCATATTAAAGTAAAACAAGGTCCTAGACACAACATTATTAACTCCATGTTTAATAGGTAAAACATTGGTCCTTATTAGACTTACAACAATTACTTCCATATTCAAATGTAAAACAAGGTCCTAGACAACATTATAATGTTTACTGTTAAGTTATGGTCCTATACGACTTACACATTAACTCCATATTAAAGTAAAACAAGGTCCTAGACACAACATTAACTCCATGTTAAGGTAAAACATGGTCCTATTAGAACAACATTACATGTTTAAGGTAACCACATTTAACTCCATGTTGGTAAAACATGGTCCTATAGACTTACAACATTAACTCCATATTAAAGTAAACAAGGTCCTATTACAACATAACTAAGTAAAACATATATATTTATATAATTAAATTTAAGTAAAAAATAATTTCTCAATATCTGGTATTGTTATAATTATAATTAAGTTTGTTTCCTATTTTGGAGATCCCAAAAAAGGCAATGCCTTGAGCCGGGACTAAAAGTCATTTATAATTTATCTATACAAATTAAAAAAATATAATATAAGCTTAACTTTAATAATAATAACAATAATTAAAATAATATATAATGAGGTAACAATATTGTGCTTAAGCTCTAAAAAAAAAAGCTTAAAGCTAATAAGTCCTAGACTTACAACATTAACTCCATGTTTAAAGGTAAAACATGGTCCTATGGACTTACAACATTAAACTCCATTTAAAGTAAAACAAGGTCCTAGACTCTACAACATTAACTTCATGTTAAGGTAAAACAATGGTCCCCAGGTATAACTTACAACATTAACTCCATGTTAATAGTAAAACATGGTCCTAGACTTACAACATTAACTCCATGTTAAGGTAAAAACATGGTCCTATAGAACATTAACTCCATACCTCCATATTAAAGTAAAACAAGGTCCTAGACACAACATTAACTCCATGTTAAGGTGAAACATGGTCCTAGTTTTACAACATTAACTCCATGTTAATAAAAAACAAGGTCGTAGACTTACAACATTAACTCTATTCTTCCTTTGTTGACTAATGCCAGTTCAAATTTACCATTATTATATTTTGTTAGTTAGTATTACCCAAACATGGTAATTTAGTCACCACAGTTGGTAAATTTTAGTTAATTAAAGCAAACCATGATACTACAGCAAATAAATAAATTGATACCAACGTCATGATACTCTGGCAATCTGTCTCGAAGCTAACATTTGTCTTACAAATAATATTTTGATAAACAATACTCGTTTCTGGCGGTTTCTAGATCATAGATCGAAAATTTATGATGTCTGTCTATCAATAGTTTAGTGAACAAGACTGAAACAACACGTTAGCGGTAAGTATAATCGTCTCAAAATCTTTGGATCAACAAATGATCCTTTTTATAAAGCAAACCTTACACTCCGCTATGACCTTAATGATCTATTTGTATTCTATTTGTTTAATCATTAATGTAAAAAAAGAAAAAGATTTTGACAGCTTTGTAAAGGAATGTAAAAATAAATTTATAAAAGATCCTATGTGTTCATTAACAGATTTTGTAAAATAATAAATTTTATCTACTCCTTGTATTGTAAGTTCTACTTACAGTTTTGTTATCTCACACTGTAAATGTACTTTTACTCTCTAGGGAAGAAAAGTGAAAGTGTTGCCAACTTGACAGATTTTTTTAGTAAAATTTTTAGGATTTTTTTCGGTGTTATGTTGGTACTACGGGTAGAATATACAATATACACACGCTAATGCTTAAATTACAAATATAGTATTACACATTATTCTATTGACAGCTTACAATAAAATAATGTGAAGATAGTGGCTTTATTCTCTCTTCATCAGAGTAATTGACATGGTAAGAATAAACTAAACTAACACAATAACAATTAAGGAGCTGAAGAATATATTAATAGTTGTTAGTATTAGTTCTCTAGTCATAGATAAAATTTAATATGCAACAAGGGATGAAAGTTTTCAGCTCTCGTATTATCTCCCTCATCAAGCCTCGGGAGCCAAAATGTTAGTTAACTCCCTCGGCAAGCCTCGGGAGCTAACTAGTTTATCCCCCTCGGCCTACCGGCCTCGTGAGCTAATGAAGTTTCGTCCTTCGGCGCTGCCTTAGGACGAAACTTTAACTTGAGCTGTAAAACTTACTTACATCCCTTGTTGCATAAATAACCATATTGGTATATTTTAATTGAGAAAAAAATTATTTATTTATTGATTATTTAATATTTCAATTATTTTAAGTTTCTGTTGAAAAACTTCTTGACATATTTCAAAACAATGTAAAATTTGTCTATGAAATAAATATATATATATATTCTTCTCTATTTTATCTGAGATATTTCCGTATCCCGCTACGAACGCTCCCCCGACTTTTTATCCGATCATCCAAACCGACCATCCTCCCGTGCAGATGTTGCCCTGAAACAACCTTTCAGATAATCCTGTTTGACCCCTGAGGGCACAGAGGCCCCGTGACAAGTTATTATAATTCCTTTATACTCTGATGGTTATCTCTTGTCATTTGACTGTATCTATTTAACTAACACCATCTATCTTCATAAGTATCTAAGAGTTCCCTCGCTATCAGTGAACAGGTTTTTTATTTTGCAAAAAAGGATAGTTAGGCTGATTGTTAATATCTCTCCTCGAACATCTACTAAACCAACTTTTAATAAGCAAAATATTCTGACAGTCTATTCCATGTTTATTTATGAAGTTTGTAGCTAAGCATCCTGATAAGTTCATCACTCATAGTGGTGTTCATTCGTTTAACACTAGAAATAAGTCCAACCTGTGTCAAGCTCCCTGCAGGACTGCTTTGTTTAAGAAAGCCCCACACAACATTTCAATAGCTTGCTACAATAAATTGCCACAAGAAATAAAACAAGCTAAACATGTAATGTCGTTTGCTAAACAATTAAAAGCTTTTCTGATCTCAAAAGCATATTATAATGTAAAAGAATATTTTCAAAACTAGAAAGAAATATTCTATAATGTATATTTATTTTTTTTAACTTCTTTAGTTGTTATACTCTTTTATTATTTGTTTTGTATATATGACATGTTATATCCTTGTAAGGCTTACATAATAAATAAAGAATATTATTATTATTATCTATCTTAATCTGCATGTATTTTGGCTCTAGCAGTGAAGTCTAATTGAAGACTCTAAAACTTGACTAACCCTAATGAAATGAAATTTGAAATGCCAGTTTTAGGGCCTTCCAGCCCATTAGGGTATTCACCCTGCGGGAACAACCTCAGGTGGGTAGCATCTACTACACTCTAAGAATTAATTAAAGTTGGCGAATTCTTTTTAATACAAATACTATTCATAAAATCTTAGAGCATAGCCCGAGCTGCGAACCCCGGACCTCCGGTGCCGAAATCGAACGCCTTTACGATCACGGCCACGGAGGCAGACTAACCCTATTAAGCGAGTTAAATACAATCATTTCAGTTTTCAAACTTACCACAAGTGGTAACAAAATTAGGATACTTGGTTTCTAACAAGGAATATTCCATACTTCTTACAGAATACAGAATATATTTATTATTAACAACCCAAAAATGGGTACTATAATCGTCAAAAAGAAAAATAAAAGTTTACAAAATTTAAAAAAAATTTAAAGCTTAGAAAATCTTGGTACAAATAAAAAGCATGTGTTTTTAATACAGTTTCTAGTTTACTTTTAAAAGATTTTAGTTCTAGGTTTTGAATAAATTTTGGTAAGTGATTGAAAAATTTGATGCACCAATAGTTTGTACTATTTTGAGTACGGTGAAGCCTGCAGTATTTAATTTCTAAATTGTGATTATGACGGGTATTATAGTTGTGATTTTTATGAACATTATTGTACAAATGGATATTTTTTTAACATATAACAGACATTGTAAGATATAAAATATATCCTTGATATTAGTTACCTACAAATATTGGTGATTTTGCGCTCGTAAGGGTCATTTTACAAGGGTTAAAGTGCATTTTCGACAGTTGGTACCACGTTTTCTTCAAATCTTCATGCGGATTATTTAATGTAGGGGCATCTATAATTTACTTTCCAATATCATGTGAATGATACAACATAATTTTAAAATGTCTTTTGCTATTCAAATCAACTCCTCGCATATCTATGACTTTCAATATTATGTGAAACTAATATAGCTTGTTAAAGTAACGCCTTTAGGTAGTGCACGTTCTGCAGATACCTAAGTAATATAAACATTATAAGAAATAAGTAATTTATCTGACATTATAAAATATACAAAACTTTCGCAGTAATAATGATCTCGCTGTATATTATTGGTAGTTTCCATCAATATCCTTTGAGTCATAGTAAAAGTTTTCAAAGTATAACCTTATTTGAGTAAATACAATTTTTGGCATAAGAATGCGCAGTGTACAGACCTGATAAAGACTTATGAAGTCTTATGGGGACGTATAAATCAAATAGAAGTAGACCTTATATAACACATTTTTCTATTTAAAGATAAAAACAAAAATCTATAGAGAATATCGTGAAAAAAAAACAAATAATTTCTCTATTAGATCACGACTCCATGAAGTTGTTATTAGATGAGAATGTTCCGCCCTGATCTTCGGCTATTTACGACAATTACGAAAATAAACGATAATTTATATAAGAATTTTCTCTTTATTTAAGATGTTTCTGCGGTTAAATTAAAAAGATATATTACATAGTGATGGCAGTGTCGTGTCTACGTATCACACTGATGAGTAAACTAAAGCTTTCTTAAGAAAATTTGTAACATTTACTCCCTCACTACATTTATATAAATAAATATATATATAATCAAAATAATAAGGATAAGGCTAAGAATACTCACTCACTTCTCTTGTGCCGACGTATTAAACATTGACATTCTGTTCATCAGGGCTACCTGAAGACATATAATATAATAACACAAAAAAGAAACCAAAGCATAACAAAGATAACTCAAAAAATGCAGATATAAAAGTAAGGATACACCAGCACTTAATTAGAATTATAAATTAATTGAAGTCATAAACTAATAACTACAAGCTGTTAAGCAATAAAATAAAGTAACAACGCAAAGAATTAAAAGCAAAAGGCAAGACAAAAATGTAAATAAAAACAAGTGAAGGTCACTCAAAGAGGAACGGATACTAGTTAAGCGCATCATGACGTTACAGCAACATTATGGCGGACAACAACCAGCTCCATAACCAATATGAAAACTTGCTAATAAACAAGAAAAAAATAATTAAAAAACAAATAAATAAGCGAAATAGATAATAACAGTATTAAGTAAGTTAAAACTAAATAAGAAACAGGCATCCATATGAGAATGTGACAAACATGACGGCAGCAAGGCAAGAAACTTTCATATCTCTAAACCTGGATGCAGCAAAATGAGTCAAATTTAAGGACGGAACCTATGATATAAATAAAAATAGCTAAAAAGTGGAAGGAAAGAGGAAGAAAAGATGGGCATTTAGGTTTTAACTTACCTAATACTGTTATTTTATCTATTTGGCTGTTTGTTTATTTATTTATAATGTTTATTTATTTGTTTATTTAAGACTCCACGGTCTGGAGTCGATATTAAAAGACCAAAAATTTGAAAAACGGATGTAAATAGTCGGATATTTTACTTAAAATGTTGAGTAGGGAGTCATTTTAAATAATTTTTTGCTCTCTGAGTAGAATGAAACTAGTCCAAAGTCAATCTAAGTTCTCAATCCCAAGGGTTCAGGTTCGGGCTTAGTTTGGCAGTATTTTTTTATAGATTTTGTATCGTTTATGTGACGTACACTTTTGTTCAAAATAATATTGTGCAAAAGTGATTTTTATAAAGACATTTCTATAAAGACTTGCCACACACGGCACTTCCAGGTGGGCTTACTAAATTATTTAATAATTTTTTCTATAATATAAAAAACAAGTGCTCGTAAAACGAACGAATATAATTGTGTACTTTAATTCTATATTTTTGTAGTAATATTTTGTTATAATCTTGCAAAATTTGGTAAAATAAAGCTTAATAATAGAAGTCTGACACGAAGGGCCACAAGATAGGTGAATTTTTTTTCAATGCTTGCTTACTAGCGCACCAATCCAGTTATTCCTTAGGTACATTTTTTTAATATACATATATATATATATATATATATATATATATATATATATATATATATATATATATATATATATATATATATATATATATTATATATATATATATTAATGATGTGAACGAGTTTCTTCGACATTTCATTGGATTGGAACGACAGTATAAAGTGTACCATGTAAATGTATAATATTATGTATAAAATATAAATTCTTACACGCTGCTCAATGCTCAAATATATTGTATTGGGCCGCATAACAATGAATCTTTAACAATTATAAAAAGACACCTATAGAATGGAAATAGTTTTGAATCAGGCATCACTTTCTGAGGTGGCTAGAAACTAATTCATGTTATAAGATCTAAGTATATTCAAGGTAAATAAACAAGTTTATGTAGCAACCAACTACAAAGTTATCAAGTCTTAAATTACAAGACGGGACCATAGGCATGTTGAGAAATATAGTTAATATTTAGACAGAGTGTATCAGGCAAACACACTGACGGCTTGATTAACAGCAATATGGCTCTAGCGCTGTGTTGCGCATCTTCCGCGCATATCTAGCAACCTGTGCAATGTCATAGGCACAGGAGATGACACCTCGGCAACCATGCTATGCAGCTTACAAACCATGCTGTACAACTTACAAACCATGCTGTGCAACTTATAAACCATGCTGTGGATCTTACAAACCATGGTGTGGAACTTGGCAACCATGCCATTGATTTTGGCATACCATGTCACAGACCTTAGTAAACATACTACGAACCTTAGCAGCCTTGTCATTGTCATGGACCTTAACATCATACAATATTATTTCTCGGCTAGAGTGCAGGACTGTTATAACATGTTGATAAGATTAATATCAGATGATTATTATCATAGAAAGTTGGTTTTATCTAATGTTCATTAAGTTATTGAATTTTATTAATAAATCTTTTATAGATTAATAAAATAATTATTATTACATGAGTGACAACATCTAGCCTCATAATGATGGATGCATTTTGATGAAACCCGTAAATAACTTGGTAATGCTGTGCAAGACATTGCTGTGCAAGACATTGCTGTGCAAGACATTGCTAGTGCTACCAACCTGACAGGTTTGCTTCCAATATATCTTCTTATATTTACCCCGCTTAGACTGACCTTTGTACTTTTCCTCGCCTATTATCGTAGGTGTAAGAGAAAAATATTTTAGTCACACTTTAACTGCGAAACCTAGATTTCACATGCAACATTATAGCACACGAGTTTCCACGGCTTTTCATAATGTCGTGCTAACATTTTCATGACTTTTGTCTCGTACGAGCCCTTTCTGTACCTTACTGCATTGATATTTTTTATTGCACGAAGCGTGTACGACTTTTTAGCGATTTATATATGAAAAATTTGTTTTTTTAATCTTGTTTAATAAAAATATAGTTTTTATATAAAATCAACCTTTAATAAATAAATGTAAATAATAAACACTATTTAAATTTTAAAATAATTCTGACACAGAGGTGTGAGGAGGAATACTTGCTTTCTCACTCAGCATGCGTTACTGCAGGTATGACCCGCAACACCTCGACATATAAGTTATTGTTTCTGAATTTTCCACAGGAAACGCGCTGAAAACTTTTAATGTTCAGCATAAACTAAGATTCGCTGCATGACTGCGAAACATGAGATTTAACATGGAATCAAATAGTTTTCTATGTCGTGTCGTGTATGTAATAAACAAGAGAGCATTTTATTAGAAAAAGTGAGCTACTAGTGCAAGTGTTAATAATGGAACTATAATACATAATGCTCACTGTAACTAACAAATCAGCTAACACATGCAATGGTAAACAAGAAGTTATGTATTGCTAAGGAAATTCGCCCTCATGTCGACCTCAGCGCCACAATTATTAAAACTATGTTGAAAAAAGCAACATGACAGGGTTTTCAGATTTGTTTAGATGATACCCGAATTAAATGCGAAGCCAGCGGATTCAAATTGCGGGAGTTATTTACTGCGTGAGAGTGAAATGTTTATTAAAGGCCTAAGTGTCCGTGCATTGATTGAAATGTTGTCAGAAGCCAGCGGGACCACCTATGTCTTTAAAATAAACCCAACAAAAACACTCTAATAGCCTGGAATACTTGATCAATCATGACCAAACTACACACACACACACACCATGGGGGCGTGGCCTACTCCGCCTATAAACTTACCTTTGATTGGATCCCTATAACCACCTAGAGGGTTACAATATAACCACCTCTGAGAAGACTTTATTTGACCACCCAAGCACCCCGTACCTTGTACCCCGTACCCCGTACCTTGTATCCACCTAACACATCAAAAGGCGCCTTGTTTTAAATGAAATCTCCCTTTTTGGAAGGTGTCTTAATGTTTTAAACTTGTAATTTTATAGCTTATATATTTTATAATCTTCTAGTTTTATATTCTTCGCTCAGTTTAACTCTTTAATCCCAATCTTAATAATTCAAATATTAATTTTGTTTTTAGTTATAGTCTTAACTTAATCACAGTTTTCTTAGCTTAATTAAAGTCTTAATTTAATATGTTATCTTAACTTTTTTTAAAATACTAAGTTAAAATACTACTTCAAATTATGGGCCCCCGCAAAAATTTAGCTTTGCCTTTCTGATCCTTAGCTCACAATACCAGCATAGCGCTCTCTTTCTGCGGGCTTAGTATATTTAATTAAAATCCGTTTACTATAAAATTGTGTATTTATAGATTTTGTAATAGGAACAAGATTATAAAAAATAATTTAAAACAGAAATTGGTGAATTAAATTCTAAGCATTGATTTGTATGTACTCAGTGAGTTTAATACTGTTAGCAATGTACAACTTCACTTTAAACTGAATTGGCTCGAGCCCACTTCTTTAATCGACTCGAGTTGACTTCTTTAATCGACTCGAGTCGACTTGAATCGACTTCTTTAATCGACTCGAGTCGACTTGAATCGACTTCTTTAATCGACTCGAGTCGACTTGTCCCCCCCCCGCGGCTACGGGCCTGTACCCAGTTCCGCCACTGCTCTCACATAGACACACGTCCCTTAGCTCTATTTTTCTCCCTTAGCTCTAGAAATTAGCTCTATTTTCCGTACGGAAATATGTGTTGAGGGTTAAGTGTGTGGGTTAAGTGGTTCCCTGTAGGTCGTGTGTTTTCATTTCAAAGAATGTTTTTGGTTTTTGTGCAAAAAATGCTCAAAAATCAATATTTTGTAAAAGAAATATTTTCTCTTTATGTTTTGCACACGACCCACAGGAAATCATTTATTTTAAGAAAACTGATATTAGTGCGATTTTCTAAAATTTTGAGCATGTTCAATCATATGAAGGGCTCCACTCTGCATAGGCAGACTTTTCATAATGTAAGGTATATTTTCCGATAAATGAGGTTTGAAGTAGTGCAAGATGAGTCACATTTTGTCAGGTCCGGCTCTAGGACGCACTTACATTTTGTACAGATTAATATTCCATCCGAAAGGTTTGCGCAGTTTCCTGCCTTGAAGAATTGCTCCCATAATCCACAATTCCCTCTACTTGCTCTTTGTAAATACCTGCATTATAGAAATAAAAGTATTAAATTCATTTCTATGCAAAATGATTTCCATAACATACGCATATATTTAGAATATAAAACACTGTATATTTATGTATAATATCAATACCTATAATTTACAAGTGTGAAAGTCAGGAATGCCTGAGGCGGCCAACACGTAGCATATCGAAATATCAAACCGGACGAGATACCACCCGCGATGCCATCGTAACCTTTCTAATCATCTCCCGTATGATGGTCCGTATTTAATTCGGTTTAACTTATTAATATGTTACCAAACATCGTCTTCACTTCCACTAGATTGATCATAGAGGGGAGAGGAAACCACTTTTCCAGCACAAGACTATTTTCATATGCTCATAATTGGTACTGGCGACAACCCTATTCCTACTTGTCAGTTTTGGAGAAAATTATATTTTGCATTATATAGGATAGAAGGGTCGTTACTTCTATATATGGTTTGAGTTTGAAGCATCACACACACTGGGGGCTATGATGATAACTGACCCACACTCATACAGACAGACAATGGTAACTTAAACCCAACCTCATAAACTCATTTCTTCTTCGAAAGTTCGCTAAAAACCACTTAAGAGGTCTTAAAAACATCTGAACAGCAGATTCAGGTAAAATCCCAGTTTCGGAGTTTTACTGTAAATGCAATACTATTTCTATTTACGCATCACAACATAAATGAGGCAGAGTAAACAAATTTATTGATTATAACGAAATATCTTAAGAATGAATGAAGTAGTCATTCTTTCATTAGAATATAAGAAAGAAATATTCTTCCATATTTACAAACCATTAATAAACTTTATCAATAACATCAAAATAAATATTACTACTAATGGGTTCATATCAAAAAATTACATCAAATAAAAATATTACTAATAGACTCGCTTCGCTCCCAAAATGGAGTAAAAAGGGATAAATTCGCACGCTAGTATTCTAAAGTATAATTTAAAAAAAATAAAAAGAGGGTTCGCTTCGCTCGCTAAGTTGCATTATTCATTTAAGAAACACATTTATAAGGCTCGCTTCGCTCGCTAGACTACATATCTTTCGAATTTTACAAAATAAAAAAGACTCGCTTCGCTCACAAGATTGCGTATATTTATAAAAATACATAGAACATAAGGCTCGCTTCGCTCGCTAGATTGCTTAGAATAAGCTTGATTACTATAATAATAATATGCAAATCGGGTACGGGGTACCTCGGAACTTTTCCTCATTACATCGGATTCACTACGCTTATCCTCCCTGCTTCGGACTCAGAAATACAGTTCGCTAAATTCACTCTGCAACATGCCTTTGGACTCGCATCGCTCGTCTTCAGATAGTAAATGCATCCGTATAGCGGTCCACGCAGAGAATGATACAGCACCATACAGCACTGACCACGCTCAATCCATTTTATTTTTTATGATCCAACAAAAATCATTGATATACTTGTATTAAAACATAACTTAGTGTACTTATTTATCAGGTAATAATATATACTTATAGCAAATTTCAACTCAATTTAGCCATTTCCCAATTTTTTAAAAAACGTACGCAAGTCATTCAATAAAAATTGAACTAATGCTTAAAATGACATGAAACTTGGCACATATGTTAGTCATATACATAGTCACATTAGTGCCAAATCACAATCCGATCCCATCATTTTCCGCTTTTTATAATTTTTCGAAATTTTCGTTATTATTTTGGGTTAACGACGTAATAAAAAATATTTTCCAAATAGCACAACTACAGGGGTAGACTTATTTTTGTACAAAATTTCAACTCTCTAGCATACACTGGGCGCTACGATGATAACAGACACATACTAACAGACATCTTTGCAAAACCCACTCAGGAGGCATTAAATACGCCTGAAATGGATAATTCCGGTTTCATTCCCGGTTTCGGATTTTTTTGCAAACACAATCTTTTCCTATATACCTACGGTATAAATGAGGAAAAGTAAAAATAATAAATAATATCTAAATCTAATAAGAAAGAAGTACAAATTAATGTATTTAACATTACATAATAAATTAATTTTTAATAGATACACGCTAGATTGCGTATATTTATAATAATAAATAGTAAAAAAGGCTCGCTTCGCTTGCTAATGTGTTGCCGATGTCTCCCCTGTCTCTGTCTGTCGAGTCACCTCGACGGCAAATTCCCACGTGTAAATTTATCTATTGATAATCATTAAAAATATTTATTAGAATTTTTTTTTCATTTTGAAAAATCATAGAATTAATAACTATAGATTAAGAAACATGTAGGCAACTTTAGAATAAAAAATTAGCAAAACATTTGCCACTAGCACCTGAGGTTGTTGCCACAGGGGTTATCCTGATGAGCCGCGAGGCTCTGTTACTATTATTACGAGAGTAGTAAGTTAAGTTGTACCAAAAATTATACCATATCATCTTATGTATAATTTATAAATTAAATTTAAAAATGAGAATACTGCGGCGTGAGTGAATGGTTGGTTTACAGGAGAGTGATTTAGAGCACATGATCAACATATTAAAGAAGTTTTCGTGGGTGGCCAAGTCCCTGGGGAACAATGGCACAGGGTTGCCCGCGGTCCTTACCACACCATCTAACACTGGTATATCCCACACCAACCCAAATATTTTTAAATTATTTTAATCATTGATGGTTTTATACTTTCATCTGAATCCATTCCCTTCTTTGTCTTTTCTAATAGGGAGGGGAATGTATTGTTATAAATGTCTTTTATAAGCTCAATATTATTCATGATCAAAACTTGATAAAAATGTGACACTAAGGGCTTCTACAAATGTCCACGTTTCAGCCCCGATACTTCCAAAAAAAAATGGGAAACAAATAGTTGGTGAGTATGTATGACCATCTTGTGAAAACGGTCAAACGGAAAGACCGACTTTAACGGAACTTAGCTCAAAAATCACGTCCTGTGAAAATGAACTAAAAAGATTTCTCGCGACATTTAAAATGCCGACTATCTGGAATTTTAAAATAACCTATACATTTTTTTAAAAATTAGTTAATTTAAAGAATTATTTTTCTTAATATTTTCCTTAATAACTTACAAACTAAAAGTTAAATATCTATTGATTTTTGACTACTAGTTCTTTATTTTTCACGCCATCTGCATAAAATAACAAATACGCGAATACAAAATAATTTTGGCGCGGTGGTCCGCATGTCAAGCGAATTTTCTTTTGGAATGCGTGTTTTTGTGCTTACCAATATTTTTCTTGGTTAAAGTTCCAGTTTAGGCGTAATAACTTGACAGTTACTTTATTAAAAAAAAAAAAAAAAAAAATGACATTTTTTATCGACCATAATTTTGGTTTCGGGTGAGTTACCATGTTTTTCAAAAAAATTTATTGAATTTTAAAATCAATTAAACAATTATTAATTACAGTAACTAGTAAAATAAAATGTTTGCAGTACAAAACAAAGTACAAACAATTAAAATTGCCTTCATGTAAAGGGATCGTTGTCACTTTGTAAAACTGACCACGATTAATTTATTATTACCATAATCCATTCTTGGGGGAGGTTACAGAATTGAGATAGCCTGTCTGGTAATATAACTAAATAGGACTCTTAATGACATCACGGTAACTCATCAAACTGTCACAATAAAAATAATGAGTATGATTGTTTTGCTGTAACCTACATGTACGTATACTTAACGTATACATATATTTTATTGCACTATTATAATAACTTTAACAGTCTTATAATGAACTGCATACAAATTTGATTTTGATGTAACAAATGGCCATTCATTGATTTGCATCTGATCCTTTAAACTAATCCTCTTCAGTATTTAACTCTTCGTCGTATCAAACCAAAGTATAATCAGTTTTTCCTCCGCATTTCCTAATATCATGGATATTTCCTTAGTGAACCCTTGTTAAAGTGACACTGATATGGTTTTTTCCACCCCTTCCTAGCCGGGGAGGGGTAGATCCTATTTGACTCGGCATCAGTTTGGTGAGAGGAAACCACTTGCTGACTGTCTTGCTGCAGGACTATATTCTTGTCGATTCCTTTACATCAACGCCATTTTACAAGTTTATTTTCAACATGGAAGTAGTTGTTAGCTGGTATCATAGAATCCCTCACCACCTGTCCATATAATACCCTAAGTTAATTTCACACAACACACCCTAATCATATATTATTATGTGCCAAGTAATTTTTATTGATTATTATGTTCTTCTAATCAATAAATAATTGTAAATGAATTTTAGATGGTTTTGTTTGTTGGAATTGGTGAAATTGCCCCGCCACCATGTGTTGTAGAATATATTTACTTTTAGCTTAATTCAAAATACTAATTCTAGCGCGGAGGTCCGCAAGCCAGGCGAATTTCTTTGAAATACGTGCATTCTTGATTATCAATTCAATCTATGTTTGATTTGTTTGGTGTATATTTTAATAACCTTAGCAGAAGGGAACTTCATATATTAATTTTTTGAATGTTTCAAATAAAATGTGCATAGTTATCCCTTAAATCATACACTACACTGCGGAGCATTATTGCTCAATATTTGCTACTTTTTAGCGTATTTTCTTTGAACATTCCGAAAAATTTGAATAAGTTGTGACGCTACTACTCTGGCTATTATGGGCACCATAGTTAGTACCATTAATACCCATACTATTAAAAACACACCAAAAAAATAAGCAAAATTGGATTGATAATTAAGGAAGCATGGATTTAAAAGAAAATTCGATTTTGAAGTTATCAACATAAATACAGTAAATAAGATGATAAATATCAGCGCCGCTACCGAGATTCGTGTTTCAAATATTTTCCTGAACCTATAATGACGCTTTATACAAGTTATTTTCCTGTAGCAAAATAACTTTATACAGGAGCATGTATAATTTTTTTTCTCAGTGTGTTAGTAACAATTAGACCCCCCTATTTGTACCCAATTTATAGTGCTTTCTAGCTTCTGATTTTAACTCACTTAGAGCTACTATGGTAACAGACACACACCAACACCTACTTACACACACTCGCATTCTTAAAAATTTAAATATTTCCATCAAATTTCCACAAATATGTATTTAATAATAATATGATTTATAAATACAGTTTATTAAGTAAATAAACTAAGAATTAGGTAAGAATTAGAATATTTATCAGTTATGTCTGGTTGTGAGTAAATAATAGGTATGCACAAAATGATTTTAAATAAACTCATAAATAAAAAAACCATAAATAAATAATAATGAAACATATTAAAACATATTTGTTTTAAAAAGTAAACATTTAGATGTAAAAAAACAATTAATTAATAAATTAAAACAAATAAAAGTATACATATAACAATAATTATTTTGAATAATCCTAAACAAAATGCTAAACATGTATAGTGTAATAATTCTTAAGCAGGAATAGTAATAATAGTTGTGTGTAATATAATAATATGTTTAAAATAATATTTATCTCTAATGTAATTATATATGTATTAATAAAAAATATAAAATATAATGTGGGTATTATAATATTTTTTTAACTACAATGTAATATTCAATGTATAATAATGTAATGGAATTAATATATTGTAATAATTGTTTAATGCAATAAAGCATAAAAATATTAATTTGTAATTTAATAATATATAAATAATGAGTATAAACTAATTTTTAAAATGTATATATTATAGCAAATATGAAGTATATAATGAAAATAATATCATTAATAATAATAAAATAATAAAAGTATACAGGTATATAAGTATGAGTATGGGTATATTATATTGGTAGAAATGGTCAAAAAAAGAGACACTAGAGAAGTGTCACATCAGCTTGATCTTCTCAGTTTCGCACTAATCAGCTTGATCTGCACAGTTGTGGACTCATCAGCTTGATCTTCTCAGTTTCGCACTAATCAGCTTGATCTGCACAGTTGTGGACTCATCAGGTTGACCTTCTTAGTTTTGCACTAATCAGCTTGATCTGCACAGCTGTGGACTCATCAGCTTGATCTTCTCAGTTTCGCACTAATCAGCTTGTTCTGCACAGTTGTGGACTCATCAGCTTATTCTGCTCAGTTGTGGACTCATCAGCTTGTTCTGCACAGTTGTGGACTCATCAGCTATTTTGACTCTTATCCTAAACTTTTGAATTATTCTTTTAGCACTTTGAAATAATATAAATAATAACTTTGTGAAACCATTATTATATAATAGGTATATTTAGCTGTTTTATTATTAGTTAGTACGGAAAAGGATATGACCAGTAATAAACTATAAGTAATAATAGCTATAATAGGCTTAATAACTAGCGCTTCATCGGGGGCTTAAATAAATAAACTTAATACTTTTAACTTACTTGATAAATCCTTTGTAATTTAAAGTAGTTACAAATGAGTAATGTAGATAAGCATATTCACTCTTTAATTATTTCTGAGACGAGTTTTTCATTTGAAGGAAATAAACATCCACTTTCCTTTGCTGAGATCATTTTAGACGAATAACTAATAATCATCCCACCTACCCAGGAAATTCATAAAACAAAAGTTAAATTGGGTGTGGGGTAACTCGGAAATTTTCTTCAAGACTTCCTCACGGACCTGCATGGGTTTACCCAATATGTTGACTTGTAGAGAGCATATTGGCTTCACTCATCCTCAGGATGAGAAAGTAGCATCTCTTCCGCTCACCTCATCTAGACTTATTGTTTGATTATGTGCAAAAGTTTTAAGTATCTGCGAGATAAACTCAAGATTTATGCGTGACACTAACTTGCATGCACACACTTAGAAAAATATTAATAAAATAATCACTCAGAATGGATACTTGTAATATAATCTTGGGTTTAGATCTTTTGGTTGAACAGAATACTTCTCCTATCTGCCTACGGCAGTTGGTAAGAATACTTTTCCTATCTGCCTACGGCAGTTGGTAAGAATACTTTTCCTATCTGCCTACGGCAGTTGGTAAGAATACTTTTCCTATCTGCCTAAGGCAGTTGGTAAGAATACTTTTCCTATCTGCCTACGGCAGTTGGTAAGAATACTTTTCCTATCTGCCTACGGCAGTTGGTAAGGAAAGGTTAATGTCAAAAGTGGAGCACTCTCTCTGGTTCGCTGTGCTCTTCCACCACACTTTAAACACGATTCGTTCGTCTTAAACACGAAATGTATCACCTATTTTATATTTTCATGAGCTAAGTGAATCTAAAATATACACGCTCCGGACTCTCTTAAAATCCCTCGGCAGTAAAAAATCATTAGATTCAAAGCGGTCATCCATTTACGTTCTGACCAAGCTTGATGTTTGTTAACACAAGACATACGACAAAAACCGTCGATGTACATGTGAACCGTGCAACATGAAACTGTTCACCTACTTGTTATTTGTAAGTAGCCCAACAGTCCAAATTTCAAATTAATGTATTGATTTCTCCTATTTTTTTACTTCAAAAACGTCAGAATTTTCATAAGATAAAATTTGAACTAACGCTCAAATGAGGTGGATTTTGACATCTTCGTGCTTATTCTCAAATCCAATTAATTATTTTTCTGTGTTAAATCTATTTTTTAAAGGGTTTTTCAAAGTAGACAATGTATATAACTATATCATTTGATACTACCGAGTTTTGCAAAACATGAATAGTTGACACAATATAATTGTGCGGAATTAATTGAGTTCAGGCTCTGTCGGCACCCTGATGAGTTAGACGTAACGAAACAGAGTGGGACATGACATTATGTCGAGCCATCAATGATGACGAATGTAGAATGATGGAACAGTTCCCAGATGTAGCATTGCATTTTGCTTGCTACACTTCTTAGGTGTCTCTCGCACAATTATATTGTGTCAATGTATACAAGGTTTGGAATCAAGCAAGAAATAGAATCGAACCACTTCCTACTTGACTTCCATTCTGCCACCGCCCTCAAAAGCATCATGTTCCATAGGGAATTCGCTGTAATGGCATAGGAATTCTATAATGGTGAATATTTTCAGAGATGACAAGAAGTAGAGGACTGAGTTAATTTGAGTAAATACTTATATGTGTATTTAATTTAAATACCACCTGTCACTGTATTAGAGGTTTTGAAACTAATGTATGTTTATTTGATTGGTATTATTACAAGACACGCTAGGGCCTGTTGCAGAGCCTGACCAGGGCCATAGTCAAGGCCATAATAGTGGAGCCATATTATATTTAGTCTCATCTGTGGTTTAGTAAAATTAAACCGGATTGTTCACTATGGTCAATATGTCAGACAGCCACGCGTAACTTGTTTGCATAACACGGAAACAGAATATTGGCTCCGTATATAACTTCTGCTTCTATTTACTAAATAAATAATCATGTCTAAATTATAACAACTTCATACTATTTAAATAATTATAAGGCATTAAAAAAATGATTAAATAACTTAATAAATTCAATATATTTACAATCAGGTTATATTTGTAATAACTAACATTTGTACGAAATAGAAACGCACAATAATTAATATATTATCACTATAATTTTCTAAAAAAACATCCATAGTGGGATTCAGTAAGATAATTTGTTGAAAATATAATAAATATACCAAGCAAAGCCAACTATGCAAATTTAAATTGAATACATAACAAGCGGATACGGGATAGCTCGGAACTATTCCTCACTACTGCCAACTCTAGGTGCTTGTCCGGAGAACGTCATGTCGGCCCGAAGCTTAGGATGGTATTACCTCGGCATCGCTTCCCTTTACTTTGGAATAGTAATGTCATCTAAAGCCTAGTCTTGTAGCTAGGGTAAGTCTTGTATAGTATCTACTATAAAGTTTCGACAACTTTATAAGGCTTAGCCTTATAAAGCTTCGGTAGCTTTATTGTAGAGACTTATTCAATTCTGAATAATTTTAGTACAATTTTAATAAAACTAGCAACTAAACTTTAAGTCTGTGCTGAGTTTAAACTTTCCCTTCATGGCAATGCCAGAGCAAACATGTAATACGTTCCCTAGTTGGCAATGCCAGAATAAACTAATTATATGATGCCAGGCAGAAAGACAGTTAAGTTAAGACAGTTAAGACAGTTAAAGTACATTGAAATAAAGAGTAATACATGGAATAACAATTAATAGTGAAGAAGAAAACACAAATAAGTAGTAAACATTACTATTTATAGAAAGTTATTGGTTTTAAATAAAAATGGAATCTTAGTGGACAGCCTGCTGACGTTGGTGCTGAAAGTAGGATCAAGTCCTTTGTTAAGTCAAACCAACTATCCATTTATGAAGCAGTTAAGTATAACAAAAGAAAAGGCACTCAATGTTACCAACTAATGTATTAATTCTCCATCTATATCTTTATTTAGGAAAGCAGGTGGGTCACCACAACAAAGCATTCAACGCGTCAACGCCCCGAGTAATTTAGTAAACAGCTGCCGATGTTAAAAGTCCCCATGATTTTATAATAAACGTCACGCCTTTGAAATATATTAAACGGCCCACTTAATAAAAAAGGGCCAGTTAATAAAAAGATATTAAGTGTTAAGGGACTCGTTGTAGAGGGTTGGCTTTATTTCAATTTCAGATCTGCGGAACTAAACGAGAATGGAAAGTTGCAGAAGGATAACAAAGAAGCACAGGATCGCCTGTATGGAAGTGAGGAGAAAATGTCATATCTAGGTAGGGAATTTTCACAGGATTCACTGACAAAGAAATCAGAAGGCGGGTACAAAGGGCACCATGAAGCTAAGCTATTCAGGCCCTTCATGCAATGCTTAAACATTTTTAAAAAATACAAAATTATTGACAAGGATAAAGCAAGAAGTTTATAATGTACCCACTCTAATGGCAAAAACATGGATAGAATATGGCTAGAACTATGATTGGATAAGGCTAGAACATGGATAGGGTATGGCTAGAACATGGATAGGATAAGGCTAGAACGTGGATAGAGTATGGCTAGAACATGGATAGGGTATGGCTAGAACATAGATAGGATATGGTTAGAACATTGTCTTACACATGTCTTTAACTTTTCGACGTATTGATCCTTAACTACAATGGTTTGTTACAGACATGATTTTCTCAGATGCCTAGATGAAACACGGACTGTACACTGTACAGTTGGAAAATGAATCCTTCAAATAATACTAGTATAGAAGGAGAAAAGCCCTTGTAATCCACTCTTAGCAGAGGTGATGAACTCCACTCTTAGCAGATATACTGAACTCCACTCTTAGCAGAGATGCTGAACTCCACTCAAAGCAGATATACTGAACTCCACTCATAGCAGAGATGCTGAACTCCACTCATAGCAGAGATACTGAACTCCACTTATAGTAGAGATGCTGATCTCCACTCATAGCAGAGATGCTGAACTGTATTCATAGCAGAGATGCTGAACTCCACTCATAGCTGAGATACTGAAGTGTTAATAAAGTCTAGAAGCAACATTCCACCAAACATTCATTCACTTATTACAATGTTTGCGAGAATAGGAACTTTTTAAGTTTCGAGGATATCTCAGTTTCTGGTAGAGTAAGGGTGTTAGTGTTGTCGCAGCCTGCTTTTGGATTAAAGATAGCACTAAATAGATGGTGAGGTGTTTACTTTTACTTCCACCATGCCCTGATTGGAAATTAGACTGTTTGCCCTATTTCAATCTTCTGAGAGATCTTTGACTTCATTTGCTCTCTCCTTAGGTTACTTTCATTGAATGAGACAAATAGATATGTTGAGTCGTCAGCGTGCCTTTTGCAATCTCCTCATAGCATAACACATGAATAGCAGGGGTCCCAGTATCGAGCCCTAGGGCAAGTTTCACAAAAGAACAAGTCTTTACGAAAATTGTAAGAAACAACTTGCAATGACGTATGTAGCAGTATTACCAAGGATACACTTGTAGCATTTGTAGCATTCATCTATTTAATAAACAACATTTTCTTGTCTATTACAATTACTTGTAACATACAGGTGTAAAATTTCTACCCAAGTCCGAACCTTAGAAGACTGAGTTACAAAAAAAAATCTTTTTTTTTGTAACTCCACTTTTTTTAAAACCGCTTGTAATTACCAGTCTTTTTTTGTATATTAGTAAAACAAATTTTCTTACAATTATTAGTAAAATTGTAATAATTTACTTGTAGTATACAAGACTTGTACTCTGGTGAGACGGGGCCGGTGTACTCAATGCAATATCCGCTAAAGCAAAGACTTTTGGTTGTCATACGAATCATAGTGAAACCTACCTTTAAGAAATGTCATAATAAATTCAAGCATTGTAGCCCTAGTACCATAATAATAGAGCTTTCTTCTGAGCAAATTATACTGTCAAATCTTTACTTAAGTCCATCGAGTGTGATAAACCTTTTTCCCTAGTGTAAATAGCCTCTTAGATTGTATTGGTGATAACTTCTGATGTCTTCACTGTCGTCTATTTTATAAAAATCCTTCATTGTTGCAGATAAAGTATCAACAATTTGTCTAGTCTATAGAAAGTTTAGAACACAATGAATCAGCTTTGAAGTACCCTTGAGAAAATAAGCACATTTTAGCGATAGGTAGGTCTCGACAAAGCCTATGTCAGATACTTGAGTAAAGAGTACATTAACTTATTCAGGTTTTATGTTGCCTTTAATGCCATTTCTCGTTTGCTTTGTTTGGTCTTTTATCAAATTAATTTTTTTAAAAATAATTTTCAACATATTTAGACATAATCTTTTGTAGAAAATTTCCTTTAAAAATCGCCACTGGAGTGGCTGTCATGACGAGAATCAGACACACACACACACAACACACACACAATATATATATATATATATATATATATATATATATATATATATATATATATATATATATATATATATATATATATAGAGTCAATAAAAGACATCAATAAACACGATCTATATAATAAATGAATAATAACAGACTAGAAAATAAAAGAAAAAACATGAAAAATCTGATCAGGCATGCCAAGTTATGGCTAACCTTATTTATTTAATAACATTATTAATTAAAGGTAAATTACAATAAGAATAAATTAAAATAAAATAATGTGAAACTAAGTCAATAAATGGCAAAATTGTAAGCTGTACCGATATCTGGCTATTATCTCTATGACCCAGTACTTTCTTAAAGAACTCCACTCATAACATTATCTATCAAACAGTCCAAATAAATTAACAGCTATGTACACCATAACAAAAAAAAGTCTCAGTTGTATGAAAAAATAACAAAAACAACGAAAAGTTACATTTTTCTTTCAGGTCGAAAACGGTTACCAAGAAAACCTAAGAAAAGTGTTCACAGCTTGACCCTTAGAAAATTTCCCTACAATTAATAAAATAATAATAGATGTAAAAATTCATACAAATTATTACTAATATTCTAATAAATTCATAGGTAATTATTAATATTCTCTCTATATAGCCAGGTTGAAATCCATTTTAAGAATACGGTAAAATCTATCTTATATTTGACGTTTATGGCATTGCCGCTTCTCAATAGGTAAATTAGTTCCATTAAGAAGTTTCCGTCACCGTTAAAGACGATCTATCAGCTGATATGGGCATTATTAATACTTTTAAATCAATCTTGCTACAAAAACCAACCATTGGGAGAAAACGAATTCAACTGAACACCAGGTTTGCGTGACGTCATTAACTTGGTTTGCTGAGTCTGAAAAATAAAAAAACCGTATGAATCTAGGTCCTATTTTTCTGATGGTATTTTAAAATTCTGATATTAGTACTATTTATAGATCTTACAGCACTATTCTAAGATCCTAGTATTCTTGCACCCTATGTAGTATTATTATTATAGTATTATTCTAAATTATAAGCATTAGTCAGGGATTCTAGAACTATTCTAATAAAAAAAAGGATTCTTAACATCTAGCCTGTGCTAAGAATCATGACTAGATATTCAAATATCAGACATCCTTTCTCAAAACAAGTTAAAGCTACACTGGAATTGATGCAGGAGTTGCCGCTCTCATGATTCCATGGTTTTGTTCCCTCATATAAGCTTTCACTATTCTAGAAATAAATCCTCAAGGCAGAACCTCAAGAAAAGTTGAAAACTTAGCAATTACGAAATCGATATAAATTGAAACTGTTTTAGTTGCTGTGACTTGCTATAATTATCTGAACTGGTATTACAGGTGAATGGTTATTTATATTATAAGAAACGTTTAGTATAGACCGTAATTATAAGAGTGAATTATTTATTTATTTTATAATTAACTTTAAAATAAATTAACGGAATTATAAACAAAGCATAAGGAGGGTTAATGTTTGAAGTCGGTAATTTTATAGCTATAGAGGGAAAAAAGTAATTATTTACTCCCCTTAAATAAACCGCCATTTTGAAATAAAAATAAATCTTTAAATAAACTAACAAACGATTAAGTGTAACAGCTCGACATGTAGGGGGGCGGCGCCATTTTGACTCCACTGTATATTTCCTTTCTCTTTAACTCTATATGTAGTTCAAATGTAATTTCAAAAAAAAAGTTGATGAAGCGGTGTGTCGGCGTATTGAAAGCTTCGTTAGATCGACTTGTCGTAACCGCAACAGAGTAACGACTTAATTACCGACTGAAGAGATGTTCATCTTTTTATTGTTTATTTACAGTAAAGTTAATTATACGGGTTAATTTTATATCAACAAAAACAAATAAGTTTATAAAAAAAATATATTTCTAAGGTCGACTTAGAAAATTAAAAGCGTATAATCATAAAATTATTGAGTTCAAATAGAGAGGTATTCGGCCCCAGCCTGGCAGCCACTGCTTCGTGTTTTGGCCCTTCTAGATATAATCCCTTGAGTATTGGTTGATTTTTTGTATTATTTGTTGTTTTATTAAATCATGGCGAAAATCGGTAAAAACTCAAGTCATAATATCGTTTAAACGCTCTTGAAAAATTTAAAAATTAAAACAATAATAATTTTAAATATTTTCAAAATAACTACCCATTTTCAAAATGGAGTCCGAAATGGTGAACGTTCGAGAAAATTGAAAGAAATAAACTTGGACATATTGAGTAATTGGCTAGAGGTGGTGGGGGAAGAGGCATCCCGGAGTGTGTCCAAAGTCCGTTTAAGAGGTCCTTCTTAACCACGAAAAATTACGTTTCCAGAAATATAAATATATATATATATATATATATATATTATATATATATATATATATATATATATATATATATAATATATATATATATAATATATATAAAATAAACCATAACTTTTACTCGATCTGCAATGAATGTGATTTCTAAAGTACCTCCTCAGCTCGGGTACTAGGTCCAATAAATGGAAAACAGTTTTAATTACACAGTATTAATCCAAAATAAGAAAACAGTATTAATCCAACGTTTCGAAAACTTTTATCCCATCTTCATCACCAGGATAACCATAATGAAAAATTCAAACCAAAGTATAAGAGAACTATGCAAACGAGTAAAATAAAACACGAAGCTAGGATTCCCAGGTTCGAATCTTGGTACTGGCACTAATTTTTTAACGTCTTTTTTAGAGTATTTAAGTTTATAACTTTTATGCTCTGTTTATGATCAATTTTTCGTTCTTCTTAAAAATCCGGAAAAATATGTACCAAGTAGTGACGTCACTGCTCGGGTTATAATGTAACCTAACCAAGAAAATGATTTCCGAGCAAGAAAACACGCATTGCAAAGGAAATCGACCCGGCATACGGATCTATGCACCAGAATTATGTTGAAGTAGTTAAGTTGTATAGTGCAAATTTCTCCGGAAAATATATCTGAAAACACATTTTCTTATGAAGAGAATTGACAGCTTGAATATTTTTCATTTAAACTCTGTCAAGGAAACCTTCATCTAATATACTACGAATGCTTAGTACGCTGGGTTCGCAAGAAAGCCATGGCATTTACGGATAAGCGACATGAATCGCTTGCAAGTTCTATTATTAATAGAACCCTATAGAGCCAAGTTCGGACCAAATTTACTTGCGAACTGAAGGCAATCGGACTCTGGGTAGAAAAATATCGTCCGGGGTGGGACTGTTAGCTTGCATACCATAGAATCCTCTACATTCTCTTCAGTAAGCTTAATTTTACCTTATTCCGTAAATAGTGTCTGCTGAACATGCTTAATCAAGCTTACAAAGCTTGTGTGGAGTTAAGCCTTTAATGTGCAGAGGAGAGCCGGCTCTAAGTCACGGAAACAGAAAGTTTTATCGTGGTTACACAACACAATTCCTTCTTAAATGAAATTATGAAAACAAAATTAAGTTTGAAATTACTTCATCCAGTAATTACTTAATTACTGGAGGAAGTTTTATTGAGTTGGGTAATTTAATTACTAAATTACACGCCATCGCGTTGCTTTTTGTTTGGATTCGATTCAATTTGTAAACTCATACGGGCGGTTAGTTTCATCAGAGTTTCTCATGCTACTGGAAGATCCAAGTATACATTTAATTTCTCTCAACTTGTCTTACTGATTCGATCAGTGGAAAATTAGAAATTTTAGCTTAATGGTTTGAGAGCCGAGCGTATTTTCATTAAAATGCTTAAAATCTGGCTCAACAATCCATAGTAACAGATTGGTTTTTATTAGGATTCCTGCCCTCCTCAAGGCTGATATTTTTGCCTGATTCCATGTAAAAATTTAACTCCGTCCAGAAGAAAATTCGCTAGAAATACATACATACGTACATAGACTATATATATATATATATATATATATATATATATATATATATATATATATATATATATATATATATATATATATATATATATATATATATATATATATATATATATATATATATATATATATATATTTATATTTATATTTATTTATTATTTATAAATGTGTGATTGTACAAAAGATGGGCTGGTTTTACTGCAATTGCCTATATTACCACAGTCACATTGGCAATATGAAGATTTTCAATATAATTTCCTACACCTGGAAACAGAAAAATAATATTTTATTTTACGCGTGGAGTTATTGGAAACATAATTCACAGAGTCATGATAATATTTTTATGATGGTATTCGAGTGTATTAAGTTCTCCAACTCTCCGTAATAAAATAAAACGAATCAGGTAAAGAATACACTGATATTTCCACAGGGAAGCGAAGACTTGAGGTGGAGGTGAGTACGAGTAGGTCCTACTTACAGGAGGTTATAGTATAAAGGTTACAGCATTACTCCGTGTAGGTATATTCACTGTGTCTAATGCGGCAATTAAGACATTTTAATTACAGCTTCTCAAGATTTGATTTTTCAATTGCCGACTAGTCTTAAACGCAACGCTCAATAACAGTGGGAGTTAATAAAATTAGTTACAAAATCGCCTTATTTGGGTTAAAGTATTTATTTTCTGCCAAACATAATATATATATATACATACATATATATATTACATATATATATATATATATATATATATATATATATATATATATATATATATAATATATATATATATAATATATATATATATATATATAATATATATATATATATATATATAAACTTTTTCCCTTTTGAAATTCGCTATAGTTGGTAACATGAAAAGACTGGTCAGTGCAGAAACACTGAAACTATTAGTATTATTAAGAAAGATGAGCCATCTCTTACTTAATTATTTTTATTAACATATAAATTAATTACTATTTAATTAAAACTAACTAAATTACTACAACATTCATAATTACAAAATTGCTATTTATAGTAATTTTTTTACATAAATGATTATTTACAAAAGTTAATTAAAATAATATAATAAATTAATTACAAAGAAAAGTTAATTAAACTAAATATTCTCACTAAACTTGATTTCATTATAAAAAGTAATAATAATATTTGTACTTTGTTAAGTTTTTACTAACTACAGGTAGCTACGTATGTCTGATGATGGCTGGAAGGCTGATCAGGTAACAAGTAAATGCTGTACTAATGTGCATGCAGGTACTATCATGTCAATCATATCTTTCATTAGAATTCTCGAAAAAGGTTTACTACCTCGGTAACTATTGACGCAAGTAGAACCTGTCATCAGACATAACCTACTATATTAACTGTTGTATTCGATGCAAAACCTGCAATTAAAGCCGCATAATGGCTGAGTTATGACTATTATATTTATGGATATAAATATTTTTAATGAGCGACAAAAGTCAATTAGGTGCAGAATTTATGATGAGGGATTATGATAATAATTTGCTAAGAATATAATTATTTAGAATCAAGTTGTTGAGTTTGAAATTAAAATAACTACAGTTTGTAATTTGTTTGTAAGTACTATTTCAAAATATTATTTTTAACTGAAGAGATAATATGACATATATACCATACAAGCATCTTCATACACACTCAAATACACACACGTCGAGACAACCTTTCAACATCCCGTGATGTGCACAGTTTCGTTTCAATGTGAGAAAGCCTTTGAAAGTTATCGTTCACCATACGAAAGGGTAGACACTCTTACATAAATACATACACATACACAAATATATATATATATATATATATATATATATATATATATATAAAATGTTGAGTATATGTATATTTCTACACTGACCTTTGAAACCCACGGAGGTCTAGGGTTCGCATCCCAGATTACGCTCTCAGTTTATAGAAGATTATTGTTTAGATAAATTATCGCCAGCTTTAGAATTCACTTTGAGCGTAACGGTTGCTACTACCACCCGAGGTGGTTCCCGCAGGGGTTATCCCTGATGAGCCGCAAGGGTCTAAACGGGCATTATTATTATATGTATATTTCTAGGTCAAAAACCTCTTCGATATCAGTTGGGTTCAGTAGTGTTAGAGAATGGGGATATAGTATAAAAGAGGGGCCTCTACCTCTTGTTACATCCTGGTAAGCCTGCTGCCCCAGAGGGACAGGACAAAATTGGCTTTCATAGAACCACGCCGAGCTAAGCAGGCTTACAGTGTAACCTTGATTAGTTTTTTTTTATGCGGGAAGTCATTCTTAAACAATTGCAACCAGTTTCAGCTTAATCGGACCATCCTAAGTGAGGCAAACGGTATTTTCATTTTAAAACAAAGTCGTCATTACATTTATTTTCAACCTAAAGACTTTATTATACTCGAATAAAGTTTTTTTTACGAGGTTAAAATAATTAACATTATTATAAAATTGTTCGAACGTCATAAAACAACCATAACATACAAATAACGTAATAATTAAAATGTGCTAGATTGATGGCAAAATGCCATGGCAAAATAAATACTAAAACAACAGTGTGGCTCCTAAGGGGTCATAACAACTCCAATAGTTTGCTATGACCCTAAGGTTGGCAATACCATTGGCGGGAAAACGGAAGGGTGATAAAGTTTTGTTTTATCATATGATTAGCATTGGATACGATCGAAATTCTTGATGTTTATGAACACGCATAAACATCGATACAACTCCGTTCATAAGTTTAAGTTATAGCTTGTAGGAAGTACTGTGTTCGTACTTTCTAATATCCGATTCATATGAGACCGCGATTTGTTTATTTATTTAGCTTATATGAAAAGGAGGTAAAAACTTAATAGTGACAATAGAAAGCATGGCATATTTTAACACAGACCTTCCTCCTTTGAGAGAGAGAGTAGAAAGAATTTGTGGTTTTTTTATTAACTTTATAAAGTGTTGGAAGTTATTAAAGGAAAAATTAGCTTTGTAGGTTCAGGAGGCACTTTAACGTGTGAAGACGATGAAAAGGAGCGTGCCTAATACGCTACCCTGCGGGACACCCGTGACGTTGTGAAGTCTCATTAGTGGTGTTATTGTGTGTGAAAAACCTTATTCTAACTGCGTAACCAATGGACCACCCTCGACCTCAAAGAATCAGTTTAGAAAACCAAACAAAAGTCCCCAAACTCTAAAGCGCAAGCCCTCTATTCAAAATAAAATTCTAAAGGACTCACTGACAGTCAAATAAAGAGGAAAATAATGAAGTTACAAATTCTAGTAGAGCAGGACATATTAATAACAGTCACATGATATTCAATTTATTCTACAATATTGATTCCGATGACGTCACTTATGATACGCTCTTCGTATTATGATAACAGGACTGAAACTATGAACCCTGCGGAGGAGTTCATTCATCAAACAGATCTCTCCACTGACGTGAATAGTTATTTTTTAAAACTCCATAACCGGCTTTCATGTAATACTTTAGTTCTGTTAACTAATGTAAGACTCAATCAGGCAATTGGAAGTAAGCGATGTTTTGTAATGATAACTAAATTTAAAATAACAACTGAATGAAGATCTCCTCTAATAAAATTAAGGAATAAGTAGTATTTAGACACTTGATGCACTTAATTATTAAGTCCCACCAAGCTTCTAAATATTACTTATGAACTAAATTGGCGAAAAATATTAATAATATTAAAACAAAGAAGTATCAATAGTGAATCTACCAGGAGGTCGCCGTGAAGTTAAAGTCAGAGCCGCAGATAGCGAGATAAGACGGGTCCTAGAATTGAGCCCTGCGGGGCAGCCAATCTTTTAAAGGGCTTTGTTTTAAAAACCAAAATAAGCCGTCGGCTCAGGCTTGGCGATGACTACTTGTTTGGTTGGCTCATTTGGCTCAAATGGCTCATTTGGCTTTTGCTATCATATTTCTATTCAGTTTCCAATGCTTTGGCTTAAACTCCGATCTCTGTTTGCTTCTCTGATTGCTAGAAGATTTTTGCAGTGGTTAGTGGCATTATATTTTGGAGAATATAAAGTAAGAATATACCTAAAAAAGCTGCTAAACATGGCTTGCCAACTCAATTGCGCAATGGTCTGCAAGCAGGGCAATGTTTCTTTCAAATGCTTCCGTGCCTAACAATGAATTTCTTGCTGAAGATTTCTGTTTATGCTTTATAACTTGAGCCGAACCATTACTACTTGTAACTCATTTATTCTGGATTTTAGCAGAAATGCACATATTTCTCCCATTGGTTATTCAAAACTATGCTCATCCTTCCAAAATTGGTCATCACCATTATTCGCTTTGTTTTAAGGTTCAGTTTATAGGATACCAAGTGTTTCCGAGAATAAGAGTTTTGAAGCAATCGCTTGATAAAACTGTTGAAATGAAAAGTGAAAAGTTATGAAGGATAAATGGGGAAAAGAAATTTTCTCAAGACCCGAGCCCAGGTGTACATCAGGTGTCGCAGCCCTTCCAAGTCTTGTCTACAAATCATCATAAAAAGGTTCCAAACTATAAGTCATAAGGGTTAACATTGTTCACACCTAATCAATTATACATATGACTTTATTAACGTCATTACATAATATCAAAGGGATGTGAATCGAGTTGACACCTCCGACTTCATTAACTTGTACATTAAGTAATGCGTATCGACCCTTTTTAATATCATCTATGTGTAGAATGTAATATCAGTGGTTGACTAGTGTAATCCCATTATGAGGGTCGCCCTGGAAAAAAGCCGCTCTATTCTAATAAATAACTTCCTCTCTGTAAGACAACATATTCATAAACATTCTGAGGTGTTCTCTCACGTTTTTGGGCTCGGTTCTTCAGTTTGTTTCGGATGTAGTGACGTATTTTTCAGCCCATTTTGATTATCCGAATCGTGTCACTTTTTCAGCGTTCGGAGAACTAAAGCTAAGACTCATAGGAGTGGCAACGGTAGACAATGATGAGATGGGTTTGCTATCTTCACCTTCTGCTGTTTGGTTAGTACTCCACAGTAACCTGCAGGCTTCTGGCAGAAGGGAGATTTGATGAGAAGATTTTTAACCCCCCGAGGCTCTGTGTACTCCACAATGAACTATACAAGTTGATTGCTACTAAACCACATTAACTTCTTTCGCAGATTTACGATTTATATTTTTTTTCCTAAGTTATCTTTTTGTTTAAAGATATCTTCTATCTAAGCTAAATTTCTTTAGTTCTAAACGAGATATTTTATGTTCTAAGCAAGATGTATTTGGTGCAAAGCGAGATATATTCTGTCCCGAGTAAATTATTGTAGTAAGCCTCTAACTAATAATGACACATTATTAAGATATCGTATATCAGCTGTTAAATCATAGTTTCACATACCTAAAGAAATACATAATATTCCATTATATCTTCACATACCCGACTCGAAGGAGCAACATGTTGCTCTTTCTTTAAACCAAATTGACTAAAAAAATTAATAAATCGATAATAAACCATGAAAAAATTTAATTAAGTTATTTTCCAAACCCAAAAATAAAAGAAATCTATCAATATTATAATTAAATAATAAATCAAATTAAGTTGGTTGCAATATATTCATAGAGTTATATGACAACCATTAATGTTTGAACAATATATACAAGGCTTTTAATACTTCGCAATCAAGTCCTTTAAAATTAGCGACAGCAAGTCTCTAGTCTTGCGATATTATTAAAAACATGTTTCCCAAAAATTATTCTATTCTTTTGTAAATTTTATCCATTTTAATATTTTTTGACACTCTAACAGAATAATTTATTATGTTTGTGAAAATGTTCCATTTTTGTCAAAAGTGGGTCAAATATCGCACCTGAATGAAAATATTTATGCTTAATTTCAATAATTTTAAGTGTGATACAAGAGCCAATAAATAATTCTTATTTCTAATCTAACATATCGTTAGATATATAAAGTCTGAAAGTAAGTTATATCAAGTTAGACTTAATTGAGTTGGGACTTGATTTTCTTTTTGAGATAAATTATTGGTTGCCACCCAAGTTAAACGTAATCTTGTTTTTTCCAAAAAGATTAAAAAGCATTCTGTGCTGCTTAGTTTGGAAGTTGGTATAATTATATGAGAATCCTATTCTCTTAACATTCATTTTATATTTTATAAGTTGTTTATAATAAGCTTAAAATATTACGTTAAATAAGAAATTTAATAAATAAATGTTAATAGAGCAACTATGATTATATATTGTCGGTCTAATATTTATAGAGCTCTCGTAAACATGCGTAGAATTGGGAGATTCATACACACAAATTAGACATGGATTGATGAATATGCTATAGATATGTGAGCAAGACATGGATAGATTGGTGAGCAAGAAATCAAGTTTTCTAAACAAAATTCGCCTGGGTTGCGAATACCAGGATTATTATATCTACCTTCTAATGCGAGTTTCTTTGTATAGACATTTTGGTAAACGAACCTACAAGAATACAGCAAAAGCATTTCATTTATTTTCCTACCCTGTTCGGGATGGAAGATCCTTGTATAGTTTTCTGGCGTCGAGTATATTACCTCTGTTTCTCGATCCATTACAGCGACAAAGCAAACAATCAGCCTCTGATATTCCTGCGTTAACGCCTCTCCAGGTATTTTTTTATTTTTCCCATAATCAAGAAAAACAATAAAACTATTCCACGCTAGGATAGTGGTGCGGATATCTAGGAATGATTTATCGTAGGTTAACATACTGTCATGCGTTGCTTAGCGCAGTGTTATCAAGAAGTTGATCAGGGCTGCGCTGTCAAGCAGTTACTCAAAACAGTGCTGTCCAGCAGTTGCTCAGGACAACACTGTCAAGCACTTTTTCAGACCAGCACTGTCTATCAGTTCTTCATGGCATATTGCCATAGCGTTCCAAAAGGAGTGATGTACTTACTTCTTACGAAGGTATCATGACTGTTACTCTACTTTCCCAGGAATTTTAATTTTTTAAAAATCTTTGTATTTCATTGGTTATTCAAAGGTAATGTGCCTTTGTATCTCATTGGTCAATCAAAGCTTTAGTATTCATTCCAAAAACAACGCTGCTCAACATTATTATCAATTATTTAAACTTTGGTCGTATTTTTTTAATATTTTTGAATATGCATAAAAGCCTGTAAAATTGGGTTGATAATAGTAATTATTGAGAGCGAAAAGAAGTAGGCATTAAAAAGGTTTTGCTTAGCTTGCGGACCTTCAAGTCAGAATTATAGCATACATTTTTGTCATCCGAACAACTTTATAAGTGTTGTAATCAGACGAAAACTCGCTAGTTATCTCCGCTATAAAGAACCTGGGAACCCTGGTTATGAGTAATCATATTGTCTACAGGTCGGTTTATTCAACTTAGCGTCTTAAAAACATCGATTTCTTGGAGTTTTGGTCACTTAAAGTGGTCTTATCTACTTTGGACCAACTTAAATCGTTTTAACTCAGTTTATTCTCATCAGTAGATTTTTTTTAAAAATTGCTGAGTTAGAAAAAGACCAAGTAAATAAAGCTAGAATAACCTCGGTAATAAAAGGTTTCGTGTCTTTGCTAAGGTCGATTTTGGTATCAAGTTTGATTTCAAAATATGAATCCGTTTGAATATCATGTGCTGTGCATTACAAAATATATATTATAAGGTTTTACAAAGCGTATGTTTTCACCATTTCAACTCCCATCATGCCAACCATCTCATTAGCGAATTGTTTTAAAAGAAATTCGCTAAAAATAATTATTTCTGTTTGATATCCCAGACTCTAATGTGACGTCGCAGTGACCTTATCCTAGGCATTTGTTAAAAGAGATCCGTGGAGCGATTATCCACGGATCATTACGCTTCTCAAGACCTCACATCAAATCAAGACCCCCCGAAACTCTAATCTAGGCTCGGCTAAAGCTCTTCAATTAGTAGTTATCTGTTTATATTCCATGTCTTCTTTATCTACCCGACTTCTTGTTTTATAAAAACAGTTATTGCTCCTATAATAGCTGTCTTAAGTTTTGAGAATGAATGCATTCAAGCTGAGTCCAGAACAGATTATTTCAAACATATATTGAGATGGCAGTGCTAGTCATATACCACCGGGCGGGGTCCTGTTTCACGGAAGTACTAGCCTTGTTATCTACAAGCAAAAGAGCTACAAGTTCACTAATAATTGTAAGAAATTCGTTTCACTAATATACAAGAGTAGACTGGTATTTATACTAGCGGCTTTTATACAATTTTATTAAAAACACTAGAAAAATTACAAGTGTTGTCTTGGATCTCCTAGGAAACAAGCATATTTGTGTCAAACTCCAATCAAATTTGATTATCTCCCCCAACAAATCTTACAATCTATTGTACGAAAACTAATTGTACAATTTATTGTAACCTACAAGAGTTTTTGTAAACAATGTGTCAAAATATTATTAAAACCTAGTTTCGAATTTCGAATGCAATTATTCGTAAATTACGAGAAGTAATACTTATAAAAAACGATTTACAAACTCATATTGCGCACTATATAACTCATAAACTAAAACTATATTAGCGATAAAAACTTAGTTTATTATATCAATAAAATGAACCATATAGGTAACTCGGTCTACCTAGGTTCGGACTTAAAATTTTTTTTATCTACTCACGGCAGCAAAATTAGCCATTACTGGACTGTTTTTAAGCTGCAAAATGTCATTTTACCTACAGTGTCAAACAATACGGGAAATATTTTAAAACAGTACGCAAAATGTTTTGGTAATGAAAAAAGTACTAGGGAGTTATGGCTCATTTAAATAACATGGGAAACAAGTCAAAACTCCCTAGGCGGGAAAATGAATGAGCGGAGGTTATTATTTTACAAATTATTGCGTGAATTTCGGTGTTGTTTTATTTTGTAAACTATGATTTATTCTAGCTTGTTTCTAGTATGTAACTTTCTTTATTGTTACTTAAAATTACGATATTATTATTAAATGTTTAACATTTAACATTTGTTTATCTTATAATATATAATTTTTTGGAAACAAAATGGCAACACTGATAATTTTGGCATTAAATTAAATTATTTCCCAGCTGTTTATGAATCGACAGATTTTTAATGTTTAAGTCGTCAGATTTTGTATTTAGTTTAAGTATATAAAGTTACAAAAATAGAACGTTATCAAAAACTAAATCTGTAAACTAAAGTTAAGTCACTAAAACATAATGAGTGAGAACAACAGTGAAGTGAATAAAGATACAAACATTGTTGACATTGACGAGTTATTGGACCACATTCCACCTGATATTGTCAGCGTTGCATCTACTTCAAAGCAGTCTTTATTGAAAAATCTCGCAGCAAGTATTTAAAATAATCTCTTGTGTATTTTTTCTGCCGTTAGTAGATAAAAATAGTATATGCTACTATGCAGCAAAGGAAACATTGCAGACTCGGGCAATTAATTACCTGCCTCGGCTTACGCCTCTGCAGGTAATTCGCAATTTACTAGCCTCGGCTTCGCCTCGTCTGTCAAATGGGTTAATTACCTGCCTCGGCTTACGCCTCTGCAGGTAATTTTCATAGCCCGCCCTCGCCTTCGGCTCGGGGGCAAATTTATAAAACTCGTCTGCAAAATTCCATTTTGCTGCCTAGTAGCATAATATACTATTAGATTCGGGTAGAAATTTTACAACAGAATGTAACCAGTATTGGAATAGACAAGAAAGGGTTATCTATTAAATAGAAGAATGCTACAAATCTACAAATGTATCCCTTGCAACACTTGTACATTTGTCATTACAAGCCGTTCTTTACATTTTTTGTCCTTTGTGAAACAGGTCCCAGGAGTGAAAGACAAGTTAAACTAATTGTAACCTAACTAGCCTGGGTGTAACCTCTCTTTATCTCGTCATACTTCTAGGTTATAAAGCTTTTATCCTTAATAGATAAAGAATAGATACTTTTCTGACTCTTTTTTTAAACAAGTTCTTTATTGGCAAAAGTGTACAATATTTATTTTGTGTAAACCGGAGCCATAACTTTTTTTGGATTTGGCGTGATTTGTGCTTCTTTGTTTTTATTTTATTTATTTATTTTTTGGGTTTGAATTTCGGTTGTTTTTTAGGGTTTGAGGGGGTTTATTTGGGTTAAGGATAATTTTATATTTTTTGGTTTGGGTATTTTATTTTATTTTATCTTTTAAGGATTGTCAAAAGATATTTTTGGTGGTGTTTTGAATAAATTTATATTTTAAAGGTAGTTTGCAGGCATGTCATAGAGGGTTACCTATGCAGACTTTAGAAGAATCAACCTGGCATTTGGCTGTAAAATTGAGGAATACTACAGAAAACCTCCATCAGGTTGATCCAACACGCGAGTCCTGGGAGTAAAGGATATATTATTTAACCATATAAGGTTCGGTCACTAGATTTTTAGACCAAGGGGAATAGTTAATTTAACGACAAATTTAATTGTATATATTTTTTTTTAAATTTTGATGATAGAGATGATAGAAGATGAGCAGTCTTCATTTTTTTAGTCTTGTCTTTGATTTTTCTGGCTCTAAACAGTAAGGCGATGACTTATTTCCTGCCGTATGTATATGAAAATGATTATTGTAATGATACCAAGTCGTTTGAAAGTTTATGTTGTTTTTTAAAAGCCCAGTGGCCATTAAAACTCTGCTTAAAGTCGCTAAATATAAAAACAAACAGAGCGGCTAGACGCTGGATGCTTTTAGAGCTGAGGTGCTGTTGACACAAGTCAACCCGTCCGTGAGTTTCTAATTGCTTCCCTAGTCCAGTAGCCTCCCCGGCTACCGAATAATTAACAATAACAAATATCTTCCTTTTCTTCTTTTTCGTCCTAAATCAATAAACACGTCTAAAGTCAGTCATATTTAAATGATAATATTCAAGTGGACTAAATAATTGTTTTAAACTCTGACTACTGTAAACTATTTCATAGTCAATACAATTATTAGGATCGTAGAGATACTCATCAGCGCTCCCTCACCAAGCCTTGTATGCTACTTGGCAAATCAATAACTACTATTATATATATTTTTAGCTAACTCAAATAAAAATAGTATGGTATCATACAAGGATTTGATGGTCTTGTTTCAGCGAATTTTCACCAAGCAAATGACGCTTATGAGGTTGTTTGTTTTACCGTGGCAACTATATTTACTGTCGAGCGAAACGATACAGTAAAAGAAAACGCTAAAAAAGTACGAAGAACAAGGAATTTTATAACCTTGTAGTAACCTGCCAGCTCTCGATTAGTGGATAGTTGAGGACTTAGAATAATACTATATATAGAAGGAGCACTACTGATAACACGAAAGCCGGTTCACTGGTGCAACTAAGTAATGCTGCCACCCTTACAATATACAATTTTCTAAAACAAAGTTGGCAATACTTCCGGTTGCTGAATTATTATGTTCTATTATTAATTAATAATTGATTTTTTATAAAATACTAACATAAATATCGGTGCATTACAATATTTTATTCATTTTAAATTGTAGTTAAACGTATTTATTAAAATTATATATAAAAAGTAGTCCTCGTCAACTAAATGTAGATTCTTGTATTCTGCCGCCCTTTTGCCATCTAAGACCAGTTTTATTAAATACTCAGCAGGTGTTTTAAGTTATTATATTTGTTCTTTACGATCTTTCTTCATTAATAGATATTTATGACACATATTTAAAATAATGTTTTGTTGTCAGGTTGGCAGCATTACTTAGTTGCACCAGTCAACTGGCTTTCGTGTTATCAGTGGAATTACATTGTGTTTACGGTCCTGTGCTCCTTCTATATATAGTATTATTCTAAGGTTGAGGAGTTTGACCATTTAATCGACAGACAGGTTATGATTCAAACATTAAGAACAATCTGCATCTCCGCAAGGAACCCTGCCTCATAAATCCAGATCTACATTATGAATAGAATATTAATTTGCTAGAATCTCTAAATTAGGCCAACAATGCTGAGCCTACAGAGGAGCATCATTAGTAAATATATTACCACTAGAGATCAGAGCCTCTGCAAATACAAATAGAAAAGATACTTATACATTTTTACTATATATTTCCTCTTCCTTTATTTAAATATATAATAATCATTTATTTGCCTCACGTATTGTTAGATACTTTTATCGCGGCCCGGGGGCCTCCCTGTGGCCGCTTTGCGGCCACATTGTTGTTGTTTTGTATTATGTGTTGTTTCATTATTGTTCTTGTTACATGGCATTTTGCCATGTATCTAGCGAATTTTCACAGCCTCTCCACACAGGCCCGCTTCGCGGGCCTGAGAGGCTTTCTCACAGACTTGATTTTACTAATTGAGATTTTATTTACTCTATTATTAATAGTATGCTATAATATTAAAATTAAGAAGCATTATAAACAAAAATATATTATTCATGATTTTTGTTTTTAAATAAAAATACCTTTTGAATCCTTAAAAATACCGTTTTCGTCACTAAAGATTGTCTGATTGAGCTGAAACCGGTCGCAATGGTTTTAGAATGACTTCGACCATATAAAGACAACTTCAACTCTTACTTACATTTATGATTGTTTATAGAATTTAAAGAAATATGTCAAATTGTTTTTGTAAACAAATTGTTTATTTGAGTAAAATCTTAAGGTTGAAAAAAATATATTCATGATTATTTAAAATAAAAATTCACACAATCCGTTTGCGTCACTTAGGATTGTCTGATTGAGCTAAAACTGGTCGCATTTGTTTTATAATAACTTCGACCATATAAAGACTACTTCGATATTCTTCCTCTTTACGGGTCTGCTTAGCTCGGCGTGGTTCAGTGGAAGCCATTTTTGCCCTGTCTTTCTGGGACAGTAGGCTTACCATGATGGAGCAAGAGGTAGAGGTCTCTCTTTTATACTATATCCCCACCCTCTAACACTACTGAACCCAACAGATATCGTACGAGTCTTTGACCTAGACGTATACATATATACAAGATTATATATATATGTATACCAATTGTGCCATTTGTGATGGTTCGATTGAGCTGAAATTGGTCTTAATCGATTCAGCTTGCAGTCTACCTAAATACTAGATACCTTGTTTTAAAGCCATTTTAAGTTTCAAAAAAAAATTTTTTTCATGACGTCATAACTTTGGTTGATGACGTCATAATGTTTTTATAAACAATAGGCCTCGTAACCTCCTCAACATCATTCGCGATTTGCAAAGTTTCGTTTCAATTTGAGAACGCCTTCGAGAGTTATCGTTCGCCATACGAAAGGTAGAAACTCTTACATACATATATATATATATATATTATATATATATATATATATATATATATATATATATATATATATATATGTATATATATATATATATACATATATATATATATATATAAATAAATATAACAGTCTCAAGTTAAGCAGTTTAAAGATATTATAAACTGTTATAATTTAAAAATCACTTTAAGCGAACCAACAAGAATCTGTAATGAAGGTAAAACTGCTACGTGTATAGATAATATAATTACAGATATCCATCCCTCAAATTTTTTAACATCCGTCTTTGAATTCGGTCTTAGTGATCACAAGGCTCAGATTTTATCTATTCTAAATAAACAAAAACTATAGTAAATTCAACAATAATAATAATATAATTAAACGTAATAAATGATAATTCTTTGCCTTTACTAGACTGTTCACTAGGTCTGATTAACTGGGGACCTATGTACCTGACCTCTACTGTAAACAGCAAGTTTGATATTTTTGTAAATACTTTTAATCTCCATGTAAATACTTATTTACCCTGGAAAATTTTTAAAATATCTAGTAAATCAAAACATAATTTTAATCCTTGGTTTAATGATGAACTTAAACAAAAGAGAATTATACTTGACTTATAAACAGTTACACGATTCTTTTAATAAAGATGATTCTTATGTTTATTTTAAAAAAAGTAAATTAAATAAGTTAAAAATGACTATCTTAAGTCTATTGCTAAAGCTAAAATTAATTATAATGATGAATTAATAAGAAAATCGTCTAATAAAACTAAACAAGCTTGGCAGATTATAAATAATACTGTTCTAAATAAAAATAAAACCTCTAATAAACTGGTATCAAATAAACTTACTGCTGAAGGTTTTAACAGATATTTTGTAGATTCTGTAAATAATTTAGTTAGTAGTGTAAATGTTAGTGATAAGTCTTTTAGTTATTATTTAAAATCAGTTCCTATTGTTACATCTAAGTTTTATCTCAAGCCTGTCACTGTAGAGGAAGTTAATAAAATCTTAATATCTCTTAAAAATTCAAAAAGTAACGATGCATTTGGTATTAATTTTTATATTTTAAAAACCCTTTCAATTAGTTTATGTGAACCCCTGACTCATCTGATAAATGAAAGTTTTATCACGGGTATTTTTCCTGATTGTCTGAAAATATCTAGAGTTGTCCCTCTGTATAAAAAAGGAAGTAAAGATGAGTATAGTAATTATCGGCCCATATCTTTAATACCTTGTATTGCTAAAGTGATAGAAATCTGTGTTAAAATAGACTTGTACCATATTTTGAAAATAATAAATTTTTTACGAACATCAGTATGGTTACAGGAAAAATTTAAGTACAACTCTCGCTGTAACTAAATTCATCAATATATGTATGGAGAACTATGACTCCAAAATAAACTCATAGCTTATTTCTTTGACTTTTCTAAGGCCTTTGATGGGGTTCAGATTGAAATATTAAGAGAAAAATTACTTTATTATGGTTTAGATAATATTACGGTCGATTTTATAGTTTCATACTTAAAGGGTTGGAATCAATATGTTGACTTAGGTGATTCTTGTTCAAGTTTAAGGGAAATTAAGCACGGGGTTAGACAAGGATCAGTATTAGGTCCTATTTTATTTTTAATTTATATAAATGACCTCCCTTACGTCATGCGTTTGTTAGTTTCTGCCGCGTTTCTCTTTGCTGACGATTACGGTATCCTTTTGTCATCTAAATCCTTAAAAGACTTGGAAGAAATTAAGGTGCTTGTATTTAATGTTCTTTCAGATTGGTGCAATGCCAATAAAATAAATTAAATAATGATAAGACTGTAAATATATTGTTTAACTTTAAGTCTAGTAGTATAAATTCATTTAAATTTTTAGGGATTAATATTGACAATAAATTATCGTGGGAACCCCATATTGATTATTTAGCCAAGAAATTAAGTACCAGTGTATATATGCTCAGAAAATCGTCAGCTTCGTTATCTTTATTCTCCTTAAAAACAATTTATTATGCTCACTTCTTTAGCTTTCTTTCATATGGAACCATGATCTGGGGTAATTCACTGGTGTTAACAGATTATTTATTTTTGTCAGAATAATGTTAAACCTTTCTTACAGGCAGTCATGTAAAGATTATTTTAAAGAGAACAACTTATTAACATTATATTCGCTGTATTGTTTTCAATTACTTTAAATTTATTCACAATATTAGACTTAGTTTGACAAGTGTTGAAAGTATTCATTCATATTTCACCAGACAGACAAGTCAGTATGTTATAGATAAATACAGACTAACTAAGACAGCCAAGTATAATAGTGTACAGGCTGGGCTTAAATTATTTAATTTAGTTCCCGAAAAATACAGGCTGTTAAATGAGAAATGTTTTGAGAAATATATTAAAAGGCTTTTAACTCAGAATCCTCTCTACAGTGTTGATGAGTTTAAGTCTCTAAAATTCGAATAAAGCCACCAAAATTATTTTTACGTTCATTTATGCATATAGTTGTATCCATAGTATTTTAAACATGTTTGTACGTTAGTTAGTTTTGTTTGTTAGTGTTGTTGCTGTAGTATTTATGAATTATTTATATGTTTTTTTAAGCTATTAATAATAAGGTGTGACGCATTACAATATGTACTCTTGTACTTATATATGTAAATAAAGAATTTATTTATTTTATTTTTTTTTTTTATATATAAACTTTTTTCGGACATATATTTTTGTTATCAGGAAGCCAATAGGAACCGATTCCACTCACTCCCACCCTCAACTTCCGTCATCCGAACAACCTCATAATCGTCATTTTCATTATGAAAATTCGCTAAAAGATGGAAAATAATAGATTGCTCGTAAAAATAGAAAGCATTTGCTCCAGTCAAAGCATATTACAGTCTAAGAGACTATACCTCAATGGCTGAGTGTAAAATTTTAATTTACATTTATTTGAATTATGTTTTGTTATTTAACAAAATAGTTATTGGACTGCTAAGAATTAAATTCTAGGTTAATTAATGAAGACTTCAGTCCTATAGAAATTTTATTTAAATAAACATTAATAACAGACGTTTCGCATGGCCTTGCGAAAAATCTGTTATTAATGTTTATTTAAATAAAATTTCTATAGGACTGAAGTCTTCATTAATTAACCTAGAATTTATGTTATGTTAGTTGTTAAGTCCATTACCGTGTATTCGACTTGTTGTATCTTATGGTTTATTTAACTAATTAAGAATATTTATTTATTTTAATTTATCATTATCAATAAAAATTATTGATGAATTTATTTATTATAAATAACTTTTGAAAGTTTTGTCGGATCTAAATGAAACTTGGTACGAACCTTGTTAATATCCTGAACCCTAGTGTTTATAAAGTGTGTGAGACGTCACTAATACACATTTCTAAAAATCACAAAGCTCAAAACGTGTTTAGATCCAGATGAAGTTTTTATAAATGTAGTTGTATATATTGTTAACAAAAATGCAAGTTACGTTATATTATCAGTGTTAGTTCCGGTTTTATTGATTGGGATATATCACATAATATAAACAAATTAAATTTTTTTATTAATAGATTTGAAAATTCGCTTATATCGTGGCGGAATGCCGCTTATATAAACCAGTAATATGGCAAACTGTTATAGTCTCTCTGTGACTGCAAATCGACTTCAGAGAGGCACACCAGCGCTGACGCCGCGGAGCGGCCAAGAGACCGAAAGCCTTTTGTTTTATACTTAAAGTATAAATTACTTAAAAGAAGCTGATGATTGCCTCTCAATTTAAATAAAGCCCTTTAGTATTGCCAACCTAGCAACTTCACTTTGAAAGGCCAATGAGGAATTTTTTACCACGCAAGTAATTTAAATGAAATCATACCAAAAAGTAAGATTTCATGACTTTTTGTTCGGCTCCTGTTTAATGCAGAAGTAAACAAGATACGTGTAGTAGATAAAGCTGTTAAGCTATTGTATACACCACTCTCTGCGACGCGTACAACAGTGGAATAGTGAATTTGGGATTTATTGATACAGGAATGTTAAGAAGCTGATGCCTGTGTACGTATCTTGACAACTTCGAAAGACCTCAAATACCAAAATCCAGTCAGTAATAGAGTGCAGGTGGCAATTTATATAAAAGTAGCATTTACTTGCTTAGTTTTCGCATTGCGTTCGGCGCAGGAATGCCGAATTTGTGATTTCATCAAGCAAGCCTGCACACGGGCATAAGACAAATGCAAAAAGTTCTTATAAGCCAAAATCTATTTAGTAGTTTATGCTGTAAGTGCGTCAACATAAAGTGCAGAAAGAATTAGAATATGAAGTCTTCAAAAATGCCATTCATTTTCTCAACTTCTACTTGGCCGATTTGAATGATTTTTTAATATTTTTGATCCACAAGGCAACCCTATAAAGATATTATTTATGTGCCAAGGCGTTTTCACGCTACAGACCCTCAAAGACCCTACTTTGTTGCGGTACAGTTTAATTTACACTGGCCTCTATAGTATGTTTTTTACTTTTTAGCGAATTACCTTTGGGAATAAAATTGGCTAATTTTACTGACTACGCGGGGTATTTGAACTCTTCTTTTTGACTTGGCGGGGTAAAACGCTGCTTTACAAGTTATTTACCAATAAAATAATTAATTTAAACGTGCCACTAAATAAAATTTATTTTTAATATTATAAAGTTATAATGCTTTCGATTTTTTTGTTATACTTATTTATCTATAATTTATTTATATCTTTTTATATTCTAAACTATTTAATTACAGGATTTAATTTATAAAGAATAGCAGCAGATATTCAAGAATCAAGATAATAAATAATTCTCAAATATATTATAATTATTTTATGTGATATTATGCTGGTATTGACAAAATAAGTGTAAATAATATTATTTCTCTAAATATTTATTATTTAAAAAATTAAGGAATATAATTATAAAAAAATAATTAGATAAAAATATAGGAATTTTTAGATTCTATAAATAAAATTAAAAAAGTTCTTTTATAATAATTATAGGATGACATATAAATGTTGTGTTATTATGTTAACTAAGCTCATAGTCTTAAAGGTATTTATTTATTATTATAAAACATATTTTTGTATAATAATTATGTATTGATAAAATTAGTTTTTAAGTATAAATATATTCAAATTAAATACATTTAATTTTTATTTGGTCATAAATAAATCGAAGTAAAGAATTAATATTAATATATTTAGTTAATAAGGAAAAAGTATTGATACACATAGATAGAGATAGTGTTGTAGAGAAGAGTGCTAAAGACATCTAGAGTAATGACAACAGGCGTCTTGTGAGGTCTGGCTCCCTCTACCGGCCAGTCTACCAACCAACCCCCCGCTCCACACCATACCGAGGTCTTTAATAACGTACCTCCTACTTTAACAACTGTCGGGCTTTTCTCTTTGATTGTTTCTCTTTGATGTTGGCCGACTTCCCCACTCTTTGACACCTTCCCTTTATTCCATGATATTAAGCCGGAGCTATTAAGGCCTCACCCCCTCTCTCTCTTGACGATATTATACCGATTAAGGAGCCCTTGTTCGTTCTGACGAGTACCTCCGATTACCTCTTTTGACGTACCTACCTCTGAGATCAAACCGGATCCTTTGACTCCCTGTCATGTCATGTTTAACATTATAACATGATCTATAATCTATTTAACTTTTATAATATGTTAAATTTATTCTCTAAAGTGAAATAAAAAAAAGATAAAACATTAAAGAAATAAATTACATGCAAACATATACATTTATATAAATAATTAATATTGTCGTATATAATTAATATTAAAATAATAAATTATACTTAAATACTTTGATTAACATGTTTTATAAACAATTTAAATAAATAATAAATATAATTAAATAATAAATTAATAATAATATTCAAAATTTAATACTTCTTTTCCCATATTAATGTTAATGTTATTGCAACATTTATAATAATATAAATATTAATGTTGCTGTATTATTTATTTTACCCAGAGAATATAGTTTTATATTACAATATTATGGTTAAGTTTATATTGCGTACCTTGTTAATTACTCATAATATAAAATTAATTTCAATAATTATACGTCACATACGTAGTTGAGGACGGTTTTAGCCACAATGTGGTAGAGGATTCTGCCTGCCACAGATGTGGATGGTGGTATTGTTGGACTTAATCACTTTAAACAAGCATTAAAATATGACGTCGAGGGCAGCAAAACTCAAAAGATACTACTCTAAGCGTTGGATCACCTCTCTTGTTTTACAAACAAGCGAATCTAGCTCCTCAAACGAGTTAATTTTACATTTTGAGCCCTTGCATAACGAAATAATACTAAATTTGCTGTAAAAACTACATTTTTAGGACAAGCGAAGCAAATCCAGAGTTATACTTAAGCGCACAGAGGTAATCTGTACTCGATTTTTTGAGTTCGTTTGAGAGATTTCAATTAGAAGAAGTTTAATCCATCCATACTTTCTCTAACTCGGCAATATTTCTTGCAGTAGAGTCTACTGGATCCATTTTTTATGCTCTTAAAGCATAAACAACCTATCTTGATTCTGTTCAGCCCTTTGTTTAATGCAAGCAATTTATCCCAATTTACCTCCTTCTGGAGGTCACGACCCCTATTGAAAACCAGGTTCAAAACATCGGCAAAATCCAGGGTTAATATTTTTCACCGAGAAAAAGGTCGTAAAAACCATTGTAAAATACCGGAAACTAAAATTTAGGTCGATAAAAATTTCAAGTGGGTGTCGTTTTCTATGTATTTATTGGTGCCGAATTGAATAAAACCGGTCCGAAGTCAAAAAACGGTGGTCAATACCAATAACCTAAATTTTGGCCCCAAAATAACCCATTTCAAGTGGAGAGCCTGTGAGTTGAATGGCAGTGGTCCGGAGTCGATACAAGCACTCATACTCGGGGTACCTGGGTTCAATTCCTGGTAGGGACGATAATTTTTTATCGTTTTTTACTTAATATAAGTTTATAACTACAAAATAATTCTGGCGCGGTGGTCCGCATGTCGGGCGAATTTCCATTGTGATGCGTGTTTCCGTGGTTAACAACAATCCTGGTTGGGACGATAATTTTTTTCGTTTTTTTTTTTATATTATATAAGTTTGCAACTACTAAATAATTTTGGTGCGGTGGTCCGCTGTCAGGCGAATTTCATTTAGAATGCGTGTTTCCTGTTTCCTTAACAACTCATTTCTTGCTTAAGGTTCCGGTTCATGCTTTAGAACCTAATCAGTTAGTCAATTGTCAAGCACTGCTCGTAGCTCATTTTGTCTGTATTTTTCAAAAGAAATGCGCTCAAACCTTTAAAGATAACTTACTAAGTCATCAAGGTAAAGCGCAGGTGGAGTGTATTATAATAATCAATACGAAAAAGCCTCTCCACAAAGTTAATTTAATAAAATTCAAAACCGGCTTTCAACCTAAACGGTCATCATCAGTGCCGGAGAGAAGAATATATAGATGAAGGTGAGTCTATGATATCATGATTGAGACGAGTCAGTCATGATATCATGACTCAGCTAGCTAATTATCTTCCCCGGCACTGATGATGACCCGTTTAGGTTGAAAGCCGGTTTTTTTGATTTTATTTAATTAACTTTGTGGAGAGCTTTTCGTATGAATATTATAACTTACTAAGCTTAAAGATAAGTAACTAAGATTTAAACTAGCGCAAATAATAGTGCGTACTTTTAATTTTAGAGGCATAGTTTGCATAATCGAGTAGATACTTATGCGCATTTCATGTCTCAATAGTCTGTCTCAAATTTCTTGTCTTAATATTCTTGGAGAAATGTTTATATCAGTTAGTCTTAAATATAGTAAATTATTTTCTGTGAATTCTCCTTTTTCGGTTTCTGGAATCTCGTAATTTTTGGTATTGCATGTTTATCTATTTGTTGTGCTAAATACTTTACACTTTGATTGTTTTTCCCTAGTTACCTTATTATTATTTACTTGAATCACGGAGTCTTTGGAGAAATATCTATAAAATTTCAAGATGTTCCTTAACAGTTTTACTTGTAATAATTATATCGTCTAGATAGCACGCACAGCCCTTTATTCCTTTAAGTATGTCATCCATAGTTTTTTTAAAACAGGGCGGGGGCTAGACCACCCAATAATTTTGTCGAAATGTCCTCAAAAGTAGGTAAGTATAGGTGTTGGTTAGGAATTACATTTGGATTTCTATAGGTGATGCCCATTAAATTGGGTTCACTTCTGGATTGACAAGTTCTATAACACTTCTTTCAAGTAATCTATGAAGGTCTTCCTCAATTTGAGTCTTAAGTGCAAATGGGGTTCCTCTAGGTTTTGCAATTTTGTTTATTGCCCCTTCTTTTAATTTAATTACCACTTTTGTTCCATCATTTTTATTTGTAATATTACAAATTTTAGCACCCTCAAATTGTGTTTTATTTTATTTTTTTATCTTTTTATTGAAAAGAAAATATTACAAAACAATGCGAAACCAGATATCCGTTTCAGATGTTGTTAGAGCTCCTGAGTAGTTGTCACAAAGTTGTCTGTCTGTATGCGTGTGTGTGTGTCGTGTTTTGTGATCCCTACGGCATAATTAAGAAAGAGTTAACATTGCTCTAAAATTAGACGCAACTTAAAATAACAATGACGAAAAAATTGCGTTTCGGTAACACAAAAGACTCAGCAGTGGTGCCAGTGCAGCCCGGGGTGCTGTTTTGTTTATGTCCCTGTTTTTCAGGGAGTGGGTAGACTCCCCCCCTCATAATGACTAGTTATTTTATTCATTAGGATTTGACTAGTTTATAGGAATTAGAAGTTGTTAGTTATGTGGTAATTTTTATGATTGTTTCTTTAATCTTTTCGATTGTTGGTCAGGAAAAGTTGGTTAAGAACAGCTGGGGTTGGTTTTAAAACGACTCTCTGGAAGCGTACGTGAAGTACGATTTAAGTCATTTTCAAGGAATTCCCAACAAAAAAATTAGCTTATGAGATTGGGGTCATGGAAGGGGGACGGGTGGAATCGAAATTTTCGGAGGGGGGACCTTTATGGGTTTATACTGACTGGGCCTCTCTAGTAGTAATACCTCTATTACTTTCATAATATTATTCTTAACTGAAAGCGCTGTCTAATAAAACATGTCAATCTAACTGAAATCTATTTAACGACCCTCTTCTCGTCAAGTTTAGCGAAATGGGACATTAATGAGCCTGGTACTGGTACTCACTGTAGTAGCAGCAGAACAACACCGCATTAATGACCCTTTACATCGAGTACCAAAAACAAGACCACAATTATATTCTACTTAGTGTCCGCCATTTTTTATTACATTAATCAAAATGGAGTTTAGAGGTAATGGAGCTGTTGTTAAAACGGTGCTTCGCTTGAATGACTCAGCAAGGCTGGCAAGTACAGCAATAGGTGGCCTCTGTGAGCACAGTGTGTGTATTCTATCGCCTGGTTTTATCTTTCAAAGTGAGCTAAGCTCACTTATTCAAGTCTCGTTTTAAGTTTTGTAAAGTGTAGGATTTTAAATATATTAAAAAGTCAGGAAAACAATGTCGCAACCAACAATGTTACATCATTTAATAATAAATATCATATAATAATTGCATAATTTGATATCAATAAAAATCCTTGAAGTTGACTACGGATAATAAAAGATTAATTGACGGGGACACCCTAATTCATTCCTGTTAAAGTACCAATCAAGCCCGAGACATGTTTTGACTTAAAAGAATTCATTTCCGGGATCAAAATATGGTGCAGACCGATATATTTGCCATACCTGTCTGGTCAAATGAACACAGACCTATATACTCTCAACACTTGTCTGCTCACAACTACACAAAATAAAAATAGTTTATAGTTCTGTCAACATGATAGTATTTTGATTAATTTTACTTCCAACACGTTGCCGCATATTTAGTTGGAGAGTTAGACATTAAGAAAATTGACATCAAAACTGAAAATGGAGGCGAGCCTGTTTTGAGAAGAATCAATACACAATATCATACACCCTACAAACAAATATGATTATATATTGTTAGGGCTAAATATATCGAGTATCGCAAAACTAGAGTGTTATAGGTAGGGCTAGCAGGCTACATCGAGTATCGCAAACTAATTATAGGTAGGGCTAAATACATCGAGTATCACAAAACTAGAGTGTTATAGGTAGGGCTAAATACATCGAGTATCACAAAACTAGAGTGTTATAGGTAGGGCTAAATACATCGAGTATCACAAAACTAGAGTGTTATAGGTAGGCTAAATACATCGAGTATCACAAAAACTAGGTGTTATAGGTAGGGCTAAATACATCGAGTATCACAAAACTAGAGTGTTTATAGGTAGGCTACAATACATCGAGTATCGCAAAACTAGGGTTAAGGTAGGGCTAAATACATCGAGTATCGCAAAACTAGAGTGTTATAGGTAGGGCTAAATACATCGAGTATCGCAAATAGAGTGTTATAGGTAGGGCTAAATAACATCGAGTATCACAAAACTAGAGTGATAGGTAGGCTAAATACATCGAGTATCACAAAACTAGAGTGTTATAGGTAGGGCTAAATCATCGAGTATCACAAAACTCCCTTCACTGGAATATATTAATTTACAGCATAGACTTGTAACATACGTTAATAGATTTAAAAAAATTGGTAAATCATTTACTAGAAGGAAATATTTATTAGTAAATTTTCTTAGCTAACTTATGAGAGGTCTCACAATATAACAACTTTTTAAGGAAAATTACGCAATGAGGACATCGCCATGAAAGTGGTTCACACCTAGAGAACCACCCAGATAGTTTCAGCTGGGTAAATACCCTGATGAGCCAAATGGCCCTGAAACGGGCATTATTGTAATTATGATAAGTTTTATTTTAATAATACTGGAATATTCGTTGTGTCGTTATCATAGGCTTTCGTTGGATCACTGAATATTAAGATAATTATATAAATTAGGTAAATTACGTATTTTGAGGACGAGCAGAGTAACTGAGAGTGGAGATGATGAGCGCAGCGAACCCGATGCATGTACCTGTACCTACATGTATCTACCTAGATGAGCTACCTTACTCCAGAGGTACCCCTTACCCGCTATTCACACCTTAATTTAATATTAAAAAAATCACAATAATTTATATGCACTCATTTTTTCAGCTTTATTTCCCATACCCTTCACCTTCTCTGTTAGTAAGTACTTTTTATGCTTACATATATATATATATATATATATATATATATATATATATATATATATATATATATATATATATATATATATATATATATATATATATATATATATATATAATATTATAATAATATATGGTGTGTGTGTGTGTGTGTGTGTGTGTGTGTGTGTGTGTGTGTGTGTTGTACTTGGTTCTACACAGAATTCTAACCTTATAAAAAGAGCAGCATCAAGGAGATAATTGCTGTACCTAAAAATGAAGAGAAGAAAATACTTTGAGAAGATACGTAGAGAAAGGTAATTGATCTATTAGACTGCACCGTCCTGCATATTATTTTAAACATGTAATAACACAAATTATCTGTAAAATACCTCTAACAGCTTGACTTTTTAATTTACAAGAAAATGTTTAAAAATATGGTGATGAAAACGAGTGAAACATTAACAGTTGGTTTGGTAACTATTCTCTCGGTATGAACCCATCAGCACTACAGCAGCGCTATTAAGGAATACTGTCTACCTTATAGGTTTTCTTTCATTGGCATTATTAACTGTTGAATAGTTACAAAGAAAGTATGAAACGCCAAGTTCAAGTGTCATTATTTTTCCTCATGTATAGTGTAGGGACTAGTAATGCGTTACATCAGGAACTTATATACGCTCGCTAAATAGAATAGACGATAAACTTATAATCTATTAACTAAATAATGATTAGTTCGCTAGATGACTGTAAATATCTACATAAATTTAGGAAAATAAGCCAGCTTCGCTTGCGAAAACTATAAGTGTATGTACCTACAAAAAAAAATTTTCTTAAATTAATACATACGTAAATGCTGAAATATAACATGTATTTTTTAAGTTCATTTAAAAATGCTCGCTTCGCTCGCTTGAGTGCTATAAATATACATGCCAAATTATGCAAAGAGGGAGTGCTCTTAAAAAAAATCATTAAAAAGAGCTCGTTGGTTTCTTGGTTGGGTTCTTTAAAGGTCTTAGCACATTTTCAAAAAGCAATTCAGTAAGACGTCATTAACTGCCATTAATGGCTTAACAAACATTGTACAAATCAATGAAACACATAAAAAATAGTGCAATCGATGCGACATTGTAACTACGATGTGAAAACAACAAATATGCTAAGGTTCATCTCATACACAGCATTAATTCATTTGAACGGCATAAAGTTGTTTTAAACTATTCGTCTGTTTACACAAAATAAATATTATATACTTTTGCCAATAAACAAATTTGTTTAAAAAAAATCATTTAATTGGTTGGAGATTTGATAAGAGTGTAAACCTTTACGTAATAAACAATTATACAAAGTTTAATTTAAATTCGGATGGTACCACTGGCGTCAAGCATAATAGAGCGTGGTCAGTATGGGGATGGGTCACCAATAGAGATATTAATGTTTTATTCTATCCGAGGGCGAGGGAAGGATTTCCCGAGTGATAAGGATTCGCCTATGGCATTAAATAAGGAAAAGTTCCGAGGTACCCCGTACCCAATATTTCTACACCTTTGCAACATGTTATGTCTCGCATCACTCAAAAGGAAATTCAAATACTGCGAAAAAACTTACTTTTGAAAAAAAAAAAAAAAAATACTTTATTTCATAAAAAATATTAACTACATAAGGTGAAGCAAAGCAGAGCTTATCCGCCTCAAATTTGTACATTTTACTTTATAAATAATAATAATAAGAAAAAGAGAAAAGAAGAAAAACAAATACAACAAATTACCCTAATGTAAAAAAATATGTAAGGTAGGGACTGGTGGGGAAGGGGGGTAGCATTCATGCACCACTCTCCATTAATTCAAATATATAAGAACAAAACAAATAAAATAGTTAATATGGAAAAAAAATAAGATAAATTTACTCTAGAAGATCTTCTTGGCATGTTAGCTATATTGCAGAGTAAATCAAATATTAATCGAAAAAACACGTTAATCTACTCACGTCAGAAAAATGAAAAACAAACTCACTTATGGGCAGAAAAGATTGTCCTGATCTGCCATAAAATAAACTGTCAGGTAAAGTATAACATTAGCTACCTAGGGAAATAAAGTAACATCTAAAATACATCAGATTTTGCTTGCAACACCCTAAACAGTAAAACATTATAATAATGATAAATAAGTACATGTATAGAATTCACTGCTTCCCTGGCCGTCATCGTATAAGCACTCGATTTCGGCACCGGGGTGCGCAGCCCGGGCTATGTACAAAGATTTTTTTAAATTTCTCTTTATTTAATAAATTACAATTTTTAAATCTGCTAATTAATCTGAAGAAGATATATATGAGAGATTATATATATTTAGATCTAGAGAGATTATATGAATAATATCTATATTAAAAATATTTCGCCAACTTTAATTAACACTTAGAGCTTAGTGCATGCAATTCACCTAAAGTAGTCCCTGCAGGGCAGTGGCGGTTCCAGCAGACCAGCTTGGGGGGGGGGGGGCACGTGCCCCCCCCCTGAAACCGCCACTGCTGGAGGGTAATTACCCTGATGGGTCGAAATGCCCTAAAACGGGCATTTTTTGTTTAAAACTGCAAAAACATGCAAATTAATATAAGTATTATCATTATATTTACGATAATTTTATGATAAGAGCAACTATCTATCTTTTTATAGGTGACAAAATAATTTGTTTAAGCCGCAAAAGATTAAGTGCGCGCGGCGTAAGCTCATCTTCTTTTGTAATGTTTTTATTTTTTTCTTTTATGCCGCAGGTCAGGTATATAGGAAAAGTATTGTGTTTACAAAAAAATCCGAAACCCGGATGTCACCGGAATTATTTGATTCAGAAGTATTTAAGACCTATACTAAGTAGTTTTCTCAAAGTTGTCTGTCTGTGGGTGTGTGTGTGTGTCTGTTATCATTGTAGCTCCTAGTTTGTTTATGCTAGAAAATTTAAAAAAATCAGTCAGTATTTTGTATTAACCCGCAATAATGACGCAGAAAAATGATGCGATCGGATTGAGATTTGAAGCCGTGTATAAGACTAAAATATTTGCAAAGTTTCATCTCATTATCAGCATTAGTTCAATTTTTATCAAATAACTTAAGTAAGTTTTTTAGGAAATTGTAAAAATTCGGAAAATGATTCAATTGAGTTGAAATTTGGTACAAAGTATAGTAGTACCTCAACGTAATAAACATGTGCGACATGTTTTAATACGACAAGTATATACGCGGTTTTCGTTCAGTCATAAAATCAGTATAGAGCGTATTCAGTGTTGAATGAAACGTATGTATCTATCTGAGGACGAATTGCAATATAAATTTGACGAATTTTACATTCTGAGGACGAGCGAAGCAAGTCCGAAATAAGGAATATGAGCGTAGCGAATCCGATGTGATGAAGAAAAGACCATGGTACCCCGTACCGCACCGATTTTTTCTTGTTTCATTTAGTTGATTATAATGTTTACTCTATGATTATTTTTTTCAATTTCTTCATAGTAAGTTGGTTCACTACATTAATAGATAAAGTAATCGACTTTTCAATACATTAATTGATATTTCACAGATATTTCAAGATGTTAAGCAGGTTACCAAGCATTTTGTTTTTGGCAAATTTGTGACATCATAAAAAATGTAAAACTTAAAATTGCATTTGAATTAGGTAAACGGCAAGCTAAATCGATTTATCGATTGAGACTGATCTCCACCCAATTAAACAATCGAGCGAAGAGTTGCAATTAATTCTTTTTTTATTTTGACATTAAAATTTAAAATTGTCATTTTAAAAAATAATAAATCATTAGTATTTGGTTAGACTTCAAAAGAGTTTTTAAATATTTAAAATATTTGAACGAACGTAAGTGAGTTCTTACATTTCAGAAGATTGGGACGGCGCGTTTGTTTGTATGTTTGTTTGTTTGTATGTTTGTGTGTTTGTTTGTACGTGTCGCGATAACTGCCGTAAAAATTAACCGATTTTAATAAAATTTTGTATACAGGTTAAACTAATTATGTGTCAGAGCTGTATAGTTTTTGGTAATATTTCGAAAAATTTTTCAAAATGGCAGCCAATATGGCGGACCGGATAAAAAAAAAATTTGAGCGAAAAAATCGTGTTGTATATTGTTTTAAAGCTCTTAAAAAGTAGAAAAAGAAAATATATGTTTCATGGGCAACATTTTAAAATTTTTTGAATAATTTAAAAATGGCGGCTAAAATGATGAACTCAAAAAATTTAAAATTAAAGGAATAACTCGAGTGATATATCGTTGTAAAGCTCTTGATTAGTAGAACAAAAAATGATATATACTAAATTCCGAAAAATTCAACATGGCGGCCATAATTTAATATAATATTTAGTTTTTACTAATTTTACAAGAATTTAATAAAGATAAAGATCTATTGTAATATACTTAAGATACATTTAAACAAATAAATTAACTATATGTCAGAGCTGTACAGTTTTTGTAATATTCCAAAAATATTTTCAAAATGGCGGCCAATATAGCGGACCAGATGAAAAAAGTTTGAGCGACGGAATCGTGTTGTATATCGTTTTAAAGCTCTTAAAGAGTAGAAAAAGAAAATATATCGTAGTATTTTGATAAATCTACGCAATCTAGCGAGCAAAGCGAGCCTTTTTTACTATGCATTATTATAATCATATACACTCTAGCGAGCGAAGCGAGCCTTTTTTACTTTGTATTATGATAAATATAAGCATTCTAGCAAGCAAAGTGAGCCTTTTATTATGTATAATTATAAATAAAAGCAATCTAGCGAGCAAAGCGAGCCTTTTTTTTAACTTTGAATTATTATAAATATAAGCATTCTAGCGAGCGAAGCGAGCCTTTTTACTATGTATTATGATAAATATAAGCATTCTAGCGAGCGAAGCGAGCCATTTTTACTTTGTATTATTATATATATAAGCAATCTAGCGAGCGAAGCAAGCCTTTTTTCTATGTATCATTGTAAATATAGCAATCTAGCGTGCGAAGCGAGCCTTTTTTATTTTGTATTATTAGAAATATAGCAATTTAGCGAGCGAAGCGAGCCTTTTTTAGTATGCATCATTATAAACATGTACACTCTAGCGAGCGAAGCGAGCCTTTTTTACTATGTATTATGATAAATAAAAAATCTAGCGAGCGAAGCGAGCCTTTTTTACTATGTATTATTTTAAAGATAAGCATTCTAGCCCGCAAAGCGAGCCTTTTTTAATATGTATTATTGTTAATAAAGCAATCTAGCGAGCGAAGCGAGCCTTTTTTTATGTGTATTATTATAAATATACGCAATCTAGCGAGCGAAGTGAGCCTTTATTTTAACTTTGTATTATTATAAATATAAGCAATCTAGCGAGCGAAGCGAGCCTTTTTTTAACTTTGTATTATTATAAATATAAGCAATCTAGCGAGCGAAGCGAGCCTGTTTTACAATGTATTATAATAAATATAAGCATTCTAGCGAGCGAAGCGAGCCTGTTTTACTATGTATTATTTTAAAGATAAGCATTCTAGCGAGCGAAGCGAGCCTTTTTTACTATGTATTATTGTATATATAGCAATCTAGCGAGCGAAGCGAGCCTTTATTTTAACTTTGTATTATTATAAATATAAGCAATCTAGCGAGCGATCGAGCCATTTTTACTATGTATTATGATAAATATACGTATTGTAGCGAGCGAAGCTAGCCTTTTTGACTTTATACTTTGAAATAGTATAGCGTCCGAATGTTTCGATAGACTATCTTCGCTTGCTTTAAATAAATGATTTTATTTTATGTATTCTTTTGACGTGAGTTCTTGATGCAACGCATTACTAGTGTAGTTATTAGATAGCACTACATGTACATAAAGATATAATTTAAACGTATATAAACATACATAAATCGAAGAAGTGGGCCACATACGGTGATAAGTAATTGAAAGCAAGGAAGATAAAGTCTATGAAAACTGATCCTAAAAATTAATGGGAATCAGCAGACGACAATAAAAGCTGACCCCCGGACTTGTGACTAGGCTTGGAGGATTAAAGGATCCTTTCAGCATTGTTGTAAATGATAATTGCTACTCAGTGGCGCTACAACAGCAATCTCTTCAGAGGCCCACAGATCCAAATATAAATAATCTGTAATGGATTACTCTAAAGATCCCAGAAGACAGGATCACAAAGTGAACCTGGGAGGCAGGGTGGCCGAGGAGGCAAGGTGGCCGTGGAGCCCTCAACATATTCAATATTGGCTAAATACATGACTAAATATGCCAAAGTAATAAATAATAATAATATAAGAATTAATACAAAACAACAAGTGATATGCAAGGGACTTTCATTAAACGGGAGGAAGACCCACAAAATTGTAGCGGCCGAGGTGTATAGCAGCCATGAGCTGAAGGACCTTGGTTTTATAGCTTACTGCTACATTCAGCTTGGGGGCTAAATATATTATACTAAGCAGTAATATTCCATATAACTGCCTAGTAGAATATATATTGTTTTAAAATGTTCCCAATAGAAATAAGTGTAAATTAATTGATTAGTATAATGAAATTAGTGAGGAATGATGCGGGTTGAGGAAATTATATTAATATCGACAATACAGGTATCAGGCTACTGCTTCCACTAATTACTTCTTAATATAATTTATAATAGCTAATATATTATATTATAGCTAATATAATATAATAGCTAATGAAGTTAATTACTCTGTGACATAACATGTCAGAAGTAATTAGCAGTCCTAATGAGTAATGCGGGCCTTCTTGTCATTAAGGTAATTAAAATATTTAATTAATGAATACAACTGAGTCTATGTACAAAATATAGCACAGCTCTGACAGCGCTGATAAAATACTTGAAGTATGTAAATGTTTCATAGTTATTCAAATTATAAAAATTTCAATACTCAGATTTGGCTTGACAAAGCCCGAGGAGAGAGTCCGTCGAAGAATGTTTACAGTGAACTAGATGAAGGATTTACTGCAAATATGTTACACGATAACTTCTAAAATAAACAAATAAAGGTTACAAGTTCGGAAATGGGTGCTTGGCAACTTTGTCTCATCATATCGGATTTGCTACGCTCATCCTGACTACTTCCGAGTCGCTTCGTTTTCCACCGAATATAAAAATCACCATATTTATACTCCAACACGTCTTCGCACTCGCTTCGCTCGTCGTCAGAAGTACATTCTTTTGATTCCCTGCGGTATCCCATCTAGAAACTGACCTTGCTCGATGCAGCTTAACTTTTATGATTCAATAATATAATATACTTGCCATACTGAAACAAAACATTTAGCTATACTAATTTATTACGTAAACGGATAAGAAACATTTCCACTCAATTGCATTATTTTTAGAATTTGAACCATTTTTTTTAAACACATATACAATCATTCGATAAAAATAGAACTAATTCTGACAAGGAGATGAAACTTGGCTCATATGTTGGTCTTGTATCTCTACAAGCATGCGAAATCTTAAATCGATCAAAACATTTTCTGCGTTTTAAAAATCTTTAAAAATTTAGCAGTTATTATTGCCAGTTAATAATTGTCATAAATAACTATCATTCAAAAAGCAAAACCAGAACAAAAGATTAATTTTTATGCACCAAGTTTCAACTCTCTATTACAAACACGATCGGAACTACGATGATAACAGACACACACACACCCAGAGAATTTTGTGTCAAGTTTGATTTTGCATTGCCTATGACGCAAGGTTAGATACCTATATATATATATATATATATATATATATATATATATATTATATATATATATATATATATATATATATATATATATATATATATATATATATATATATATATATATATATATATGTGTGTATATATTCTGTGTCAATAATATTGTTTAGTGACTAAATTATTTTTCTGATAGCACAACTCTACCATTAATTGATTTTTGAACGATGTTTAAACTCTCCAGTAAGAGAGGCTATAGGGAAGTAGCGGGAGAGGGATAGAATTAAAATTAAGAGGGGCTATAGAGGGGGGGGGGTTTAAGGGATAAAGTACAAATGTTTAAGAAAGTAAAAAAATAATAATTTAAGTTGCTAAATAAAAACAATTACGTAAAATTTTCGTACGTTTGACAGAAAGTGGGTGGTTTATTGTTTTCCTGCAGAGGCTGTTTAAAGGTAAATAGTCAACAGGTTGCTTACTCTAAATACCTACTTGAAACAAAAACAACCATAAAGGTAAACACCTTGAGTAGTGAAATTCGTCATCTATAAAAGAAATGAGTTCGGTAGGAGGCCCGGATGATTAGAAGCTCACGGGAGGTAAGATGTGAATGAAGACCAGCTATCGATACCCTCAAGACATTAGTAGTTGAATTATAAGTTGTTTAGACGTTCCTTGTAATTATAGTTCCGACAAAGGAGTACCGGCCTCCTTACCTACCTGAACGTGTTGTATCCGCCACCTACCTCTTACCTACAACTAGGTAGAGTCGATATTTATAACAATCGATACATCACTCTATTTTATAGATACATCTATCGATAGACGATTAATTAGTGTTGTCAAGACCTGAAAGCAACACTGCAAATTTTACCCGCGGGTTTCTACTCAACCTATTATTACCTGTGGTATTTAGACAATTTCTTTTTAGTGAATTTAAATAAACAGGGTACGGGGTAGCGGTTAATTTCCTAACAACATGGGACTGGCTTGGATCCACCTCTGGATGTCATAATTATCTACACTAAAGGCAGTGTAACTTTAGTCCCGTACGCTAGACATGATAATACAATACTGAGCCCAAGTTTACAGTGATATGACTTGGCACTCGCTTCGCTCTGCCGCAGAGTGTCTTGCTTACTTTAGGCATCATTACTTCAGTGTTAATAACTCGACTTCAGAATTATTAGGTTACAAAATGTGTAGGGTGTTATATCTTAAGGTTAATTAAAGCTTAGAAAAGTAATACATCGTGTTTACCAATGTATTAAAACCAAGTGATCATACCTAGCAGCCTGGTTTGTTATAAATATTTTTAAAAAGTCCTCCGATAAAAAAAATAGTGCATCTATTAACTTTTTATAGACGTACGTTTTTGTAAAATTTCAAGTCTATGGGTATCATTTTTGTTTTTTTTTCGTATCATTTCTTAAAACGTTTGATAACTCGAAAAAATAGGTTCTCGTAGTCTGAACAATATAATTTTCCAGGGCAGCGTTTTTGAGACGTTCTAAATAGTTCATTATCATCAAGTCTGTTTGTGTGTGTGTGTGTCATCGATAACTCCCTCTGTGTTCGCGCTGGAGAATGCTAAGAGGCCACATGCAATCAAGAGTTCTTAAAACATTATGGAACAAAACGAAACAAAAAGAAATGAAATGAAAAATAATTTGTTCTATTAAAGCAATTACAACAATAAAATGCAGCCAAGTTTTTACACAATATAAACTTGTCTGCCACAAGTTAAGTACACATATTAATAAAACATGACCCCGACCTCACAAGCTCATTTTTTCTTCAAAAATTCCCGAAACAAATAATAAAATAAACCATCCTAATATAGTTTGAGCATGTTCTCAGAGAGAAATAAAAAACCACTCAGGATGCCTTACACAACTGAATCGGATATTTCTGGTTCTATCCCGGTTTCGGATTTTGTTTTGTAAACACAATACTTTTCCTCATTTATACCTACGGTAGGAATGAGGAAAAGTAATAAAATTGATATTAATTTACTTTACAAAAGAAATGAGCATTAGAGATCTTCTCATGTAGTGGTCAATTATCAAGTTGGCCACGGTATAAATTAAATTACATAAAAATAAAAGCATGCAATGAATTAGTAATGTTATATCATATTATTTTAAATAATAATTATATTTTATATTGTTATATTATAGTTTTGAGTTTTGAATATTTTAAATTTATTAAATTGAAATAAATAAATGTAAGTTTATAATAATTAATTAACACTGATTTCTATGAGAAAATTCATCTTCATAGAACCAATACTTATACAGCTGCAATGCCTGTATTATTCAATATATCTGATAGACATTACAATGATAGTACAACACATAAATACATTTTTAATTATTAAATAAATATCAATAAAAATTAAAAACGAAATAACACAAGAAGTAACTGAGGAATAAAACCACATTCTCACTTTCCAATTTATTTCCAATTTTATTTCAATTTATTTCCCTTCTCAGTTTCGCGGAGTGAAACAAATTGAGGTTTTTAGAAGGTTATAAGGGTAACCTAATCATAAAATTGTGTCTCTTGCTTAATCAACTCGCGATTAGAATTTATCATTATTATTTTGATATCTATTACCCAAATATGTTACTACTAATGGTAACAGAGAAATTTTAGGTCACCGTAATATTGCCTATTTTGGAAACCGCATTAAATCAGAGAAAACTAAATACTAATATCAGTAATTTGTCACGACACTAGTTCGACTTTTATCATTGATTTATATCAAGATCTAGTTTTACCTTTATTTTTAATTTTGTTGCATCTGAAATGTGTTAACCCTGTATGTGTATACCCATGAATGGCACCTCCATTTTATTATTAATATTGTGTTACTAACGCGAAATTTTAAAAAATGCATTGTTAATTTAATATTTCATATATTTAAATAATTTTATAATTAAAATTATAATTTTTTAGATACATTTTTACTTGATTTGATCTATGTAAGCAGATATTAAAACCTCTTTTTATGTCACTGGGCTGTAACATGAGAAAAATTGTTATACATCCCTTCTCGGTCACAATTTTTACAACTGTTTGTACCCCCCATAATTCTGAGACCCCCCCCCCGGTGAAGAACCTCTGAAAGAAATCCTTCACAAATTATTACCAAACTCAATCTATAGTAGCTTCCAAAATCTAGTTCGTTGCTCTCAAAACACCATTATAAAGTTTCTATTAGTGGCCCTGCAGACGCAAATTAAGACTGACCATAAATGTAATGTTAATTTGTCATATCAGTGTCTGTCTTTCCTCGTAGGTCCACTGTTTCTTAGCCCATAATATCTCAATTCAGCTGATCCTGTAAATTGACGCCCCAAACCCGTATTGTATACTCGTAATTAATCAGTATGATGTTGTTATTATAAGAGTCAACATTAATTACTCACAGCAGGGTAGTAGCAGTAGTTAAAAGTAAATGAGTTCATAATGCTACAAAGCTAAAAGTAGGTCCAAGACTCGTTTAATTATATAGTTTTCAACCCCTGTTCATACAGTACGAATTAGACTATCAAAATGGTTTCAATAAATTATAACTGCGCTTTAATACATTTTTGGATTTTAGTTATTTCGTAAGTTAACTTACAAACAAGATTGCAAAAATGTATCACTACGCAGCTAACATTTTTTTAGATGAACAAAGCTATGGCTTTGTTCATACCTTTATATATGAATACAAAATTCATATATGAATTTTGGGTTTGTAGCAGAGCAATCGGTCCTAACTGGGAATGGAAACCGAAGATTCTGTTGTGAAATTACACCGAAATGGTCCGACCCATATTTTCCAACTCGATTCCCGCATGTCTATCGATTCCAATAAAAAGAAACTATAAGTTTTAGGAGTAGCTTGCAGGAGACTTGGTGCGAAGAAAGGAGCCTCTACTCTAGCTTAAGAGGTTCTTTTAAACATTTCTCCTTTACATTTGTACATCATATGTGGAGTCATATTTGCTGCCTATCGACTACATAGTTTAGGGCAATGGGAAAAACTTAGTGCTGCCACTGCCACTGGTCACAGTTCCGTTTGATCCTGTGTCACCATTCTCTTTGCAGCTGATAGAATACCAGAGGCTTTTAACATTTCCCCAGTGGATCTTTAAGCAACCTATTATGAGGAAATATAAATCAGGGCATCTCAGATGGATCGAGGTTTTCTGTCAAACCAGGAGCTGGAATATTTAGTGCTAAACTAAATATTATTAGTCTCGGTGGCTACGCAACTGTATTTCACACTGAAGGTCATGCCATTTTTGAGTTGTGCTCAAGTTCTTATAAATCATTTAAAGGCTAGTAGAATATTACCGTATACACAGACAGTCAGTCTTGAAGTCTTTTATCAATCCAAAAAGAAACATTGAACTGGTATCCGAATGCAAATTGACCCTTAATATACTTGATATTTATATGAAAGTAAATATCATTTGGGTACCAGGTCGTTGAGGTATTGAAAATGCTAACCTACGTTTAGAATATGGCCAATCCCCTATAAGGCCAAAACCTATTATTGGCATTCCCAAGTGTGTTATAAGGACACAGCTTTAACAATCTCTTAACAATGCCTTTAGTTATAAGTAGCATATAGGTGTCTTGGTGTGAGACAATCTGAACTCGTGCTTTGTGGTCTCTATTATCTCTATATTATAAATAAACAAGCTTTATTTAACAAATATACAGAAACGTACATATAGTTAATTGTCATACATAAGCAAAAAATAAATAAGTTATACTTAAGCAAATAAACTAAATATCTACATATCTTTAGTTAGTTAAAAGTTATAGCATGAAATTCTGATAGACTGTACAGCAGATTTCTTATAAGTATATTTCTCACATATTTACAAAACAACTTGCCTTCTAAGGACCTTACATTTTCAGGCAAAAAATTGAATAGTTTCAAAAAATTGAATAGTTTCTATATCATTGGAAAATGATATAGTTCCAAATATCACTCAGCATTAACTGAGTGATATTTGGCTGTTTTGGTAAGCTTGTATCTTCGTATTATCTCAAGGAAAGAAAACCTGTCATGACAAACCAGGAGTACTTACTGGTCACTGTAGACTCAAAAAACATTTGCATCTAATGGGTCTGAAAACAATACAATATGCAATGCAGGTTTGGTAATGAAAAAGATGAAACGCCATCACATCTGAATGGGTCGTGTCCTGCTTTAACTCCCAACGCCATCACATCTGAATAGGTCGTGTCCTGCTTTAACTCCCAACGCTATCACATCTGAATGGGTCGTGTCCTGCTTTAACTCCCACGCCATCACATCTGGGTCGTGTCCTGCTTTAACTCCCAAGCCATCACATTTGAATGGGTCTGTCCTCTTTAAACTCCCAACTTGAATGGGTCGTGTCCTGCTTTAACTCCCAACGCCATCACATCTGAATGGGTCCTGTCCTGCTTTAAACTCTTAACGTTTACCGATCTTAAATGTATCTACCTTTATACCAAAACAAATTGACATCAACAAGTTACTAAAATTTTGCCAATCGATTTTTTTTAAACTAATGGAGGAAATGTTGTAAATGGCTCATATAGTGTCGAGTCTTATAATTATTTACATAGTTTCTACACATATATGTATTAATATTACTTATAACTACCCGGAACGGGGTCAATTGACTCACATTAAAGGTGCTATCTCTAAATGCCTTAGAAATAATTTCCACCTGAAAAAAGGTTACTATCTGGACCAGTTCTCGAGTTATTAAGGTTACCTAAGAGAATAAGTCTCACTTAAACTCGAGTGCCTCACTTATGTTGCTTTACTCGTAAATATTATAGATACTCGTCTCTCTCACAGTATGGTGTTACAAAAGAGGCAAATATTATAAATTCCTGAAGAAAATGCGTCAAGGTGGCAGTGGCGGATCTCGCCCGAGCCAATAGGAGTCAATTAGGCATTTCTATAATATTACCCAGGTCTAATGACAGCCAGCGTGAAAACATCACAACGCGTCTTAAGCTTTTATCTTGTGCCGACAAAGGACCGACTCAGGGCGCCGATATCACCCTCTCGACTTCAATGCAATGCCACATATATATCTATGTATCAATAATATAAACTCACTACTTCGGAAAAATAACAAAACTCAGCTAAGAGTAACAATGTATTTGAGTTATAGTATAATATGATTAAGTATCATTTATTTACTAACAAAACTAAAGTATCTACTTACATATATACATACACTATGAATTTAAATCCATGTAAAGAAATAAACTATAACATTAACCAATATATTGATGGAGCAAAAAAACAAATTCAGGGCAAATAAATATAATACAAATAAGTCCACAATAGCACAACAGAATGCGCAAGGCACAGTTTATTGTCACTATGTTTGCAACTAATATTTATGAGAAGTTAAATATAGACATACATATATATTTATAATACACGTGATATGTAACCCTTGACTCAAGGCTTGTGCTACAAAGAACCAAACAATCATACAAATAGCAATCAAACGAAGACAAAAATACCCTATTATTACACAAGTAACGCAATAAAATAATTGTAGACAATACAGATCATAATTTTTTTAAATTATTTATTAATTACTTAATTATTTAGTATAAATTATCTATTTACATATATATAATTGGACAAGTTGCTCCTCAGAGTTGAAAACCTGACACGTCTAATAAATTAAATAAATATCCAAATCCTCAATCTAAACGAAATTAAAATCAAGTGATTGGGAAATTTATTATTTTTCTTTTATTATTTAATAAATTAAAAAGCAAAGACCCAGAGTTTGGCTCGTTTCTTTAATCTTGTTTGTGGTTCTGAACCAAAATCTTTCGCAGCAACAATTGGAATTTCTTCAAATATCTATTAAATTTAAAATGGCTTTTATTTGTGTTATTGAGTTGAGACTCCATTTTGTTTTTTAGTCATTTAGAATAAAGAACTTTATTTAATTAGAAAAGCTTTGGAAACGGCGCTTAGGCCTCTTCTTAACGGTATTGCTTCACGATTTTAATGCATACACACATGTGTGTGTGTGTGTGTGTGTGTGTGTGTGTGTGTGTGTGTGTGTGTGTGTGTGTGTGTGTGTGTGTGTGTGTGTGTGTGTGTGTGTGTGTGTGTGTGTGTGTTATATATATATATTATATATATATATATATATATATATATATATATATATGAAATCAAAGTATAATTTAAAAAATATAAATACGAGAAAGCAGCAAGACGATCATAGACAATTGATCATACACAATGTATTCTAGTATCCATATCAATAAAAACATTTTGTATTTTATTATATTTTTCTGCTAAGCAGAATCAATTCCCTAACTTTGCCCCCTCCCCCCGCCCTGTCATTCAAACCTTATAAGTGTCATTTCCTTGAAATCCATAAATAGGTTTTAGCTTTATTTTTGGGCTGTATAATTACTGTTTCACAGCCTAACTTAGAAAACGGTATTTCCTTAATTGTCCGGCACTAAAGTTAATTACGAAGTCATTACGGGGATCTTTGCGATGCTTGGTTTAGTTTTACTTAAGATGATGCTTCCCTGAAAATATCTTACCTCATAATTCAGTTTCGGGACAAACTTGTCTCTTATCAGATTTCCCGCACAATGTCTCTTTTCCTCCTCCTTCAAGCGACTATTTCATTTGTAAGATTTATCTCTACAGTTTTCTCTTGTCTTGTCCGACATCTTAAGTTTATCTGATTCAAAGGAAATGAAAATGTTTTGTAGTCAACTAAAGATGTCAGACAGTGAAACGGCGTTGCTTGTTGTAATTAAATGATAAAGAGGTTTGAAGAAAACTAGAGGAGATTATTCCAGATAACAGAAACACTAAGGTAATGGCCTTTAGCATTGTTTCATTATTTATATAGTTTATATAAATAAGAACATTGGGATCAGGGTACCTCGACACTCGCCTTTCCTGCACACTTGCTCTTAGAACTTAGAATAATACTATATATAGAAGGAGCACAGGACCGTAAACACAATGTAATTCCACTGATAACACGAAAGCCGGTTCACTGGTGCACCTAAGTAATGCTGCCAACCTGACAACAAAACATTATTTTAAATATTTGTCATAAATATCTATTAATGAAGCAAGATCGTAAAGAACAAATATAATCACTAATGACCCCAACCCTATTGTTTATGAAATATATGTGATGTTACTCAGCATATATTCAGAATAATGACTCAGCAAACCATTTTAAAAAATCAAATAACTTAAAATATTAAAAACTACACATTACAAATTGTAAAAATAAACATGAACAATTATGTATAGCTAATACGCGTATGAAATTTTAAATTTAATATCAGCATTAGTTGCGGTTTTATCGATTGACATGTGTACCATAATGTAAACATATCACGTGTTTTGACTAACACATTTAAAAATTCGTTTATATTGTGGCCCTATGCCACTTATTCATATTTACTTGTATAAATTAGTAATACGACAACTATTACACGGAGACGCGAGGGCTGCCAAGTGGCTCCTAGAGGCCATGCCACGGTGCCACGGAGCTGCCAAGTGGCTCCTAGAGGCCATGCCACGGTGCCACGGAGCTGCCAACAGGCCTCTTTATTTAGTTCCAAAGTAATTAATAAATGAAATTCCAGAATTATTTTTAGATGAAAAGCAGATATTACTGGGAATGAGAAATTACAGTAGATAAAAAATTGCGAACAAATTAAAGAAAAATAGTTTAATAAAGCAATTAAATAATGATTGAGAACAAATAAAGAATATCTAATAAAAGTACTACTATTCATTTTTGGGTCTCCAGTTAGTTCGTTATGAGACACTTGAAATCAAAGTTTAATATAGTTTTATTGTACATGACACAAATACCACCGTGCCAGGATCTGGTTTTAGGTTTATTTTATTGTCCTTAACATGTTATTTGTGTACATATATAAGGAGGCGGCACGGTGCTCGACTACGCGCAGGATAGCGGCGCATTAACAACCCCGCTCAAATATTAATTAATCTAATATTAATTGTTTTAGCAAAAACGCAAACATTTAATTAAACTGTCAGTAATTAGTTAAATGTAATTTAAGTTCGATTAGTTATTTTTAATTAATTGCAAATGAAATGCTTTCTAATGCTAGCTAGCTGATAGCCCATTTAGCCAATCTAGCTAGCAACCAGGAAATTTAATTAGCGGATAGCAAATCTAGCCAGGGAAAAGCTAATCTGGCTACAGTAGCCAGATTAGCTTTTGAACAAAGCTTCAAAAGCTTTTGACAACAACTTTTGAACCAAGTGATAAATTTATCAGTTCGTTGCATTCATGGTTTATATAACAGGTATAATCCCATGATATAAGTGAATTTTCATATATATTAGTCAAAAAATCTGATTTGGTTACATTATGTCAATAATAACATGTTTTGTTTGAAATATATATGTCAATTAATAAAACTAGAAGTAATACAGATAATAAAATAAAACTTCGTATTTTTTTTAAACATACATAGCAGCACATGCGTAAAAAAATTGCAGTCCAATCTAAACACTATATGAAGATTCGTGGTTTTTTCAAATGTTGCAGGAGTCATTTTTGTGGGTCAATGATATCACACATATTTCATAAACCATAGGGCTCGGGACAGTGTTAAAATAAAAATATTTTTATTATTTACACTGTATAAAGCATAATATATATTTGTAAAATCAATATCTTAAAAATAATTTAGTGATGTGAGGTCTCAGTGACTTGTGGACAGAGCTAGAGCGAGAGCACATTTCTCTAGTCAGATTAAAGGTAATATAAGAGTGCTCTACAAACATCTTCCCTTAATGATAATACTTTATTACACTATATTTTTATACAAGAGATCATATAGGCTTTACATAGATATAGTATAGGCAAGATAGAGAAAGTACTTTAATAGTTTACGAAGGCAGATCCTGATAATGCGTTTTTCTAGAACAGCGATTTTGTTTAAATCTACTTTTGCTGCAGCGCCTTACAACTCATAGTTGATTATGAACTCAGACCAAAGTATATGCAGATTGCTTTAAAAAGTTTTAACTATTTTTTTTTATTGTAAATATTTTTCTCATAATTTTAGATGAATGTGACATATCTTATCAACTTTTATACCTAGATATTTTATATTATTAACAGGAGACTCACCCCTGCTATCGCAGGAGATAGCAGGGCTACACTCATACACACACACACACTCACACACACACACACACACACACACACACACACACACACACACACACACACACACACACACACACACACACACACACACACACACACACACATATATTATATATATATATATATATATATATATATATATATATATATATATATATATATATATTTGTACATATTTGTGAGTATATTTGTTACATAACCAATATATTATGTATTTTTTCACACTTTCATACATCCGTGGACATGTATTCATGCGTATATATATATATGAAATCATGAGGACAATACATCGAAATCGAACGCGATACATCGTCTACGGTAAGAGTCGAGGAAAAATAAGAAAATTGTTTAAAACACACCTGTTACTAAATAGTAACCCAGGTTTAATATCTCGGGTATTATCTGGCATCTCACTCACACTAACCCAACACACTCACTAACACAAACACGACGGAACCTGCATATCAAGTAACTTGCCTTAGGGTTTTACATAAATAAATAAACCATAAAAATACCATTAAAGCCGCATTTATTTTCAATTACGGCTATCAAGCAGCCATTGCCTAATATCAAGTACTTTTCTCCTGTAATAGTTTTTCGGCTGTTTTATTCTAATGTCCAATATGTCCGGTAAGTCTGGATAGAATTGAATATATGTATTTTATCACTTATCAAGTATTCATTTACTTACAAATCTATTTCTTTTTTAACGAATTTCTTGAAGAAAAATCGCTATGAATGAGCGCAAGGGATGAAAATCCATTTTAGATTTTCGTGAGCATACAGACATCTTTAGTGTACAAATCCTTTCTCGATCTCTTCAGACTAAACATCCAAAGAGTACCAAATCTTTTTTTTATCTCACCTGACTATTAACATCCAAAATGTACCAAATCCTTTGTTGATGTTTCCATATATCATTGACACTTTATAGTATTCTTTCATGAACATGAACATGTAGCGTACACTTAGTCGTAAAGCGTGTTTATATAAATTCTAAGTTCTCAAATCAAGTTTAAGTGTATGCTTCCCAAGTTATGGTAAGCATAAATTGGGAATCATATGGAAACAGGTATGTTACTTTACGCAGACTTAACTTGTGTCTATAGATCTTGGGATTATGTTTTTCTAACTATTTTTCACAATTTTCAGGCTGTAATAGTGTTATTGTCGTTACGTTTCATTTTAACATGTATAGCAAATTCTCATTATACGGGTCGCTTCGCCCTTTTTTATCACACCACCACTGATTACCCCGTCCAGGATGATGTCCGATACCGCCACTGATTACCACGTCCAGGATGATGACCTGATACCACCACTGATTACCACGTCCAGGATGATGTCCGATACCGCCACTGATTACACGTCCAGGATGATGACCCGATACCGCCACTGATTACACATCCAGGATGATGTCCGATACCGCCACTGATTACACGTCCAGGATGATGACCCGATACCGCCACTGATTACCACGTCCAGGATGATGACTCGATACCGCCACTGATTACCACGTCCAGGATGGTGTCCGATACCATCACAAATTGCTCTAAAGAAGTATATTTAAAAGAAATTCACTCAGCGTGCCGACCCTAATATTTCATAACTTAAAGGACCATTTGTATTACAAATTAAATAAATAATTTACGTGGGTTAAAGTAGATTTTGTATTGGAACCCTAGAGCAGGTGATTCGAGGTGTAATTTGAAGCATTCATAGAATAATAGAAGCAGACCTTTAGAACACACGGAGCTGACTTAGGCAACATGGAAATACTGTATGTTATTAAACTCTAATGACCCGGCCAGAGTAGCGAACCATTAATATTTAAGTTCATTTAATTCAATATCTACGAGTCAACTGCTTATCTCGCTCCTATATCTCTGAGCAATGTATTCAAAGGGTTTCTTTGTAATGATAAACCTTTATGATAATTTTAGGAAATATTCAATTTGGCTTTTTACATTTTCTTTCCTATCGTAGAGAAAAAGTATTATGTTGAGTCTAAAATTTCTAATACTGGGCATTACTAGACATTTTACCGATAATTGTCTGTGAAACCCCACAATGCCGAGTTCATCTTGTCATTGGGCAGTTAAAAAAGTGGACTAAAGGTTCTCAAGTAAACAAAAAAATAAATAAATACTCTGCCAGGCATGACAAAAAGCTTCTTTGCCTACAATTTTTACTTTATAAATGTATGTGAATGGATGTCCACTCTCTCTCGTTAAAAAGAGAGAGAGAGTGAGAGAGTGGACATAAACACGCTAGCATAAACGACATTATTATATGCTACTCTATAATTAGGCCTCAATGTTTTGTCAGTTTTGCCATAACACTGACCACATTGGGCAGAAAAATAGGTCTGCGATTAGTAGATTGTCATATCTTTCATCCTTCTGCCCAAGAAATCATTACACGTGGAGGCAGGTGGACCTATAGGTTTAGTATAGACAAAAGCTATTTTAGTTCTAAAGTGGTAAATATACTCTTCCCAGGGCTCGAAACAAGCTGGATTTATAAGCACAAAGCGGCTAGCAAGGGTTTCAGTTCCAATTTTTTACTGATATTTATGTACTGAAATTGATTTCATAACATTCCTTAGACACCATGTTGTAGAGACAAGTGCTGGTAATTATGTATAATACCTGAAATATATTCGTACAATGAGCACCTGCTTTATGTAATGTTAAGATGAAGAATAATAAATTATTTATGTAATGATACATTAATAAACGAAACAGTAATGATACAATGAAACGAATTAGACAGAGGAGGGTTTAATTAGGCGCCTCTCATTATACCACAAGCGAAATTAACAGAATAATTTGCAATTTCATGGCCGCCGCTCCCACAGTCCAAACTACATCTGCCCAATTTTTCCCTTATACCTCTTCGCCGTCTTATAATAGTTTTAATTGGTTCCAGTTTTAAATTAGCAAAACTATCCGTTAATAATTTTGATATCAATTAAATTAACGAAGACTTCAGTCCTTTTTTATTAAAATTTATTCAAAATAAATTGACGAAGAGCTTTCGCCCAGGGATCCTGAGCTTCTTCAGTTCTTAAAATGACAAAATGAGAAAGTTTGAAAATTAATAAAATTTTGAATGTTTTTATGTCATGTGTCTAAGTTTCTTAGAAATTATTATCTAAAAAGTTAATAATTTTAGTTTTATTTATTAATGCCTTTGTTTCTGGCGCGGAGGACACTAGCCAGGGGATTTTTCTTCAAAATATACGCGCTTTCTTGCTTATCAATCCAATTTTTGCTCAAGGTTTCGATACATATTTCATAACCTGAGTTGTAACATCACAACTTGTTATTTATTTGTATCTAATTGTGAGAACAAAATGGAGCTTATTTATCTCATAGATTATAGAAATGGGCTCAATTGTGCTCATTTGAAACGCAATTGTTTTGCGCATTTTCTTTGAAAAATGAAATGACGAGTTGTGGCGTTACTACTTATACACTGTTATAACACGGTGGGGGCAGGGTTTCCTCCAGAGGTCATTATTATGGGAGAGGGGGGGGGAGGGAGGGGATAACATTTGCTTAATGTTACAAGCCAGTGACAAAGTTACAAATTATCCCTAGTTATAAATCAAATCAAGTAAAACTTTGCCCAAGGAAATATATTTTTACATTTATAAATTTATTTAAATAAAAGAAAGATTAAATTAGCAAAAGATAAATTACTTTTTTAAAAATATTTAAAATTGGACACAAATAAAAAAAATCCAATAATAATAAGCTGTTATTCATGGGTATATTGGGTTTACACAGAAAAAAATATTTTTTTGAATTTTCACCTCAATGTGCTAAATTTGCTCAAAGTTGATGGGGAAAAGTTGAGTAGAAATTGCGTTTCGATAAGCACACATCAACGTTAGCTATCAACAATATAACCTAATTAAAAACCCGTTATGGGCATAGCTCAATAAATAAAATAGCGGCATACTTTTTTTAAGCTTGCATACTAAAGAGGTCATTAAATACTATAGTAATGCGTTGCATCAAGAACTCACGTAAGAAGAATACATCAAACTAAAGTATTTATTGATAGACCCCTTTCGCTCGCTATAGATAGAGTAAATAGGGAAACATTAGCACGCTACTACTCTAAAGTATAAATTGATAAAAGTACTCGCTTCGCTTGCTAGTTTAAGTATCTTTAGAATTTTACATAATATTAAATTCTCGCTTCGCTCGCTAGATTACGTATCTTTAACATTTAACATAGTCAAATAGGCTTGAATCACTCGCTAGTTTGCTTATCCTTACTAATAATGCATAGTAAAAAATGCTCAGTCGCTAGAGTGAGCATGTTTTCAATATTAGACGGTGAGAAGGGCTCTAGCTACATTGAATGTATTAATTCAATGTGATAATTCTGCCTAGAAAAACAGGAGTTGCTTCGCTCGCTTAATCGCGTATTTATTATGATTAAAATAGTGCCCGCTTTATTCGTAAGATTGTGGTTATTAGTAGTAAACTGTACTCGCTTTGCTCGCTAAGTATCTAAATTGTATTATAATTGATCTTTATATTGTAAATATAAAATTAGTACAAACTTATTATTTTATAAAATTATGGCCGCCATGTTAATTTTTTTTGTATTTAGTATATAACATTTTTTTCTACTAATCAAGAGTATTTACTCTTCATTATCGTTAAATAGTACTAATCATACTATTTAACGATATATTATCGGTCCGCCATATTGAAATTATTTTTCAAATATTACCAAAAACTATACAGCTCTGATACAAGGTTAATTTTACTTGTATACAAGTATCTAAAGTATATTACAATATATCTTCATCTTGGCCGCAATAAAAATACAATACAATTATGGCCGCCATGTTGAAGTTTTCGTAATTTAGTATAAAGCATTTCTTGTTTTACTAATCAAGAGCTTTTCAACGATGTATTACTTGAGTTATTCCTTTAAATTTAATTTAAAGGAATTATTTATGCCGCCCATTTTATTTTTTTTTTTAATTTTCTCCATGAAACATATTCTATAAATAAATAAGAATTTTATTGTATAAGAATACAAAAATATTTGCATATAACAACAAGTCATTTTTTTTTAAATTAACACAAAGTTTATAAGTTTTAAGCTATAAATTAATTGGAGAATAAGCTTTTAATAATTATTGTTATATAAACATAATATACTAATTAAATATAAAAATTGAATCATTAAAAATTAAACAAAACTTAAGGCAAACAATTTACAAAGAAACCTAAAGCACTAAGTAATTAAACTCTATGGTATAAGGCTAAACATGGGAATGAAAAAAATAATTCTGGGAACAGACAAACTTGGCATTATTACTAAGCTGAAAATCACTGAGATGACTAGATAACTTATAACTTACAGACTCATTAGCTACTTTTTAAGTCTTATTAAAATTAAAACTTATTATTATTATTATTATTATTATTTTTTTTTAAATGATACATTATTTGAATTTTATTTCTTTAAATTGTGCAATGGAATATAAAGGATTTTCAAGAAGTAAATCTTTTATGCACCTCATTTATTTATATTTATCAAGAGTCCTTATATCTAGAGGCAGCAAGTTATAAAGTTGAAGACCTGATTGAATGGTATTATACTTAACAGTCTTAGTTAATCTAAATCTGTCAATAACATACAGACTAGTCTGTCTGGTAAAGTAAGAATAAATATTCTCGATGGTTGTTAGTGATGATCTTGCTTTGTGTATAAATGACAATATCTGATAACAGTAAAGGGAGTACAAAGTTAAAATTTTATTTGATTTAAAAAATGTTTTACATGATTGCCTGGGACTTAGTTTAAACATAACTCTAACTGCTCTTTTTTGTAAAATAAATAATCTGTTCACAGTAGGAGCGTTACCCCATATCATGATGCCATAATTTAGCAGACTAAAAAAATGGGCATAATACACTTTTTTTAAAGAATTTATAGACAAGGACAGAGAGACTTTCTATTTTTCTACTCTTTAAGAGCTTTAAAATGATATACAACTCGATTATCTGAAATGTAAGAACTCACTTACGTTCGTTCAATTATGTCTAGGCGGTAAACCCGAGGTCTTCAAAATCTGGGATTTTCTAGCGAAATATTATTTGTTAAAATTAAGTACGTACATATATCATGTTACAGTTGGGACGAGTGAATCCGATTATTTGGCGTTGAGATTACTAAAACAAAAGCTCTATTGTTAGCTTTTTTTTATTAAAGTTAGTACATATTAATTAAAAAATAACTATTTCCTCAAATTCAATATAATAATTTCATTTCAACCAAACAAAAAGTAGAGTGAGCAATTATAATATTATTAAAATATTATAATTAAAAAGTTGAAATACATCGATGACACATAAATTATCACACGTGATAAGAGTTATTTTCCGCCGGACCTTGAGTTTACTAAAAAAAACTGTGAAGCGTTTTTGCAATAGAATAAAGCAGCTAGGAGTCTGAAAATTAAAAGTACGTTAAGCAACAAATAATAACTACGAAAAATTCTAAATAAATCCGCTGTGGTGCGGTCTTGCCTTGAACAACACGCCCTAACAACGAAGGTACATTTTAAAAAATAATTAAAAATAATCGAAACACTCAAAAAATGTAAGTGCTGTTAATCATTAAATGTAGTATACTTTTAAATGCAAATATATTTGGCAAACATGAATCTTCCTCATTCCTTGCTGTGGATTGTCACAGAGGTTTATATGTAGTGACCTGACAGAGTTAATATGTGAAGTAGATATATGTACCTCACGTGTCAACTCTGTGAGGTAACATTTCTATTTATCATAGATTTACTTACTTTTAAATGACTCAAAATAAATTAATTTTGCCCAAAAATGATAATTTACTGGACAGGTAAACTGGACCTTACGCTTGAAATCTGTGCCATGTTACAGATATCATTAACAGAGAGAGAGAGAAAATAAATTGACAAATATTTTCATACCATATTGATACCATCCCCCCCCCTCCTATACAGACGCTGAAGGTGTTTAGAACTAACAAGCGTTATTTCGTTTTATGCAAATTCACTAAAACATTTCAGAATATCTTAAAAACGTCTAAAACTGATAATTTAGGAGAAATATTGGCTTCAGGTTGTTAGGCTGAACACAATTACTTTCCTATATATGTACCTGTACTACCTACGACAGGTGGTTAGGAAATGGCATTCCTGTACCATGCTTAGGCTGGGTTTCCATGCCTTTATTTTTAAGAGAAACAATGCATTGTTTTAATAAAGTATATAATATCTGTCTGAAAATATAATACAGAGCTAGGGAGGCAATTCACCCTATTAAAAATTAACTTGTTTTCATTGGTTATTATAAGTGAGCCAATTAGGCACAAGCTATACTTTAAGTACGTCTATACATTTCTTATTAGGCATTCTACTACAACGAAACTGCTTTGTCTAATTACATTGATAATTTGATCCAATTATTGTATTACACAAACGCAGGCACACACATACACACCAACACACACAGCCTTTGTTCAAGGACCCATATCTAAAAAGAAACTGATACAATTAGATACGAACTATTTTTCTTCGTAATTAAAAATAAAAAAAATACTGAACTTTTATTGGCTCTCATTTGATAAGTAACGAACCAATTAAAACGAAACTTTAAAAAATATAAAATTAAAGAGAAGTATACAAGAAACAATTATGATTAATTAATTTTCAAGATAATTTGTTCTTAGAGCGGTTATATTTCTTCCTCACGTCGAAGAAGAAAAAAGCATTGCAATCTCTAGGTAATGCGTTCGTCAATTTTCTTGAATTGAAAAGTGCTTTCCAACCCAACACATAAATATAACAGGGGCTTGGGCTCTATATATATACATACATACTTATAAATATATATATATATATATATATATATATATATAATATATATATATATATATATATATAATTAAAATATATATATATATAATAAATTATTTACAACTGGCAATGATTGCTATGATTTAATTTCAACAAATGTTTTGTTTTGGAACAGTGAGGACCGAGACACGAGTAACTCAGGTATCAGATGGCAGATAATCCATTAGAACATTTCCAGCTTTTTCAGTAATATAAGTAAAAGCTAAAAACATTGTTAATACAACATTCATTGTAATCTGTAAATTATGGAAACATCTTTAAATGAATATCCAATAGAAAAAGAGGCTTGCGAGCTATTTTCATTTACATAATGGCTACCGACAGGAAAACTAAAATAAACTTTATTTAGAAGTTGTTTTCTTCTCTCCGACTTATTCTCTAGTTTCCTTTCCAATGCTTTTTCTACAATGTTTCTGTACTTTTGATAATACTTATAAGTAAGTGTATGCCCTTATAATGTCATAATACTTAAACAAAAGAGGAAACTACATCGATCTCTCTGCGCTGAACCTCAGAATAAAGTATTGGAGCAATGGTTGAGTGTGATGAAACGCAACCATCCCTGAGAATCTTCTGAGAACGCTTCGAGTGGTATTACTTATTTGGTATTAAGTATTTTGATGAAGTTCTAGGATGATACAACTTAAGGTTGAAGCCTTTCGGAATCAAATTATACTTGGCAGCTTACTTTGTATTAATTGTATGCTAAGCATCAACTCCCTAGCATACACACCTACATCTACACACCGCGGGAGTGTATGCGTGACACAGCATAATGAACCACTCAGAATGTATTACAACTGCCAAAAACGGAAACTCCATACCTCATCTTACTATAACTATAACTGTTCAAATATTACCCAAAATGCAAACAAAAATTTCTAATTTACACCCTAAAATGCTCAAAAACCTAAAATCGCATGTTTTACCGTTTTATCAAGTTTAATATACAGGCAGATTTAATAATCAGACATATTCTATGAGACCATAGGTAATTTAAAGTTGTTCTAGAGAAAGAGCAGCACATCTCTCATATATAACTTCACTTGTTACTTTTTCGTACCTACTGTCCAAAAAATCCAAAACCTAGGTTTTATTATAAGTAAATCAATCTTGCGGGTCAACCCTTTGGTGCTCGAGGGTCAGGAAATTTGCAATGGGCTCTTGGAATATCACTTTCCAATACAATGTTCATACACGGGGTTTGCTCTAAGGTTAAGGAGGGAGGGGCAGAGAGGGAAGACCTAGACCACTGGGGTTTTTTTTTTATAAGGACGAGGATCTGGTAAGGGTTGAGCCCTAGTAAAAGAGGCTTTAACCCAACTAGTAGTGAACCTTTTTGTCCAATAAGTACTGCATTAACCCGTTCGTGCTGTACCTGGGTTAAACACTAGTATTATAATGTGTTGTAGAGTTTTTAATGTCATTATGATAAACATTATTTATCAAAGACTCGTGCCTCCGCAACCGCAACAGTTCATATCACCGACACGACGCAATTTCTTGGCGCAACAATAGCGGTTGAATTAATGAACATTGTATATAGTTATGTAACAAAATTTGTGTAAAATATTTATTTCCGGATAATGAAATCGTTGCAGCTCGGAAGCTGGTTTGTTTAAATCAAAGGGTTGAAATTATCAAAGTTTGAACATTAAAATAAACAAAAGAAAATATAACAACGGAGTTATAATATTTGCATAATGGGCAGCTAATGGTTTCGTGTCGGAATAATACAGCCTTACTTCTCTCATTGGTTTCAGACTCTCAGTGTAAATGCCTCGGTCGTATCCCTGTATAAATTACTTTGTATCTTCAAACTTTATAATAAGCTTGATTCAATAAAATTCTGACGCGGTGGTCCGCATGTCGGCAGAATTTCCTCTGGAATGCGTGTTTCCGTGCTAAACAATCCATTCCTCGCTTAAGGATCCAATTTATGCTTTATAACTTGAGCAGTTACTCAATTATCAAGCACTACTAGTAACTTATTTTTTCTGTATTTTTTAATGAAAATGCGCATAATTATCCTGTTGGTTATCCGAAATTATGCCTCTAAAATTGGCAGTTTTTTACCATTATTTGCACTGGTTTAATGCTCAGTTGGTTTCTTTAAAGGTTTAGCGCATTCCTTTGAAAAATACAAAAAAATTGAGTGACGAGTTGTGCTTGATGCTGGACGGATATTCAAATTAGGGGTACGACAGCCTTGTAGTAATAATTATTGTAACAAGCTGATTTTCACCTGCCTTGCACTTTTAGTTTATTTATTGTTAATTCATTTTAATTACTTACTAAAACAATAAATTACAACAATCACATTTATTTTGTAAAATTTGTGTATAATTTTGATGTTACCATTATTAATGTAACTGATAGATAAAAAGTTCAACTTCTATGTAATATCAACAATCAATTATATATATATATATATATATGTATAATAATATATATATATATATATAATTATATATTTATAAAAAATTATATAAAATGATATATCTATATATATAAATTATATATTATATAATTTAAGATGGAAGAGGATCCTAATGGAAATCCAGTTGTAGGACTCATAACCGGTTGCCTGAGTCCAAGCCCGCAAGACTTATTTAGCTACACATTGACTATACATAACTACACATTGACGCATTTCTGCGGAAATGCGCAGGTTGCATAAAACTGTACAGCAGTTTTAACTCTTTTTGCGCTAATTAAAAACTTGCTTTTTGCTGAAAAAATTTAGTTCATTTCCAGCAAGTATGCGTTACATACACAACTTTATAAAACGTTAAAACTTACAAAGAAGACAAATTAAAAATAAAAACTCAAGTTATGTATCGTTGGTTAGCTTATAATTAGAAGAAAAAAATCTAATAAATTCAACATTTATATTAAATAATTTTTTCCTAATGTTATATTTACGAGGTAATGATGCAGCACATTACTAGAAGTATTATACAGGAAAACTTCATCAATGTCCCATAGTGTCACAGTTTCGTAACAATGATTAATGAAAGGTATAATAATGGTCAGGAAAGATGTTGAAACAGTACTGTTTGTTTTAGACTTTAAAGGAAAGCACGCTAGTCTTCCTTGATTACGGGTTATTTTCTTCTAACAGCACCAGCCTAATTTTCCTAAAGCAACTTCAACTGACAGAACTATGTCGTGCTAAGTGGCTGTTAAGCCAACTTAGTGTTTACAATTCTTAACTTATAATTTACTTTAGCAGTATTATTGTTGTGCAATAAGAATCGGAATAAAGCTTTTGAGTATCGAACATGTAAAGCATTTATTTTTATTATAGCGTATAGTGAGAGGCAATTATGCAAGTTAAAATGCTCATATGTGCAGCAGAAGTCCATTGCAACGATAAGTAGAATACTCCTTCAATACTTTAAGTATACTAAATCCACAATGCACAACTGCAATGCCTTTGTAAGCGCGGGGACACTTCAGGCAACTTATGGTATAAACATTTCTCTCTGCGGGCTTGCGGGCTGTTGAGTACCCGTGATGATTGGCTTTGACACATCACGAGATGTTATATAATGGCGGTAATACGGGAGGTAGGAAAAAAGATAATAAGTGATAAACCATTGGGAAAAGTAAAGCAGCGCTCATGGCAGTCACATAGACTGGCAGTGTGCCATAAATCTGATTAAAATAATCCATAACTATAATGAACCTAGTTTTACATAAAATGTGGCATAAATATTTGAATTTCTGTTCCATATTGGTTTGAATATTGCCATTATGTAGGTTGAATATTGCCACTATGTAGGTTATGAGGTTTGAATATTGCCACTGTGTAGGTGAATATTGCCACTATGTAGGTTTATGCCATATGTAGGTTTGAATATGCCACTATGTAGGTTTGAATATTGGTAGGTTTGAATATTGCCACTATGAAGGTTTGAATATTGCCACATGAGTTGAATATTGCCACTATGTAGTTAATATGCCACATGTAGTTGAATATTGCCACCTGTGTTTGAATATTGCCACTGTGTAGTTGAATAGCCACTGTGTAGTGAAATTGCCACTGTGTAGTTGTGTGTAATATTGCACTTGTAGTTTGAATATTGCACACCAACTGTTTGTAATATTGCCACTAGTAGGTTGAATATTGCCACTAGTGTAGGCCACTATTAGGTTTGAAATTGCACTATTAGGTTGAATATTGCCACTGTAGTTTGAATATTGCCACAATGTAGGGTTTGAATATTGCCACTATGTAGGTTTGAATATTGCCACTATGTAGGTTTGAATATTGCCACTATGTAGGTTTGAATATTGCCACTATGTAGGTTTGAATATTGCCACTATGTAGGTTGAATTTTGCCACTAAGGTTTGAGGTTTGAATATTGCCACTATGTTTTAATATGTGCTACCTTTGAATATTGCCACCTATGGTTTGAGCCTATTAGTTGAAATTGCCACTATGTAGGGTTTGAATACCACCTCCTCTCGCTGTCAAGCGAACCCCTAAAGTGTTGATGGTATTTTTTCTCATCTACTACCGCAGGTATACAGGAAAAAGTATTACGTTCACCCTAAACTGAGATTTCAACATAATTTTCTTTTTCAGGTACTTTGTGACGGTCTAGTGGTTTTCATCTCGCTGTCTCCCTGTTTGAGGGTGTGGGTCTCTGCGTCACGCATAACTCTCTCCGTCTTCACGCTAGTCAGATGAAACTTGACACAATAATTAGACATTAGGTATTCTTGTGCTGCTCGGAAAATAATTATTTTTAAACCAGAAAACGTTTTTTTGCTCGGTCATCTAAAATTAAAAACAAACTCGTTAATTATGGAAAATTTGAGCACTGTAGATGAAATTTTACAAAAATTGACCTCCTATGAAATTCACTAAATTTCATTTTGATACCACACTCCCATTTTTCAAGTATAGACTCTTAAATGTTCAAACTTTTTTGACGAAAACAATCTGAATAGGCTGGTGTCTGGTCAGACACCAGCCTTTGGACAAATCTATCTCGTCTGTCTCGTAGCTTCTTTACTTCCCTTTCACCGGCACTGATGATGAACTGTTAGTTTGAAAGTCAGCTCTGTCAATAAATATACACTAAGTGGAGTGACATCTTTCTTTTTTTCCTATTTGGAAACTCCAAAATTCATCTTACTATCAATTTACTGAACTAGAGAAAATTTTTGAAAGTCTTGTACCATATATTCTTCTTTTTTTAAGGATTTAGTATTGATACCTCAAATTGTGCACCCTGTGTATAGCCATGAATGGAACCCTATTTTATTATGGGAAGTTATTATTGTTACTTATGAGCAATTTTAAATATTAAAACAAAATACTTATTATTTTGTTAATTTAATATTTCTCTAATTTAAATAGAAACCAATGTGATGAGGAAAAGTTCCGAGGAACCCGGTACCCGATTTTTTCCTTATATATTCCTTCCCATTTATATTCGCTGTACCTCGACCATAACCCCTACAAATTTTATTGTCTGCTAAACTTACATTACAGTTGTGCATGTTAAGCATAATCTATACTGTTTTATTAAGGGGCTACGTTTTAGTATAAATTGATCGGTATATTAATGAAATAAGTTTTTTTCCATTTCACTTAGATTTGTTATTAAACTATTAAAAGGTTTTTTGCAGACCCGAAAAAGCGTTAGAAAGTTTATAAATAAGAATGAGAATCATCTGGAAGTGGATATCCCCACGAAACAATAATTTATTTCAGAGCTTTTTACCAACTATGAGGCCATCATCGGTGCCATAAACACGCCACTGATGCCTCACTAGTTGACAGACTCATAGTTAAAAAGAAGCAATGTTTAATTCTTAAATCTATGGCCAAAGAAAGACACTAAAAGACTCAGGAAAAGATTGGGTAAAAGTTCATTATTTTCAAATAAAATTTAAAAAAATATATATTTCTCGGTATACTTTTGAAAAAAATCAGTTTAAAAAAAAATATTTCATTAAATTTAATTCCTACTTTAATCATGCTTGTATAAACATGGATAAGAACTTTAGTCGGCTATTCCCCTCGAATTTATCCTAAAATAAATTATATTAGAATCCGTGGGCTAGGAGAACCAAGAAATTTAAATAATAATGATTGCAAGATTAATAATTTCATTGACAAAGCATCAAATTCTTCTAATCAAAATACAGGAACTGATTTTTAACTCAACTACATGAGCAAATTCAATTCAATTGATACTGTTGCATCTGCAGAGACCTTAGAAAGTACTCTTTGAAGAATCAGACATTGCTCAAATTATTTTTTAAGCTGAAGGATTATCTATACAGAAATAAAACTTTAAAGAAATCTGTTTCGTAGACCGTACACTTATGGAGAGAAACACACTGTCAAAAATTGCAAAATGAAATTAAAGAATCCGGCCAAGACAAGTTAACTATAAAATATAGATACGGGAATAGATATAAAAAAGTTATTTAAAAAAAAATCAAAAAGCAAGTCTTATCGACAACTGCGACATAACAATGTTATATCAAAACGTGTGTGGTCTGAGATCTAGGTTGCCCCTGCTGAATGCCTCTAGTATGTCTCATACTATCAGTTATATTTCTTGGTAATTGAAAGTGTTATGAGTATGAAGTCTGATATTTTGGTAGAAGAGTAACAGACCAACAGTAAGAGATTAGAAGAGAAAGAACATCATCACAATACGCATAGTAAACAAACGACAAAAAAGCTTACACGACAAACGACAAGACGGCGAGCGACGAGGTTACAAACAGGAAATATATAACCTTAAAAATATAAGAAAATATATATAGAATATATAGATATATAGAAGGAATAATAGAATATATAGAAGGAAAATATATAAGTTATATACTTGTATATAATAGACGCCACCAAATTTTGGTGGTTATCTTATCTTTTTTTTCTTCTTTTTAAAACTAAATATGCAGACAGAGCTATCATTTAACTTTTTTAAATTTGTTTTTGGTGTGCCATTGGTATTATCACATTTACTCCTTAACTGAAACCGGGCTGAATTTAAATATATATGATGGGAACTGGGTCTTAAAAATTTTAACATATACAGACTTGATAGAAATACTTAATAGCTTAAAGTCAGACAGATGAGATGTGATGCTTGCATAGAAAGTTAACGTTAAGCTAACGTGCATAGTCATTGCAATATGATGTTGAACACATATTTATTCATACTACAATAAATAACAAATCCACAATATTTCGGAGCACATATATTTATCCAAACTTTAAGCTCGATACTTATATTCATCAGGTTGACAAAATAAATAGAATTATCCAAATTTATCCTGATGCAGAGCTAATATTAACTGGCGACAACAACCTACCTAATCTAAATTGGTCTCTAGATGGACCATACCAAGGGAGAATTATGTCTGATAATGAACAAAGTATCATACTCGATTTTATGAGCTTTAATAATCCTACCCAATTCAACGCCATCGATAATCATAAAAAAGAATCTTGGACCAATAATAACTACTGTTGAGCAGGCTCCAAAAGAATTAGTTCAGCAAGATAGACACCATCCATGCTTAAAAATTAGTGGAATATCAAGAGACTTCAGTCATATCCAATACTCTGATAACTTTAACAACTTCAAAAAGGCTGATATGGCAGCTTTAAATTCTTACCTCAAATCTATAGACTGGCAGGCTGAGTTATTTCCTAACAAGATAGTGGATATGAAGACAGCTCTGGACAAGTTCTACAGTATCATGTATGATAGTTTTAGTAAATGTGTACCTGTGATAAAAATTAAATTAGATAACCATACTTAAAATATATCCTGAGTGGTACACACCTGACTTGATCTCTTTACAATTTGAAAAAAAATCTTGCTCATAATATTTATAAAGCTACTTGTGGTTCAACGTGTGGTTATTCCAAATTTTCAAGTATTAGATCGGATTTTATTAGAATGAGAGGAAAATGTTATAGACAACACATTCAGAGTATTGAGGACTCTATTGTAATTAAGCAAAGCAACTCTGGAAGTACAGTCATTCTTTAAAATCAGATTCTAGTGGTAAAACTGGTCAAGTATTTTATACTTAACCAGTTTTATATTTTAAACATACCAACTCACTGAAACAAGTAGCAGATCTCTTTGCAGATTTTTTTTCGTCAGTTTACCTTGACTATGATGATGATATGGTTGATGTTATTTATACTGACTATGCTAAAGCTTTCGATAAAGTTGATTAAATTTATTGATATTGAAGTTGAAACAAATAGGAATTATTGGATGTCTTCTCGACTTGTTTACAAGCTACCTTATTAGGCGCTACTTACCTCTCAAAATCAAATCACACTTCTCTTATATTTTTATAGCCCCATCAGGAGTACTCCAAGGGTCCCATCTAGGTCCAGTCTTCTTTCTTATATTTATCAATGACTTGCAATGAATTCCCCAATACCTAGAATTCAAAGATCTGCTAACACTGTCTCCAAAATAAATTTACTTCATATATCACCATATGCAATTAATAAAGACATTAAATTAGCAAGACTAATGGACTAAGAAGGGGATTCTTCTATTCTTCATTCATATGATTCTATACTATTATTTCATACATATTGGAAAAAATACTATTTACTTATTTTATTTTTCTTATTTATTTTAGTGGCCTCTTTCTTCATAATTTAGGCACTTATCAGGAGGAAAACTACTTCTTAAGTAGAATTGAACTGTTCTGCAAATTTTAACTAACCTCAATTTATATTTTACTGATTTTTTATTTCTAAACATAAAACTGTTTTTATGTAAAAGATTAGATTAGACTTAAATTAGAGTGCCTGTATAATCCTGATTATACAGGCACTCTAACTTAAATAGGAAGGCATTTTCTCTCCTTATTTATATCTCTTTCTTGTTTCTTATTAATTTATTTTAATTCTAAAAATATAACTTTTTAAGTGAAGTAATAAAGCAGTACTAACAATTTACTAATTAAAATGTAATTTTTCTAATTTTTTTTCAACTAGTTAATTAAGATAGTTATTTTTTGTATTTTTTTTAAATTTTATTAAGACAGAATTTTTCTATTTGAATCAGTTTTTCTCCTTTTATTCAAGTTCAAACTAATAATGTGTAATGATTATTGATGCGAAAAACTCTTTTTATTTGTTTTTTTCTACTTCAATTTTCTAGATTTAATAAAATTTAATATTATATATGTTTTTATAAAATTTATAATTTAGCTACAGCGCGTATGTTGATGACACATTTCCTAATTTTTATATGTGTGTGAGTATGTATGTGAATATAAAAGTGTATGTATATATGTACTTTTATAAACTTTTTTTTTCTGAAGCATGTTGCTTTATCATATATAAAATATAAGAGTTTTTTTAAGAAGAAATTCGAAAGAAATACTTTATTTTACATCCACCAATGTGGGTATAGATCTAAAATTAGCTGATAATGGTTTTATTCAAATTTAGAAAATTGTGATTTGTTGCACAAAGTTGTATCTTCTAATACCTTTGACTGCGACATGATAAAAAAAGCAAATTATAGTATTTTGAATTTGACAAAATGTCTACCAATTTTTATTGTTTCATATCTATCTGAGTGGTTCAATATCTTGATTTGGGTTAAAAAAAAGTCTTCTTATCTCAAAATTTCACATGTGGTCAGACAAGGGTCAACATTAGACCCACCATTGCTTGTAATTTTTATCAATATGATGCCCCAGCCCTAGGTGGTAAACTGTAAGGAAATTTTCATTTGCAGATAATGTTTTGCATTATTTCAATTATCCTATTAAAATGAAAATATTAAGTTTTACAATTTTAGTAACATTATATTAAAGAATATTTTTACCTAAAAAATATTCACAAATTATAAAAAAAAAACTCTACACTACATTACCTAAATATTTAATTAAATTAGCACATCTCATTATTAATATTTTAGTGTGGAATAAAAACAAAATAAAAACTGCTTACTAGTCATTTTTTAATGTCTTGTTCATTGCAACATGTTGCCACTTATTTATTTACCTAGATGCTACAACAAATTAGGTTCACAATATTTTTTTTTGGATCACAGGTCAAAAAGGTTGAGAACTGCTGTTCTCTAAAGCAGGAATAGGCACAAACTTTAGAGCTCCGTGGACCCTCTAAAATCCTTCCACAGACTCCCAGGGGTCCGCATACCACGTTTTGCGTAACCCTGCCATACTGTATGTTAGTCCTCCTTAAGTTTAAGGCTACGCTAAACCTGCACTCTGTTTCCACCCATCAAAATGAATAGCTACACCACTGACTAAATTTATAATGAATTAATTTATTTTACAATGATACATAAAAACCTTACCAACTAATGGTTACTTTTTCTTATTTATTAATTAATAATAAATTACAATTAATTCATACTTACGATTCAAATTTCAACACCAATATTTTTTACAAAACCATTTCAAAATTATAAAAATTAGAGAAACTAAATTCAATATAAGGAACTATGTCAACCAACTGTTTTATGCAGTAAACATTTGTCCTCTCTTAACATCCGTGCATACAGCAATTGCTGCAAAGAACGGGAACAATTACACGCACTGAACAATTACATGTACTGAACAGTATCATGTACTGAACAATTAAATGTACTAAACAACAGCATGCTACTGATTCCATGCAAGTATAAATTACATGCAAGACATCATCAAGCTACAAATTTTAAAAACTAACTAAACGAGCTAAGTTGACATAATACAAATTTAATTTCAAATTTTTAGAAATTATAAATCTTTCAGTACTTTAAATATATTTTCAGTAGTTTTAATTTGAATTGTAACAAAATAAATGTAATAAAAAAATATAAAAAAATCAATAAATAATTTTTAATAGTATAAAAATCTGATACATTTATAAATAATAATGGCACTTAGTATTTTAATATGGCACAATGGGCAAATATAGGACGAGTGGAAAATGTGGCACATTTTTAAATAATTTATCAAGTGGTTTAAACCTTTTGTGGATTATGGAGAGAAACAAGAGCCGAAAAGTTCAACAACATTGCTTGGGTCAAAGAAAGACTTATGCCAGTCTTAGACATGTCTTATGGCACGTCATAGACATGTCTTATGGCACATCATAGACATATGTCTTCCTCACACTTATATAATTTTCTAAAATAACACCTTGAGTATTTCAAGTAATGAAAATATTCATTATCTCCAGATAGTATATAGTAAAGTTTATTGACTAGTTTTTAGGGAATAAAGAAGCTATTTTGACTCCCTAGGGAGTAAAAGTTAATTACTTTTTCAGGATTAGACCTCCCAAGTCTTATGAGTGATAAGGCTGTGATTTTAATTTTATTAAGTGAGCAGATCCCCCAAAATTTATAAGGGACCCAAATATTTTTGACTGGCTTAAAATTTGATTTAGGTCTAAAGAAGTCATTTAGAACAATTAAAAAAATGGGGGATGGAACCCCTCAAAATTTATTAAAGGGACCCGACCATAAAAATGTATGGTCAAAACTAGTTTTAGGTAAAAAGAAGTCGTTGGAAACAATAATAAAACTCTTCTAGAGGGGGAACTATTCAAAAATTATAGAGGTATCTTATATGGAATATTCAAAAACAATAATACCATAAAAATATAAGAAAAAATGTATAGAGCATTAGTTATATTACATCTGCCTCTGGGGATAATATTTTGTTTGCAACTTGGGGATAAAATCATTATTTGCAATAATTACCTTTTTCACTTTGCCTTGGGAGTCAATTATCAAATGTCCTTCGGATTTGCCTCAGTAATTTAATATACGACTCTCTCGGGCTTTCACCTAGGATTAACTTATAGCAAGGGAATTAAGGACATTTTCAACTCCCATGGTGCATAAATGAATAAAAACCCTAAAAACTCTGTGTAACAACATATGAGAGGATAGTTAATCAAGTTATGTGGACTTCGCCATAGAGAATGCAAAAACTCTACTTTTGCCAGCCTTCTCAAGGTATTTTTATACTGAATCAATTATTGGATTAGAGATAAACATAATCAAAAGGTCAATTTGAACAGCAATTGAATATTACTTTTCAAATATGCCTTGAAAAAGGATCCGTGAGATATGAAAGCTGGGAAAGTAGAGTTTTTACATTATCTACGGCCAAATCCTCATAGCTTAACTATCTATACAGCAACAAGTGCCGCACAGATTTTATGTTTGTAATGCCACATATATAGTGTAGCCATAGAGCTACACTTCCATAATATAGATTCCTTATATTCCTGGTGTTGTAAGTTTCATTTAACAAATTTAACCTGAGCTAACCGGCTTTTCATTTTAAAAAAACACAAATAATCAAAATACTCAAAATAATATCATGGTTAACAATTTTCAAACATTATGAAATACGATTAGCCTCCAAATAATAGTATTTAATAAATTTAGAAGAAACTCAAATCCAACTATTATATTTTTAAAACTTTATTACGACCTACAAATAATTTAAAGGTAGAATTGTCTTACATTTTAAAATTACAACTAGAATTAAGAACAAATATTTGACTATAAAACAATGAATGCATTTTCTAAAAACTTTTGATGTCTCAGACTTGTCATTTTAACATTAAATGCAAGTCATCAACAAAATATTTGTACAATAGGCTAACAAAGAGATCTTTGGTTTTGTGATGAGATTAAAATGGCATTAAGAAATTGGCTGTATAACGGCTAGTTAAACTTGCAAATAAAAAAATGCAAAGTAAATAAAAAATTAATTTGGTTCCATCAATTAAGCGTGCTTTTGCAGTAAAATACGCCTAGGTCAATGAAACCGCTGTGCTTCAGCAGTCATATTAACCTTGATCAATAAATCTGCTGGGCTTCAACAATATAGTCAACCATATAATATAGGGTTGTTGTCACAACTTATTTATTTCATGTTTTGTTCAAATTTTCCCGTTGAAGTCAAATCACTGGCATATTTCTATTTTATTCAAAAGTCACTACACCAAGTGACATTAGCTACTCTAAACATATTTTTTACACTCATTGATCAACCAGTGACCTCACAAGTCAACCAGTGACCTCTCAAGTCAACCAGTGACCTCACAAGTCAACCAGTGACCTCACAAGTCAACCAGTGACCTCTCAAGGCAACCAGTGACCTCTCAAGGCAACCAGTGACCTCACAAGTCAAACAGTGACCTCACAAGTCAACCATTGGTAAACTTATTGCCATTCTAATCCCTTTTAATTTGTCTATTTTTCTTTAAACTCTAAAAAATAGGTTTCATGGTGGGTGGACTTGATTTTCTTCTAATTTTATCATTGGATTCAGGAGGACAGTGGTTAGTAGAGAAAGATTTCCTATCCGGCCTATTAGATGAATTAATTACGTTATTAAATAACTGGACGGTTTTGGCAACTGTTGAAGGCTTTTCGGGCCTGATATATGCTTCTGATTTTGTTAAGGAATAGTCGGGTTGAAGCGAAGTGGATGAATTTTCAGAACATTTACTAGCTAAAGATGAATTAGAACTGCACCTAGATAATTTGTTTAGTTCTGATTGGTTATGGGGTTCTAAAAGATCCTTATCTGGCAAAGTTAAGATTTCGTTCAATCTAGCGTTAACCGAACTCAAATCGGATTTGGAACCATTTAGGGATTCGTCTGTGTTGTCCAAATCAAAATTCGGGGGAGGGTTCAGCCCAGTTTTCTTCCTTGGCATGCGTTTCTTCCTGGATGTGATTTTGATGTCAGGTATGAAGAGTCTCAGGGCGTTAGGACCTGTAGGGAACTTGTAACTGTCTACATTGTCTTTAGTCTCGGAATTCATGGTGACTTCCAGACTAGTTTTAGTGACTATTTCCTGGTGCTTGTTATAAGCCGAGACTAATTGCTTAACTGTAAACCTAGGCTCGTCTTCCTCAGTAGATTCTTTCCCTGTGCTACAAAAGTCATCTGAAATGTCGGAATCAGTCGTGCTTTCAGTGACCGATAGAGTATCAGAATTACTAACTTCCGGTGATTGTGGGCCTTCGAAATTAGCCAAATTTACATTTAAAATAGGCTTTTCTAACCTACCTACTTGGTCAGTATTCACTTTATCATCAGTTTGTTGGAATCTATTAGATACTTCTAAATTTCTGATAGGTTGGATTTCATCACTCAATGGTTTTTCGTTAACTTGCAACACTGGGATACTATCGCTATAAATGCCATTATTATTTGTTTCTTCGTTGCCGTTTAATTCGTTCTTGTCCATGTACTTCTTGTACTCGTCGACAATACTTACGACTGAAGAGGCTAAAGAATCAGTGGATAAGTTATCGGAAACTTGGTCTGATAAATTACGTAAGACAAATGGTAAAGGTTTATCGTCTTCTTGGTGAAGGTTTACTAAACTTTTGTATAAATTAAGAACTTCGTGCGATTTGGAGAGAGTTCGCAATCCGTAGAGCTTTTCACGCGAACGAGTTAGATTTGCATGCTGTTCTGCCATGACGCGTTCGCGGGATTTAGACACTAAGGACATCTGTGATTCACACAGACGACGCGTCTTGTTTACTTGTTGTAGTAGAGTTGATTTTCTTAAGCTCGAATCTTTCTGGAGAGTCTTCTGTTGAGAGATGACTTTCTCAAAGAGAGCTTCTCTACTCTTAGAGAGATAGTTACGGAGACCGTGAGCCGATGGAGGACAGGAAGAGCAGCCGACTCGTCGTGGCTCGCCGCAGTCCGGCTTACAAGTCTGTCTTACTTTGGCAGCGCGGCGGTGCTTAGCCAACCAGGGATGCTTCAGGCATTCTTTGGCACTCATACGTTCGCTACAACAGATCAAGAATATAAATTAGGCATGGTCATAAAATCCATAGTCTTCATGATTTAACTGAACAAGGTGATGACTTTATAGGAAACATCCGCAGTCATCTTAATACAATGACGCACTAGACAGACTAGACATGCAATAAACAACAGATGCCTATATAGATATCTGTCTAATAGACATTAACATGTCTATTAGTACCCGCTCATGACAATGCAAAATAGTTCCAATGTAATAAATGCTACAGATTAGATCTTGTAGTAGAAATGGAAACCATAGCCATGAGTTCCTTATTCTGTTACAATACTTTTAAGCACTCCAGCTAAGGCTTTGTATATAAATGCTCTAAGTAAGATATAAATAAAGAAGATATTTATGCAGCTGAGGGCTTAGCCAATCACATTAATGACGGCTGGCTATACTAAACCAGCCAAGTTCTTAAGTGCAAAAGCACTCATATTTGGCACTTCTTAGCAGTATTTACACTTGACATTTCTTTCGATGTCCTGAAAGTAGAACATGTTTTAACAAGCTACCTAATAAAGTGCGGCAACTACCAACAAAATATATACAATCTAACCACAAACAAATTCTTCTATCTAAAGCAAACAAATCCATATCTTTTTAGTGTCATTTACTTGATTTAATTGGTTACATTTGACTATTGTGAAACTACCACAATGGTTGTAACATCAGTAAAATAAAATAAATAAAAACATATTAGTACCGCATTACCTTGGTTTGCGTTTGAGTAGTTTGGCGACAAAGTCCTTGGCTTCAGGAGAAATATCCTCAAACAGCTCGTCCGGGAAATCAACCTGAGCTCTGCTGATGTTAAGAAACGTCTCCTGGTCGGTTTCTCCGCCAAATGGGGAGAACCCTGTCAGCAATGCGTACGTCGTTACTCCAAGTGACCTAAAACAACGATATTATACGTCAGGGGGTATTTTTCAAACAACGACAGTCACTATGTCTTAATGACAACCTTACAACTGGATGTAAGCAAAAGTAATTCACACCTTAAAATCAAAAAGACTCTCGATGAAGGGGTTAATCAAAGAGGCTCTTATAGAAAAGGAGGATTAAATCCCAACGTTTTAAAACATGAAATAGCAGCACAATCTTTAACACAACTAATACGTTCACTAAGAGCTAATTTTTGGCTACCACATAGAAAGTCTTAATTTTTAATCTTTCAACAAATAATTAAAAAAAAAGTCCGAAGAACAAAGTTTTTTGGTAGGTAAAGTAGTAGTGGATACTTTCCCAATAAACATGGATTGGACCCGGGTGTGTAAACCAAGTTTTATTTGAAAACCCTACCCTAGGTTAATCCTTCTCTATATATTCCTTTTCCATATCATGCCGTATGAATAGAATTTCGACTCCTATGGAAGTAAATTCTCATGTCTCCCAGAATTTTCTAGTATATAGTATATCACTATCCACCTCATCCCGTCCGGGCTCTAGCATACTATTAATGATCTATTGAGATAATGCAACGTACATGTAACTAAAGTCCAAGAGATCACCAATGATATTAACAAAGGAAAGGTGATTTTGTGTCTAATTAACGAGAGAGCTGTAACCTAACAATGCAAGCTATAGCTTAAACTTAAAGCAGCACGTCCCCCCTACTAAACTAACCTTTCCTACTCTTGAAACCACATGGCAGAAACGAAATTATATATTTATATAAGCAAATACTGGGCAAAGATATTTAATAAAGGTAGTGAGGCGCAAAGACAATTTGACACAATAAAGTGAATCTGGGGCAAACTTTTTTTCCGGCGAATGGTTTCCAAATGTAGGTTATAAGCAAGTAGTGAAAAGTGATATACTTTGCTTGTAATAATCCCGGTGTTTAATAGTTTTACTAAAAAAATTGAAGGTTGGTTATTTAAATATTGGCGCTGAACTCGCCGTATCCTTCTTACATAACGTGCGTTTCGCGCCTTATGCTCTAACCACGCTTGGGAAGGTAAGTTAGCTTCAATTTCTCTATCTTATAAAACGCTCACGGGGACAATTAAGTTCCCTCTACACATCATCCCCTTTATTAAAGATCCTTAATAAGGGATTAAAAGTTAGGGATCTTTGCCGGGTACGTGCCATCACACAGGCTCAGACTAACTTGCTTTGCGCCCTTTTGAAATACAGTACATGTAATGGTTTTCTTTCTTTTGCATGATATCTTAGAGGCCCCAAGAAGGATCGAACCCGATCCGTCCAGTGCTTACACCACCGAGTTTAATAGTAAGCACTAAGAGAGATACGGAGATATGAATATAAGCACCGAGAGATACAGAGATATGATTAGCAAGCACCGAGAGATACGGAGATATGAATAGTAAGCACGAGAGATACGAGATAAGTAAGCACCGAGAGATACGGAGATATGAATAGTAAGCACCGAGAGATACGGAGATATGAATAGTAAGCACCGAGAGATACGGAGATATGAATAGTAAGCATAAGACAAAGATACGAGATATGAATAGAATTTATCAATATGCTAATAATAACTTGTGCTATTGCATTCATTATAAGAACCAGTTAGAGATATTTATACATCTGTTAATACGCACCACATATCAGCAGCCAGAGTGATGGGTTCGTAGTGCAAGATCTCAGGGGCTGCAAAGAAAAACAAAGATAAAACATCATATCATTAAAACTGTTTCAGAGAGAAATCAAAGCAAAAATCTTCTGCCTTGACCATTGCGTGGGCGAACTGCACTAGCGCTCGCAGTGGTCAAGAGATAAACTATTACCTTCATATTGCTCCAAGCCCTATAGGAAACATATTGGTACGTGACAGCCATCGATAATAAACTTGAAATAAATGAGCAAATAACTTGCCTAAGTCCCTTGCACAATTAGTATCAAATGATAAATATTATCTATGCCAAGTTATATAAGTCGATAAGAGAGCACTGCCACTGCTTGCCTCAGGTAAATATTTTACTTCTTCAGCGCCTAGATAAAATTAACAATAAGTTGGATCCTCTACAATTGCCGAATAAAATAACAGATTTCTGAAGTACTGTATTACTAGCTACATTTCTGGGTGGCTGTGGATGACACAAATAAGCAATACATAGATACAACCATAACAAACAGATATAAGTCGGCGCCCACCTCAACGTTAATGAATAAAGGTTATTCGCTAAGAGGCTAGTGCAGAGCACGTAGCACGCGATCAATGAATAATTAACAAAACAAGACACTGAACAGTTACCTGATATTTTTTGCATTAATTTCGCAATCAAAAACACTGTAATTGGTAGTCTCCGATACGTAAATACAGTGTTCTGTCATTACCTTCATATGAATATCATATCCTAATATGTATTATTAATGATTACACATAGGGAGGGGTTCAAAGTAGGTAAATAGCATGAACAGCTAAATAAAATAAAATAAATAAGAGTAACAGACCGACGTATTCCGGAGTGCCAAGTATCTCGTGGATTTCAGATCCGTTAAGGATGACTCTGGAAATCTCGAAGTCGCAGACTTTGATATCACAATCGGGGAACTCTCCCATCATCACCAGGTTCTGCGGCTGTAACAGAATATATGATCTTGAAACATCTTGTCAAATATTTATACTAGCTGCTTCCCGCATGTTCAGCGGCTGTACAGAACAAATACCTAATGTTATAGTTTTTTTGCTGTTCTGTGACTGTTAACAAAGATATTAAGATGGTGTAAAATAACTGCCGTAGTTGTAAGAGGTGGTTAAAGAGCCAAGGCAACTCCAAGAGCTGCGCACGTTAAGAGATATTGTGATAAGAACCGGGTAGAAAAAAAATGGGGGAGGGGACTAGGGGAGATATGAAAAGAAAATGACACGAGTTAGTGAAAAAGGATAATGGAAATAATTAATGCAAAGTGTATGTTGAAATACTTTTGAAACTTTTGCCTAATCATTTGTTAAGTAATTTTTTAATGTTTTACTTATTATATTTGCTTGTTTGTTAGGTTTTGCACTGATGATGACCTCTAGTTAGGCTGAAAGCGCTTTGCTAATAAAGTTTTATTTTGTGGAGAGATTTCTTTTCTTTCATGATGTATGTTGAAAGGTAGAAACTGACCCAAGAGTTTGTCAACAGAGTTCACAGATACTATTTTGCAAAAATACATTTGTGAAATTCCTATAAGAATGTAAAATATGTCTGTGCATGACCATCAACGGTAGCCAGGTGTGCGGGCTGTCAATTCGGATCAGTTGACGAGATATCTCTAAATTATCTGTTACTTGTTGGACACCCTATTTAATGGGAAATGATTATTAATAATAATTATTATTTTGATACTAATCATTGGTTTGGCATATCAAGTTGTTGAGTGAAGGAAGTAGCTACAAGTTTGTAATTAAGTCGTTAAGATCAAGTCCGTCAAGTCCCTGCTTCAGATCACAAATCAAGCACCAAATGGTGGATATAAGAGAATACTGTAGTTCGTAACAAAACTCTTCAATACCAATAATTAATAAAAAAAAACTCTACTTGCTTAGGTCATAGAGATGTGTTACTAGAGGGGGACACCCCATCTCAATACATTAAAGAGGCTTGAAACACCTACTTTGGGCTCTCATGGGCTCTGCATAACCTCATCGTAATCTTCGTCGTAACTAAGAGTGACTTAAGGTTATAATAAATCTATGGGTGTCAACTGTTCGCTCATTGTTGTGTTTGTTTTGTATTATTAAAGTTATATTATATGAGTTATAATACGACACACGGCTAAAATCAGTTGACAGCGCGGGAAAATCGTGTTGAGGAACCAATAAGGCCAACCTGATTTGATATTGAGGGCGTATTTTAACACCCGAGACTAACCTCATTGGCTCCCTCGCATTATTTTCCCACGCTGTCAACTGAGTTTAGCCGTGTGTCGTATTATAGTGTAATGTTTATTTGATTACAAAAATAATCCAAGGGGATCAGGTTACCTTTGTTGATAATAAAAAAAATGAAATCATTAGGGCTTCTCTAGCAGTGATATCTCTATGGCTAGAGATATCACTACTAGAGATATCATTACTAGAGATATCACGATGTATTGACTTTTGAAACTTTAAATAAAAAAGTAACCACAACACCTTTCATTATTATTATAATCAAGTACTCGGTACCAAATGAGAGTAACTTATGTAATAGAACGATTATAGTACAAACTGAAGCACAATGTACGGGAAACCCAGAACCATTGATTTATTGTAAATCAAAACGCTCTTAGAGTTGGTTACAATGAGATTACACAGAGCCCTTAGAGCCGTAAAGAGACGTTTCAAGCCCCTCATTGTATTGTCATAGGGTATGCCTCTCCTTGCAATATACTCACATTATCAGCGCTCTACTTCAAAAACAGTAAACATTACTAAAAGATTAGAGAATTTTTTGTTGTTGATAATTGTATGAGGAATAATCCTTGTATTGACCTCTACTGATCACCAAGCCATAGGTCGTCTGATATTCGCGAAGAACTGATTTTTCTTGACCTTTTGACCCTTACAACTTGTTACACCAGTCACATATCAATGTCGATTTTAACATGTTCATTAAAATACCAAAATATTGGTGCACACCAAAATTCAGCTCTCTAGGGTGTTTTTTGCAGACGAAATCTTAAATTACGACTATGTAGCAGTTATAATAAGCTACACAAGGATACCCTCCCCTTCCCGAGGATATTTTGCCGTCCAGGGTACTTGCCGTCTTAAGAATAAAATCACTTTATAAATATATAACAATAAAATATAAATAAATACAAGCGAGAGATAAGTAGATGGTTTTATTGGATATTTATGCAAATCATATCCAGATGTTTAGTATCAATTTATTATTTTCATTTTATTAAATATGAAGTTGTTTGCACCTTTCTAAGAGCTCTGAATAAATGAGTCATGTTTTTTTAATAAAAAATATGGTCATTTATGACAATGTTTTGCCCTGGTAGTGAAGTACTAGCATATTTTGTTTTATTCTTTTATCTTTAAATATGCCATCAAATATTAAAACACACTTTAAAATATTATTCACCAAGGTTGTGTATTGTCAGATTGAAGAAAATTATTATCTATTTTAAAAACAGGTACCGGGTGCCTCGGAACTTTTCTTAACATTATCGGATTCGCTGATATCCCCCAACCGAACTCTCCTCATCCACCGTTATCGTGCAGAACTCTCATGAGCATACGTTTTGTTACAAATTCGTAACAAAAGAACAGGATGATCCAGATAAAGGTCTTTGATCAGGTTAACACTCGGTTTATAAGAGGTTTGATCAAGTAAGTTATCGTCAACTTTACAGTACACTTTAGGTGCAGCGGTAGCCGCAACAACATCAGTTGGTTCCTGCAGGAGTTATCCTTGCTATGAGGAGCAATATTATTGTTATGAGATGAATTTGAACAGCAAAACTTGAGTCAGTACAGCTAATGATTTAGATAATTATTACTGATAATGTCCGCTATCGATATTGCGACTGATTTCAGATAGACCGTGGCGCCGACGAGTAAGTAAGAGATGGGCTATAATTGAGCACGCAGCAAGAAGAGATATTAGGATATAGTTGTGAAAGGATCCAAGAGATCAAGATACAGACCACAATCCCACATGCTGGGGTTTAGAAAGGTTTTGTAAAACACATGTTTCTCTACACGGTATCGAGTTGAGATTGGAAATTCGCCCACTGACTTCCTACGGCATCTTACGTTACTCTCCTTACTCTCCTTTCTCAACACAGAATAGAAAGTATTTCAGTAAACATAAAACGGAGGCACAGCCTTTATGATATATCAGAGTAACTTGACGTGTGATCAACAACAGGTGATGATGTTAGATACTTAGACTACATGTAATGGTTTTACAAGTATAATCTTCAGCCATCATGATTTAACAGCGCAACTGGACATGACGTTATTAAATTCCATTAATGACTTAGCAAATAATTAAAAATTCATACTATTTGACAAGTTATGGGTTCGGTTTGAAATGTAGCAGGCAAGTAGTTCTACTTCAAACCAAGAAAAAAATGACAAAGTTTTAATTAAATAATAAGCATTAATTCATTTTTTTACTTTTCTTCATTTATACCGTAGGAATAAAGGAATAGTATTGTGATTGCAAAAAAATTCGAAACCAGGATATCACCGAAATTATCCGTTTCAGGTGTTTTTAATGCCTGCTAAGCGGTTTTTACAAAGTTATGTGTCTGTATGTGTGTGTGTGGCTGTTATCATCGTGGCTTTTATGCTAGAGAGTTGAATCAATTAACAAAAATCAGTCTATCGATGTAGTTGTGCTATTCGGAAAATATTTTTTTGACGTCATTTTCTGTAATAATGAAACAGCAAAAATTTTGAGAAATCATAAAACGCGGAAAAATGTTTTGATCGGATTGAGATTACATATTTGCAAAGTGTCATCTCATTATCAGCTTTAATTCAATTTTTATCAAATGACTTCTATACGTTTTTAAAAAAAATTAGAGAATTGGAAAATTGAGTTGAAATTTTGTTTAAGTAAATACCTTTATGTAATAAATAAGTACACTAAGTTCATTTGAGCGTTCATTGAGCGTGGTCATTGCTGTATGGGTGACCGCTGAGAATGATACGAATTAATTTATTATCTGAAGACGAGCGAAATGAGTCCGAAGAGGTGCTGCAGTATAAATTTGGAGAATTTTTCATTCTGAGGACGAGCGAAGCAAGTGCGAAGCAGGGAGGATGAGCGTAGCGAATGCGATGTGATGAGGAAAAGAAACGAGGTAACCCGTACCCGATTTTTTTTTAAATTACTTGAATAAGTTTTTTTTCAAAAATAAAAACGCAATATACTCTGTTATGATATGGTAAGTTTGTATCCTTGTAAAAATAAATGTTTTACATTTAAATTCAATACGACCAGTGTAACTATATATGTTATTTCACTAATGTTTAGCATTATTTAGTAAGGTCAGAACCTAGGTGGGTGACTGTTAGAATTAAGAAAAATATGTTTACTGTGTGAGGAACAGCGAAGCGAGTCCGAAGATTTATCATAATATAAATTAGGTAATTTCCATATTCCGTGGAAGAGCGATCGAGTCCGAAGCGACAAGTATGAGAAGGTGGCGGATCCGATATGGCGAGGGAACATTCTGATATAACCTCTACCCGATTTTTCTCAACTATATTTACAATTTCTTTAATTACTCTAAGACGAATTAAACAAAAAAAATAGCAATTGCAGAGTGTTTAAAAACACCATCACGTAAAACTTCCAAGTCCACGTATATAGTGTTAAGTGATCGTAAATCAGACTTAGTACTTAACCAAGTCCTGTCTCATCAGAGCTTTATCTCGCCACTCCGTTTCTAATACTTAGCCCATACTTTGTTTGTAAGTGCGTCACGTTTCATTCCCAAACGAAGGGAATATAAAAAATCAAGTGCAAATGAAGCTCCACTTCTTTTTTTTGAGATTTTTTGTTACAGGCTGAGATGCTATACCCGAGAACGTTAAGTATGTCTGATTGTAACGTTACAAAGTATAGTTTTTTTAAATTTTGTTTTACTAAACAATTATTAATAAAATATAATATTAATGTGTTAAAAATAGACTCGCAGATTACTTTGAAACAAATTAACTTCTTTAAGAACTTCAGTACTGCTACAGAAAGGGAAGGAACACTACGCAAGCTGTCACTAGGTTTATAAACATAAATATGAAAAATTATGATCTTCAAAAAATAGATTCAGCTTACTTTTTAACTTTTCCAAAGCTTTCGATGGATTGATTGATATATTAAGGGTAAAATTAGCTTACTACGGATTAGACGAGACATTAATTAATTTCCTGAAATCATATTTACAACGGTAGCAACAATACATAGGTGGCTCCTGCTCGGAGGGTGCTGGACAGGGATCTATATAAGGTCCTATATTATTTTCTATTTATATTTACAACTTGCCCTTCACCATACGATTATTAGTAGCGGTTGGTTTTCTTTTTGCAGATGGTGCGGAGTAATTTATTCATCTAAAACTTCTTCAAAATAGCTGTAAATATTTTAAATGACCGGTGTCAAGCCATCAAGGTAAAAGTTAATAACAATAAAACCATCAGTATTAGATTTAATTTTAAGGATAACAGCTTAAACTCTTTTAAATTTTTAGGCATTTATATTGAAAACGAAATATCACGGGAGTCTCATATTGATTATTTTGCTAAAGATAAAGCACAAGCATTTATATGCTCCAGAAAGTTTTAAGCTACCTCTCCCTAAATTCTTATAAAATAGTTTATTTTTTATTTTATTATCTTACGGTACAATAAGTAGGGGAGCTTTACCACTTGCGAGTAGGCTCTGCATTCTCCAAAAGAAAGCGCTACGGGTTATCTTAAATCTACCCTACAAAACATCTTGCAATCAATTTTTTCAGACTCATAAAATTCTTACCTTTAGTTCTTTAAACTGCTATCAGCTTTTAATTTATATTCATGATATTAGATCTATTGTCCTGATTATTTATATTTAGCAAATATATATTTTAGCAAGTATACTTACAACACTAGTTTGATTTGTTTACAGACTTAGTTATAGTATAGAATTAATTATAGTATTCAACCTTTTAGATTTGTAACTTTATTTAAACAAGATTAATCAGCAAAACCATCTGACGATTTGTAAAACAGGTTTATATTTAAAATATTAGTTGTAAAAAATTAAAACAATCATTGTTTACCTGACAAAAATTTGTCAAATTTACTCAATATCCTGCAACATTATTACCCCCCAACCATTATTTTTTTCTCTTAGGGAGTTTTGACTATAATATTATATTACCAATTTGTTTAAATGTGTCATAACTCCCTAGAGAATTACCAAAAATAATCCCCGTTAGGTTTTAAATATCTTGTTGAAAAGGTAGGAAAAATGACATTTTGGGGCTTCATGAAATCAGCTTAGTTATGCTTAGTTTTCCTAATTCCTAAGTAGAATATGCCTGATTTCAAACGTAGATAAAAATAATTCCATAACTCATTTGCCTGAAACATATACCAGACACCCAAAGAAAACTCTGTCTATGCCCATATTAAACATTCTAGTCGAAAGAGCAAATTTTAATTACTAGTATACGCGTCAAAACAAAGAAAGTATACACATTTCTATTTACCTAAAGTATTTACTGAAGTAAATACATCTGGAGTAAATTATATTAAAACAATACAGTATTTCCACCCTAAATGAACAAATTGACTGCTGCACGAAGGCTTCTTAATCTAGTTTCCTCTCTTGCTCGAATCCTAATTGTTATCTCAGCGCAATGTAATGCGTAGATATTCCGTAATACATGAGATGTAAGCACTGAAGCAGCAGAGGATGCACGTCCGGTGCATACTACCTGTAACTAACGCATTACTTTGTGCAAGGTGCGTTTCACAGAAACACAACTATATAAGTCGACTAACTTGTCAAAAACACGACCTTTTAGAGACTTGATCTATCTTACAATCGATATAATACAGTCGAGATATAGTGTCTAGTTTTTAGAACTTCGAAGTAGCGATACAAAAAATACTACTATGAGATAAGTAAGTCAATTTCCATAAGTAGCTGAATGTTAAGTAGATTATCAAGTCCAAAACAAACCTTATAGATAGAGTGACTGATTAGGAGAACTGCGATGTATCGATACAAATAATGAGAGATGTAAGAATGAGATACCATATGTAGCTAAATGTTAACTAGACACGATGTCTATAGCTGGGAGTACTAAGTAATAGACACCTCGTCTCTACGGGTATTATCACTTAACAAATAAATCAATAGCTAGAGTGAGAAATAAATTTTATTTATATATTGACAGCTGTACAGTGTCTATTGGGTAATTGCACAAGCGCTGCATTCACTGCTGCAATGCCAGGAGCTTTCACAGAGTCTTGAACCCGAGTCGCATACATAACATCGGGACAGACAATGTCATTCCGTTTTTTGACAGCTTCTGTTTTGTAATGGTTACGCAACGACGCGATCACATTAAGCCATTCATAGACATCACTTCGAGTTTTCAAGAGTTTTAAAAGAAATGCTCTAAGAAGTTTTAAAATTTAGCGTGAACTGAGCTTTAAATGAGTACGAATTCCCCTCTTGCAAGTTCTGACCGGCTGCGGACCTGTGAATAATATTGGGCAGTGTCGATGAAGACAATAGTAGAAATTGTACAAATTACGAGAAAAATATGGGTATTTCATTTGTGACATTTTAATCCAGAGTGGCAGAGCACTTGCCACTTTGCTAATCGTGATGGGGACCACCAAATATTCATCCTTGGTGAATCAGGATATGATTCACCAAGGATTCTAAATTTTTTAAGAATCATCTCAACTGAATACATTCAATCTTTAAAGAAAACAGCTCAATTCTAAGAGAAGATAACACTAACTAAATTACATACGAAGTTAAATCTTTTGGCAAGACAGCGTTGACGTTAATTCTGGCACGATGGTAGCCATGCCGGGCGAATTTCCTTTGAAATAACTGCTTCCGCGCTTAAAAATCCACTTCTTTCTTTTGTTTCCTGTATATGAATTATATTTTGGACAGTAGCCCAAGTTATAAAATGGAAGTTTTTAACTATAAAAAATGCTGGATCGGAGGTTGGAATTCCGTAATGCATGTCTTGGTTAGGTTTCCGGTGAGCTTAGCGAATCCGATGTGATGAGGAAAAGTTCTGAGGTACCTGGATTTTTCTATTAATTTCAACAAATTCAACAGAACTGAGATGAGTTTATAGTTATCGGCATTAGATTATTCATCATGTTGCTGCAAAGGCGTTACAAAATCTTTTTTTATAAGTTCCAGGGAAGACCCCATTTTCAATACAAAGCTTGCAAAGATATGTAAGAGGTTTACTTAAAATATCTAAACCAGATTTTAAGTATTGTTTCTTTATGCCATCTATCCCAGCAGAGGAGTCGTTATTTAGGCTCTTAGTACATGATTTAATTTCATCCTCTGTAACAGGATCAAGGAACATAGATGTACAGATATGAGTGTCCTTAACAATCTCATCACTAGATAGAGAACTATTTTCATTGATAACTGTGTCAGCAAGTTTAGATCTCTCACCAGCAAAATTTAAATTGAAACTATTACAGATATCCTCTGAAGAGGTTAAATGTTTACCATCAATGTTCAGATTAGACATTTTTGTTTTATTTGCATATTTTTAACAAGGCAGTTATGCGATTCTTCAAGAATAATTATGATTTTTTTCTTATTTAATCTTGAAACTATTAATCTGAATACAACTACTATCTGAACATTTTAATCTCCTCAGGAGATATCTGTTAGCTAAAATACAAATAACACATATACTATCTTGCAATACATACAGGGTAAAAACATTTCATTTAAGTACATACAGGCTAATCACATAATGAAAACTAAACAATGCTAAATAATAATGAATAATGGAGAGAAATACCAATTAGATATAACTATAAGAAAATATATACCTACATATACCTAATACATTACCTATATATCAATACCTATTAGAAAGTACATAATAATAATTATAAAATTGTTTATTTTAACAAAACAAATTCAAATATCTGGTAATACATATCGCAATACGTAAATATTGGGCTATTTTCGGATATATCTATTAATTACATTAGAACTAAGTATTTTTCTTGCATAATAATTTGACAGAACTAAAAAGATAAAAAAATATAAAGAATAAATTAAAATAAAAATGAAAGGTAACAATAAAAGAAGTAATAAATTAAATAAAAATAAAGTAAACAATTATATTACGAGCTTGACAAGTGACAAGTTCATTACTGGGGACGCCTCTGCTTTTGGCTTGAGTGACTCAGAGTGTTGCTAAGAAGGAATAAACTAATATGGATTATAAAAATAGACTAACGGGTCTTTTCAGGACCACCGCAGATGAGAAGGTTTAAATTTTCAAGCATTATGGTTTATTGTTTTGACAATAAAATAATAACACCAAAATGTAAACCAAGTAAGATGAAATATCGTTAGCTATATTTGTTAACAAAACCATGTAACATAACATGTAATACAGATTATAGTTTATAATGAAAGTAAATATCAGCAGCTATATTAGTAAATAATAAATATTTAATAAATGAGTTTACAATTCTAAAGCATTTAATATTTATTGTAATTTAGTATTAATTAAGATATTTACCTACTTACTAGTATACTTAATAGTAGAGATATTATTACTAGAGGGGCCCTATAGGTTAAATTTTGAAACATCGAAAAAGTAACCTGACCACTTTCGTTTATAAATATAATCAAATAATCAGTACAAAATTACAATAAATTATAAAGTAAAACGTTAAAAATACAAATAAAAACACAAACAATGTCCGGGAAACCGAAATAAATTTATTAATTATAACCAATGTTCATGAATGAGCATTTACTTTTAAGAATATTTGTATTTTTAAATTTTATAATATTTTCTTTAACTTGGTTGCATTTATTTTTTTTATTTTATCTTTATATTTATATCTAAACTATGTATCTATCCAAATTCTATTAAACTAATATCTTACCAAACCTTTTAAATCCAATTATCTACTACTGAGATAAGTTATGCCCCTTCTAATATACATCTCTTTGCTTACGGCTGCAAAATTAGTCATTACTGAACTATTTTTAAGCTGCAGAATGTCATTTTATCAACACTGTCAACAAAATATTTAAAAACTACGGGAAATTTGCTAGGTAATATTCAAAATGTAATAAATTTATAAGGTGATTCAATTCGATGTAAACAAACCAAACGCATTCGGAGGTTATAACCTGACTGTTTTATGAATGACGTATGACGTCATTGCAGGTATCAGTATAGACCAAGGATGTTGAATAAAGGGGATGACGCACTAAGTCGAATAGCCATTCAACCAAGTGACCCCATCGAAAATCAAAACATAGAGAAAATCAACACGAAACACACGTCTAAAACCAACTGCACATGCTTGGTACGAACTGCGCATGCTTATGATCCTTTTAACAGCGCAGGTCTTAAAATTTAGAGGCAAACTTAACTCTCAATGGGTTTCCCATTGTTTTGCTTTCGAAGGTTATACACAAATAGAAAAAAGTTCCATACTTTTTTACTGTTTTTTGGTGATATTGCTTAAAATTAACAACATTAAAGAAAATTAAGAACATTACAACCAAAATTGAATCTTGAAAACTAGCAAAACATTTCACTAGGCTAGAAAAAGACAAAATATTAACACATTTAATTTACTCTCTACGAAAAGTAAACGGTAAAGCTTCAATTACTCTCACTAAAGTGGCTACCTAGAGTCCAAAATGTAAAATATAAGCACGAATGACTTGGCAAGCACCAAATGTAACAATAACGAAAGCACTGAAGAAAGTTGAGAAGCAAACTCGACAACCAAGAATTGTATAACAACTTAGCTACATAACCTGCGTTTGACGCCTTTTTTAATTATAACCAAAGGGAAGGTAAGTTTGCTCCTATTTCTCTATCTCATACAACTTCCATGGGGTCAGAAATGTTCCTTAATGCGTCATCCCCTTTATTCAACATCCTTGGTATAGACGGTCAACATTGAAAATTTACTATTATTTCTGCAATGACGTCAATTCCGGACTATAACCTAACATGTCAAAATAATTATTTTGTATAAGTCATCAGTCTCATATCTTAATTTAATAATTTATAGTACTCATAATGTTTTGCTGTGTAAACCATAAAAATTAAAACATAACATTTCAAAGAATAATATTCTTATGTTTATTTCTCAGCCAATTCCATTTTTCTGCCTAGTAGCATAATATATTGTTACTATTATACGATTTAAAATAAATACATCATAGTGAATAAATATTGCAGCTATGCATACATTTAGTACAATACATTAAATAAATACATAATGATATCAGTAAATGAATACAGATTAATATAAGGGAATAAATTCATGATATATTAGAAAATAAAAAGATGGTATATAACTAAATGAATAGATGATGTATTAGTAATTGTTTACCTTGATGTCTAGGTGGGCTATCTTTCTTTGATGGAGGTATGCTAAACCCTCAACGACATGTTGCACATATTTAACTACATCAGATTCGTACGGTACTAGGTTGTCGTCTATTATAGTCTGCATGTCTCCACCAGGGGCGCTGTAAACAAAACACAACATAAATACAAATACATCTCGCAAAAATGAAACCGCAATGTCTTCTGATTCACTTTGCTCGTCCACTTGCATAATAGTGCTTCTAGATCATATAAATCAATCATATATAGATCATATTATCATATAACTGCCAGCCACATTGCCTTATTCTTTACAAAACCAAGCGAAAGCTATTCCTCTAACATCCCCCTTCACTTCAGCTAAATGAATAATGCTCATTTTCTTGTGATAATTCGTAATTATTTTATTATTTACGCATCAATAGAATGGTCACTGCTTACACGCATACTGATATATCCATACACACACACATTACTTACAAGCAGACACGTATATGCCTGCATGAGTGGTAAATTCCAGGCAAGGTGATCCAGGCAATAAAACTACTCGCAACTCCCAGTTTAAACACAGCTTCCTTTTATTGACTTTTTTATTTCTTTTTTAATATCATCTTATTTCTAAGTCCGCTCCACTTTTTTTTCATTTTACATTTCCTTCCCTACTACCGTGAGTATATAGGAAACGTGTGGTGTTCTCCTAAAATATCAAATACCGAGGTATCACCAAAATTATTCGTTTAGGAATTTTAATGAAGTTTTAAGTAGATTTCATTATGATGTCTGTGTTTCTGTCAACTATTGCTGTGTAATGCTAGAGAGTTGAAACTTGACACTAAATTAGGCTTAATGTCAAGTTGTGCTAGCCTGGAAGATTAGTTTTTTTAAACATTCCAGCTTCCTCCGCAAGCTTGGCCATTTTTAAGAAACTCTTAAGGATTTTTTTATATACAAAACGTTTTTGACTTTAACATTACTAATTTTTATGAAATTTTACTGTAACAACTAATAGGGTTTCTCTCCCCAAGTTTTGTTTATATATTATATATAATATATATATTTAATATATATATTATATATATATATATATATAATATATATGTGAGTCCACCCTCCATAACACAAACCACCTCAATTGCATTTTTTTTCAAAATATATTATTAATATTATATTTTTTCTACGTGGTACCCCGTACCCAATTTTAAAGTATTTTTACGTATTAATAAAATAAAATATTATTTTGAGGATAATTTAGACAGATAAAACTAAAACTTCCACGGCTCCAAGTCAATAAGCCATATATAGATATTTATTAATCTCAGGAATATTTGTCAGAAATATGTAATTTTAGTAAAGGTCAGTCCAAAATGATTGGCCATTATAACAACCGATTTGGTCATTTTACCAAAAAAAAATAACAAAATTATATTTTGCAATATCACTTAATACAAATATTGGATTATTATGATGTCTGTTATTTCCGATTTTTATTAATCAGTAATAAAACAAGACTTCCTGGTGCAATAAGGATTTTGAGCAACAATATGTTCACATCAGAGGAGTCTCCGACGCACTAGTCTTATAAAAAACATATCTTTACTCTACCATCTTCATAAGTACTAAAACTAGTAATACGATGCATCAAGAACTCACTTAACAAGAATACATACAATAAAGGTTATTAACTAAAGACTTACTTCGCTTGCTAGATAGGATAGATGAATAATTTATTAATTAAATAAGGATAGATTGGCTCTAAAAAAATTCTAAAAATGCTCGCAGTGAGCAAAATAGGTTCGCTTCGCTCAAAAGATGTTTCGAACGGATGCAATTTTTCGCGGGAAAAATGACTTTATTAACGTTGTTGAGACACCAAATCGAAGTCAATACGACTACTCTAAGTGAGCAAATAGTAGAAAAACCCTTGATTAAGATTTTTAAAACCAAAATTAGGACCGGTAAACAACAAATTTTTGTTGGGTTGTCGTTTGCATTGATTTTTGGGGCACTGAATAGAATGAAATCGGTTCGGAGTCGACAGGTTTCAGCAACCACTCTTAATGACCTAAAAGTAAAATAAAAAAACGTGATAAATGCTGGAAACCTAAATTACTTCTAGTAATCAATATATTTTGAGTCTTTTTTAACGTTTTTTGCTTTGAGACGCAGAATAAAACAGGTGCGAGAGCGAACCAGAAAAAAGTGATGGTTACGTTATGGTTTACGTGGCGTTGAATGGGAAGGAAGAACACACACACACAGTATATTTAAGGATAAGCGAAGATATATTTAGATGAGAGTAGTTAATACAATATAATTGTGCGAGAGACATCCCAGATGTAGCATTGCATTTTGCTTGTCACATTTCCTAGGTGTCTCTCGCACGATTATATTGTGTCTACTATTCATGTTTTGCAAAACTCGGTAGTATCAAATGATATAGAGTAGCGAATGTTAGCGAGTTGAACGAGATATGGTAGCGTCGGCGAGATAGAGCGGCTACACTACAGTAACTGAACTCAATCAAGATACTGAAGGGATTCTATACAGCTTAGCGGGGGTAGATATAGATACATATAATAATGAGATATGCTAATATCTCATTATATGTATAATAATAAGATACATATTATATTTATATATATATATTATTTCTATTATTATATTTATTTATTAATATTATAATATATAATATTTAATATATTATTATAATAATATATAATATATATTATTATATTAAATATTATAATAATTATTATTATATTATAATATATTAATAATAATAATATATTATAATATCAAAACAAACTTTTAAAAATAGTAATTTAAATTGCTACTGCATAAACAACCAGTTCCAAGTCGATATGAGCATCAGTGGTGACCTATTATATTATATTATATATATATATATTATATATATTATATATTATCTATTATATTAATATTTTTTATTTCGAAAGTGCTTGGCAAAGCACTTCCAACCTAGCATGAGTCCATTATCAGTGCCATGGAGTAAAGATGGAATCAATAAAACATGAAACAATTAAATTAATAAAACAACAAATGACTATTTTTTATTTAAATAACTATACTTAGTAGATGGTAAAAGCTAGGTGAGACGGATAAGACTCCCGTGTCTCATGAGACTCACCGAGCTGTTGTTTTTATTAATTTATCTGTCTCATGTTTAATTAATTTTATCTTTACTCTATTGCACTGATGATGGCCTCATGCTCTTTGCCAATAAAAAATATTTTTGTGGAAAGACTAGATTGATTTTTGCATCAAGTTTCAAGTTTCTAGCATAAATATCACCTATCACCTATGATGAACGACTCCACTGGTGCTCAATTTCATCTAAATCCATTTATTGTTTGTTAAGTTTCCGGTATATGTTTTATAACTCCAGCACAACTTCTGACTTATTATTCTGTATTATTCAAAGGATATGCGCTAAAGTTTACACTAGCTAACTAGTGTAAATAATAGTGTGCACTGCTAATTATAGAGGCAATGTTTTGTATAACCAATTGGATAAGTATGCTCTTTTTCTTTGAAAAATAAGTAACAAGCAGTGCTTTTTAATTGCGTAACTGTTCAAGTGATAAAGCATAGAGGGAAACAAGCATTCCAAAGTAAGTTCGCCCGGTATGCGGACCAACGTACCAAAGTAAGTTCGCCCGGTATGCGGACCAACGTACCAAAGTAAGTTCGCCCGGTATGCGGACCAACGTACCAAAGTAAGTTCGCCCGGTATGCGGACCAACGTACCAAAGTAAGTTCGCCGGTATGCGGACCAACGTACCAAAGTAAGTTCGCCCGGTATGCGGACCAACGTACCAAAGTAAGTTCGCCCGGTATGCGGACCAACGTACCAAAGTATGCATTTCTTCCTTGTAAAGCCCTTTACAAGAGATATCTACAACTTCATTGTAGTTGCAAGTTGAGAATTTTTTGTATTCATCCCTCTACCTCTATACGTAGTACCAAGACCAAGGTCTTATTCTAGTTTTATGTAATTTTACAAAATATATAAACTTACAACTCCATGATGATAATAAACTTGTCCTTTGTCTGGAAGACATCGTGTAGTTTGATGATACGACAGGATGGTGAAGCAAGAGACAACAGCGCTATCTCGTGGTGAATCTCCTTGGTACAGTCTTCGCCGTACCGGAGTCTCGAGGAGAACTTAGCTGCGTAGACCTGTCCGGTTCCTATGCTCCTGCAGCGCCGTACTTCGCTGAACATACCGCTGCAACCAAAAAAACACCAGTGTTATTTAAAGGCGGCAGTTAAGTTCAGCCAAACACAATATAACTTTTTAAAAACTAGATTTATTTTAACACAACTAACATAGATTCACTATAATAACAATGTTAAAATTAAAAATAAAATGAATCATGTTTTAAAGTTTAACTAGCTTATATAGCCTCAGGGCTGCTGAGGTGTACATTATTAAGGTAGGTCAGAATATCTGTACCTCAGCATATTAAGGGAATATAACACGGGGTAGGAAAAACCAAAAACCCTAAATCGAGTCGCCACCGATTTTGGAAAAACTTTTTTCTAGGAAGATAGGCAAACTCGGACAACTTTGAAGTTAAAAAGCAATGTACAACCCCATTAAGTTTGTCTTTTCATTCTTAATGTCAAATATGCTCGAAGCCAAAATATTTAAATCTTGGGGGAATTTTAATATTTTTTAGGATTTATAGCTCAAGACTTTGAAAAAGGCAAGAATAACTATACCTACTAGACATCAATAGTTTTACCACCCAGTTGAGAAGGAAACTCGGTGGTCCCACCATTTCATCTGTAACGATCAATAAAAAGCAACGCAAATGCCTTTATTATACGTCTGATTAATTTCTTTTCTTCCTGATACAGGACTTATCTCATACAGAATTACTACATCTACAACCTCGGCTGATGTTAATACGTCATTAACCATTAGAACAATAATGCCGTCCTCCTATGTCAAAGGTTTGCTAGAAGACGGCACTGTTTTGAAAATTCTACGTGACTTAGATTAGTGAAGTCATGTAAGTAGCATCTGGTTTAGCACTGCATTAGTTTGTCTACTGCTTAGTATTTATGCTAACCATCGACTTACATAGTTGTCAAAGCGAGTATGAAGTTCAACAAGTCCGTCAAACTTGTTTTATTAAGTATTAGTGGCAACTTACAAGTATTATATTGTCTTAATAAAAACAAAAAGAAACTTAATGGAACTAATGAAAACAAAAAAACTTACTCACTGATTAATTTAAAAACATACGGCAGAACTTAATTAATGACTAGTACAAAGCAAGACAAGAACTGTTGGAGAAGAACATTTGTATTATTTAACTCGATTTAGTCACAGGATTGCAATGGACAAGTACGACTTAGAATTGCTTCTTAATCGATGTTTAGAAAGATGAATAGAATTTATTCGATATTTTCTTTATAAAAAAGCTCATTTTTCTTCGAAAATTAGCTAAAATATTAAACTACTAAAAAAAGAGTAGAAAAAAAAATCTTAATGATTTTTACTTTTTCTTATTTACAACATTGGTGTATAGGAAAAGTATTGTGTTTGCGTTATTAATCCGATGTAGGGATTTCACCCCTTTAGAGTAACAGATTTTTGATCCAGTGGCCTGCGGATACGTAAAGAGCGAATTTCAATATGCTCAAGATTAATTTTCGGTTGTTTTGGGCTTAAGGGTCGGTTCTATTTGTGTTGATGCCGTGATTCTAATGGATTAAAAATACCAAAAAAAGACCTAACTCAAAACTCCCCTTTCTACTGCGTATTTGGGGGATTGATAACGTTACTGATGTCATACTCTTCGTAAAGAATAAGTTCCAATGAGTCCATGAGAATGTTTCCAAAAGTTTCGTCTCATTCTGAGAAAGTTTTTAAAGAATTAAAGTATATATATATATATATATAATATATATTATATATATAATAATATATATTATATATATATATATATGTATATATTATATGTATATATATATTGCAATATAAGCGTATGTTTTTAGAATCTAAAGCCCCAGCGGAAGCGATACCCTCTACTCTCTCCTTCTATCACGTGACATACTTGAAGAGGTCATCATTGTTAATTTATTTATTTACAGAAATCATACATCTCATCCTAAAATATAGTATTCTTGTTCAAATTTTTCATATTTTAGTGGTAAAGGTATGCGATTTTTTTTGAAGAGAAATGAAAACTATTATTAAGCTAATGAAAGCAAGTAAAATAGATCAGATACCGTGCTCGCTAGAAATCGAAACTAAGCTAAGCGCCTTCTTCTTTCACCCCTTGGTCATTCTTTAACCTCAATTAACAACCCAAGGGTTCTAGTTAACTTGGTCTTTAGTCAAACTTATCTGATATTAGTGACGCTTTAAAACCATTGGTTAAGTGAACTAATCAACCAATCAGCTTGTTAATACCATTGTTTACCCTCTAAACCTTCGTTTTGACTAAAGCATAAGGTGAATACGTAAATACTTGGTTTTGATTGGTTAAATAAATAGTGATGCAGGTTATGTAGAGTAATCAACAAATTAGCTTGTTCATGCCACTCATAAGACCTTGACACCCATAAGACCTTGTTTTTAACAAAAACATAAGGTAAACACTTGGTTCTGATTGGTTAAATAGAAACTTATGCTAGTTATGTAGATTGATTAACCAATCGGCTTGTTTATATTATTGCCTACTAGACATTTGTTTATTTTTCAGTCGCTTGGTATGTCTACAGTATATAGCGGTGACCATAGTGTTTTTTTTTTGTTATATTTCGCGAAATTCTCTCAAAGACACTGTAAATCTGGACTTCAAGAACAATAAAGCAGAACAAACTCTAAAAATAGGCAATATTTAATTATGAATCAGATGGTTAATTGACATTACAAGTGATTGCGCCACTCGAGTCGCCTTCCTGATGGCGGTAAGGATTGTAGCTGGAAAGAATGCACGCCCTTGTCTTAGCGGCGAGAGGAATGTGACAGATTTTCTTGATATTTGTATCAGCCTTGTAGTTCGCCACTTACCGTGGGAATGGAACGTCTTTATTCCGATCTCGTCTACCTGACTTTTACATTATTTATAGTTTTTATAATTTATCATTATAACAAACAAGGATATTTTGCCGTGTAACACAGGATATTTTGCCGTGTAAACACAGGATATTTTGCGTATATTTCGTGTAAAACGGATTTTTGCCGTGTAACACACAGGATATTTATGGTGTAAACACCAGGATATTTTTGCCGTGTATACACAGATTTGCCGTGTAAACACAGGATATTTTGCCGTGTAAACACAGGATATTTTGCCGTGTAAACACAGGAAATTTGGCCGTGTAAACACAGGATATTTTGCCGAGTAAACATCAGGACTCTTTGCATTTTAGGTGGTTTTATTTCAACATTATCTTTAAAACAAACTAAAGAGAAGAGACGAGCCTTATAACAAAAACTAGGTTTGCTCTGAGTTTAACGTAAACGGTCCTGAGTCGACAAGAGCACTTAAAGCCAGCAAAGGTCTAAATCGTGGAAGGGTCGATTATTTTTTATCAACTGATTTATAGTATATAATATAACTAAATAATTACAGACATGTTGGCGTGGAGGTCTGCATACCAGGCGCATTATATTTTAAATGCGTGTTATTGTGTATACACTGCACTGCAGTTCTTACTAGCGGTTCTGGTTTGTGCTTTATAACTTAGACGCTAGCGTGACTACTCGTTACTACTACGTAGCTACGGAGGACTGTAATGCTTTGGTAGGGCTAGTTAGCTACCAAAGACTTATTCTGATCTAGTTTGCTATTCTATCTTAATCTAGAGAGCTTTTATATTCTGATCTGATCTGGATCGGAAATAAATGAGGCCTTGGACAACGGTGTTTTTCAAACTGAGGTTTCATCGTATTGATCCGTTCGATGCATTTTATAATGTTCTGAGGTTTTCATCCTGCTGTCTATGTGTGTGTGTGTGTATGTGTATGTGTGTCTCTGGCATGCATAACTCTGTGTTTATGCTAAAGAGTTGAAACTTGACACAAAAATCACAGTTTAGGTCTAGTTTTAGGATTTGTAACCTTATAATATCAAATGTAATAAGAATAACATTAAATACCTATCCTGCAATAATTAACCTCTACAGAATAATAAACAACTAAAATCTAGATGGACGTGTTTATAACCTGATGATAAGAGTATGTAGTAGTGTTATTTGTGGCCGGGAAGTGGTGGGGAGGGGGGTGGCAACAGTGTTAAATTAGGTCACCTACTTGTATAAAGGAAAAGTATTCTATTCAACCTATAAACATCCAAAACCAAGGGTTTATCACAGTGGCGGCGATAACGCCGGGGCAGCCGGGGCGCCGCCCCGGCAGTTTGGGGTATCAACGTCGACGGGGCATCATAACGAAGGTTTCATCTCCCCCCCCCAAAGAAAAAGTACACTAGAAAACAATTTATAATTGATTGTAATTGATAGACACTGGATGGGACGAAATAATTAAAACTACCACTTCTCTAAATGACTATATTTCGCCTGCTCCCATCCAGTGTCTATCAATTACAATTGCTTATAGAATGGAGACTAATACTAATAATATTACAATTTATAATATTCATAATCCACACTAAAGATATTTTACATAAAAACGAGCAGTTAAGTAATTAATAACTCAGTGATAAATGAAACTAAAAAGAAAAGATTTGATACAATTAGTGTTGAAGAGAGTCAGAGAGTGTATAAGTGCAATAGGTTCGTGATAGATCGGGTCTGCTTCGATCTGACCCCCTCTTATA
>JACMZG010001913.1:715984-735984 GCA_018340805.1 Microvelia longipes
GTATGAAGAATAAATGAGCTGAGAAAATTATAAATGGATATTTAACTCCTTCCTGGAAGACGAAGCGGTCCGAAGCATAAGTTTTTAGAGATATTAGTCGCTAAAAATATATTTTCAGAATTTCATTAATTACCTCTCCCCATGATTCCGCTCTTGCTAGTAAGGAAATAGGGCTGCAATGTTACAGCAAAGCGGTATAAAAAATAATAAATTAATAAATGAAATACTAAATCAATATTATGTAGAAGGCGTGAGCGCCGCCGAGTCGGACCAGTATCGTGCCCAGCCGTATGGCTACTTGAAGCAGGTAAATAAATAGAAATGTTACACGTACAGTACAGTACAGTACAGTACAGTACACTGCAATGGATATTAGTGATTTAATTCCTTAAGTTTTTTAATCAAACCAGGAAGGAATTGCAAATGCCGTGGCTAATGCAATTATCGGTGCAGTGCAGCTCGATGGAGTTAATATGCATGCGATACTGAAGCCTACCTGATGCGGATATTAGAGGCAGTGTTTGAGATTCACGCATTCCGTAATTTCCCTTACGGAGCTGGTGTGAGCCATTGATACTGAGCCATTGCCATGGTCTAAGCGTCGAACCGACTCAAGGAGGACCTGTCAGGGTAACATCCCTGTTGTTTTTCGTGTAAAGAATGGGGGATGACGATGATCCGTAAAAGAATATATAGCAGGGCCCTTTGGCCCCAAACCCTTGCCGTGTGTCAGGCCACGGCCTGTCCTACATCCCGGGGGGCCTTTTTCTGACTTATTGGTTGTTGTTAGGCCACTCTGATTTGTAACTTGTTATTTTACAAACTTAAAGGCTATAAACATGACATTGTGCTATTAATTACATTTAAGTTTTGCCGTTAATTAGAAGAAGTTGATGCAGAAGATGAGACCATATCTCAGTGATCTCATGGCCAGTGGCTACGCGATATTTATCGAATTATTTTATAATAAAGAGAAGTGTAAACAAATCATAGCACAATTAAACCTAAAGATTGATTTTGTACAAAGTTTCAACTCTCTAGCATAAAAACACAAAGCTACATAGATAACACACACACATACAGACAGACAGACAACTTTGTGAAAACCACTAAATCAGATAATTCACCTGAACCATCACATACATCATTACGTAATAAAAAATTACACCAAGATGCGTTTCAATATGACAAGTATATCTATAATTTTTATTAGATTATAAAAGTTAAGCACCATTGAGCGTAAGTGCTGTATGGGTGACCGCTGAGAATGAAATGGATTCATTTATATCTGAGGACGAACGAAGGGAGTCTGAAGCAGTAAGGACGAGCGTAGCGAATCCGATGTCATGAGTAAAAGTTCCGAGGTACCCCGTACCTGACTTTTTTTCGTTTTAATCCATTTTTACAATTAATTTATTTAACTTTATTATGAGACTGTAATATTTCTTAACTTTATACTATAAATCTCTCATATTTTGTTTGTACTCTTATATTATAGTTTGCCCTTATGATGAATATGACGTAAATATATAGGTTCTTCAAAACGATGGCTTAATAAAACAGTTTTTCATTCGTTGGACCGAATACTTAAAGTCATCCATGCTGCATTGGACATTTTTTAGTCGAGATAGAGCATCGAATCAGTTACCAACAATTATTGGTAAATTTCAACTTGCAGAGATCATTAAAAGAGAACCATCAATAAGGTTAATACCAAGATGACCGCGACCATGTTAAGGACTGCACATAGAACGCTAATTAATACCAAGATGACCGCGACCATGTTAAGGACTGCACATAGAACGCTAAATATCAGTTCACAAATAAGACAAAATAAATAATAAGATAAAGATAAATAACAAGATCAATAAATTTCCGTTATTAGTTCATAAAAACGTCACTGGATTAAACGCAGGCGTTTTAAATTAACTATAAAGAAATGAAAGCATTTTTAATTTAAATTTCAGCCTGTAGGCATAATACTCGTATTATTTATGACTTTAAAAATTAAACCAGGCTGCCAAATATGGACGATGCTCCCAATCAACCAACACAACAAATGTTACATACGATGGTACATCGTATATCCGTATGAATACAAAGATAGACGTAAAATATCATGATGTTCATGGTTTTAAAATCATAAAGCGATCTTCAATTACTGTCCGACAACAGGAATGCTTGCCGATCTATCAACATCTGGAATGCTTGCCGATCTATCAACATCTGGAATGCTTGCCGATCTATCAATCTATCAAAAGGGGCTCTGTGGATTAAATTTTGAAACAACAAGTAACCTGAAAACCTTCGCTAAAAATACAATGAAGTAATCAGTACAAAATCACAATAACTTATCTAGTAGAACGTTAAAAATACAAATCAAAACACATACAATGTTAGGGAAGACGAAATAAATTGATTTATTATAACCTTAACCCACTCATGAAGGAGGTTTCAAAGAGAGGTTACACAGAGCCCCTGAGAGCCCAAAAATGATTTTTTCAGGGCTCCTAATGTATTATGACAGGCTATGCCCACTCTAGTGTATATCTCCATGTTTTTAGCGAATTTTCTATCAAAAATTCGTTAATGAAGCGGTTCGTATCACTAAATGAGTTCTAATCACTATAGTGAGCCCATTGGCTCACTATAAATCCAAGAGGGTGTCACAAATCCGTTTTCAGAGGTGATGAAGCGCTTTCTTTCGAACGGATTAATATTTTTAAATAAAATTCAGTTTAAAAAACTTTGGGGAGCACACGAATCCTATAGAAAATCAGGTTGCTGTGACGTCAAAAATCCGTTTAAGAAAACGCATTTTTATTTTTTTTGCTCAGGAGTAAGCTTGATTTTAAAAAAATTGCTAAAATTAATGGTTAACATTTTTCGCCAGGAAAAAGGTTCATATTTATGTTCTGTGACGCTGAATAGGATTAAACCGGTCCGAAGTTCATGCAAGAATCCTAAGTGACCAAAAAATCGAAATTCCACGGTGAATAACCGAAAAACATAAAATACGGTCGATAAACAACAAATGCCATAGGATGACGTATGCGATGTTTTTGGGGTAGTGCTGAGTAAAATGAAACTAGTCCGGAGTCAATGCAATAGTTCTTCAAGTACTTAAACATGAGCTCCCAGGTTCGAACCTTGGATCTACAGAATGTTTAGTATAACCTGAGCAGTGGACTCTCAAGTTGGTAATTAAGTTTTCCTGATGTTTCAAAGAAATCCACAATACAACAGCATAAACAAAGCTTGAAATAAGTGCAAATAATGCTGTGCAGGATTGGAATAATAGCTACAGTTTCGTATAAGCTGTGAGATCAATATGCGCAATTCCTTTGAAAATCCGAAAAGATAGAATTAACAAGTTGTGATGCTTCTACTCAGGTTATGAAGCAAATACCAGCAACTTAAGTAAGAAATGGGTTGTTAGGCACGGAAGGACGCATTTCAAAGAGAATTCTCCCAGCTTGTGAACCTCCATGACAAAATTATTTTACCTATATCTCTTTATATTAAAGGCATAAAGACATGAACTTATAGAAATATATTATGAGAGCGAGTCAGAGAGATAATTTAGGGAGAGAGTGTAGATAAAGCAATCAGTAGGACTGAAATGTTTCATTTCTCGAGTACAATAACTTTTATTTGCAACTTTATTTGGAATTTTTAAAATGAAATATTTGTAATAATTGTTAATTTTTTTGGAGTCAGCAGCATATAGTCCAGCCTGCTCCACTCTATCCTCCACTCTACCTATGGTCCTGTAAATCCTGATTTATGACCGAATGGTTTATTAATGTTATACCGTAGAGAATCACCCCTGGCTCCGGATTATTAATAAGAATAAGAATAAGAATATTTTTATTACGGAATTACATCCAATAAGTAAATTACAAAATTAAACCAAGAATTAGTAAGTTACAAAAATTAACAATTTACAATTATTAATTACAAAGCGTTCGGTCATTAATAATTTTTGGTGCAGTGGTCCAGTTTCTGGTTAAGGACTATATACTCTTTTGTTGAAACCTAGTTTACTGAGCCTATGACCCTAGTTACTGAGCCTAGGACCTTGGTTACAGAACCTAGTTTACTGAGCCTATGACCCCAGTTACTGAGCCTAGGACCTTGGTTACAGAACCTAGTTTACTGAGCCTATGACCTAGTTACTGAGCCTAGGACCTTGGTTACAAACCTAGTTTACTGAGCCTATGACCTAGTTACTAAGCCAGACCTTGGGTACAGAACTAGTTACTGAGCCTATGACCCTAGTTACTGAGCCTAGGACCTTGGTTACAGAACCTAGTTTACTGAGCCTATACCCTAGTTACTAAGCCTAGGACCTTGGTTACAGAACTTAGTTACTGAGCCTATGACCCTAGTTACTAAGCCTAGGACCTTGGTTACAGAACCTAGTTACTGAGCCTATGAGTCTAGTTACTTAACTTATGACTTTAGTTTAATGAGAGCCAAAAACAATAATATACGTGCGGTCTGAATAAAACAGGAACGTCAAATTCAAAACAGACCGGATAAAAATCACTGGAATTATTTACCGCATCAGATTTCAGTGCGTATCTTGTAGGGGCTTCAACAGCACGCTGTAATTTATAAATATTTATGAGACAAAGTACGGTTGGTATCACTGATTACAGTGCAATTGCAATTGAAGTTAAACCTTATTTCACATCTACTTCTACTTATTATAAAACACGAGCTTAATGAGGGACTTGGAAACATCATTTAGCTACTAATGAGCTTACATTGCAAGCACTAAGTTCACGGACTTTGAATTATCCTTTGCGGACTTAAAATTTATAGATGTAACGGAATAAAAACGAGTAGTAATGGAATGTGTTTTATCTACCCTGAGTTCAAGTAATAGCAGTTCATAATTGTAGTACTCTGGACAAGAGGTTAAGAACTCCAAGGCAAGCCACGGATGCTTTGTTTGTAATGGTAATTGCCTGTGTTGTCCATGGCCCTTGTCTATATCCAATTATTACAAATATAAAAAAAAACAGACATTATGTTTACTTTATTCAAAGTAGTAGAGTTATATAAGTATGCCTACTGTATGGTCCAACCCGAGTACTAGAACTCAGACGTCACTCACCGGGTACGAGGTAACTAAGAACTGTCACTCACCGGGTATGAGGTAACTCAGAACTGTCACCAAGTACCAGAACTGTCACTCACGGTACTGAGGTAATTTAGAACTGTCACTCACCGTAGAAGTAACTCAGGAACTGTCACCTCACCGAGTACGTGGTAACTCAGAACTGTCACTCACCGGGTACGAGGTAACTCAGAACTGTAAGTCGAACTCATGCTGATAATGATTTGTCATATAAGACTAAGTCTCAATTTTTTAGCACGCACACACCCGCGGAGCTACGATGATAACCAACACACGCAATCATACACAGAAAACTTCAGAAAAAGCCACATAGGCAATCTTACCAAAACTTTCTTAAAAAAACATCAGATGATTGAGGTGACATCTTAGTTTCAGATTTTTTAGTGAACACAAAACTTTCCCACCTTATACTTCCGGTTTCAAGGAGAAAAAAAAACAGTTGTTAGTTAAGCCAGCACAAGAACTTGCAAGCATCATATTTTATTTTTTATCCAGATGTCTAATTTGGTTGAGTAATTATTCATTATTTTGAATTCGTCTAGAATATTAACTTGCCAAATATGTTCGTCTGGGTTAGCCATACCACTAACGTTTATTACTATATACTAACGTATATAGTTATACGTTAGTATAACTATGTACATATACTACGTAATTACTGTAATACATATATGTATAACTATATACTAAGGTCTACATACTCCTCGTATCTTCACACCCACACACACACACACACACACACCTGGGTGAAACTACTCAGGAGGTCTTCAAGACACCTAAATCGATTGATTCGAGTGATATTGCGGTTTCGGATTTTTCTGCAAACTCATCACTCTTGTTACATACCTATACACGGAATATACAAGGATGTGTCAAAACGTTTCGGTTCAAGAAAGCTTCAAAAATAACAAACTATTGCACACACAGATTATATGATATGATATAATATTATATATATATATAAATATATATATATATATATATATATATAGTATATATTATATATATGTATGTATGCATGTATATATAAGCCAGTTTTAAGTAACAGGGTAAAAAGTATTAAAAACAATCGTTTAACGAGCAAATATAAAGTAAAAATGTACATAAAAAGATGTATATAAATAACAAGAAAGAAACAAAGTTTAGTAATAAATAATATAAATGAAATCATAAAACTCAACAAGAAGCTCATAAATTTATTCTCGAGTCGCTACCACGTGCAATTTGAAATTCTAAATAACTCGTGAATATCTTTGAATCCCGCCCGACACGCCTCTGGAATTAATCACCGCGTATTTATAGAATTAATTCCAAGAATTAATTATGAGGACAAGCACCGCATTTCTTTATTTATAAGATAAACTTTAATAAGATTAATAAGAAGTAAATAAATTTTTTACCTCGGAAAACTTGTTACGAGGAAGTATAAAGTTGTTTTTCTTCTTTTGTTGTCAGAAACAGCGAATTGTTTAAAATAAATTTATTTACAATTGACAGCCGAGAAGAGAAGATAACAGTCCGCTATCTCTAGTTAGATATCTTTAATAAAGAATATCTAACATAAGACATCAGGTATCACACTTATATTTACTTTTCTATAATATTTTACCTTTACTGTTTTTAGTTTGTATATATTTTTCTAGTTATTATTTATTTTTACTAGTTAAGCCGCTCGAAACATAACATTTTCGACAATACAATAACCTGCTTTGCTGAGTAAAAAGAAATTTTAAAAATTCATTAAAATCGAAAATTAGCCTGATCGAGTTAAAATTTGACACAAATGTAAATCTTTTTGAAATATTTACTTGGGGAATTGATTTAAAAAAAAATATTTTTTACATAGGTCGCTGTTATCATAATACTGACTACTGAATTTAAAAACTTTTGGGGGCTGAAACCTATAATAATTATTTTACTGTGCTGACGTACAGCATCGTAAGGTATCGTAAAACACAAAAAAAACAAGAAGTAGCTCCATTGACGTTTATAACACGTTTTTCAACATATAGATTTGGAAATTGGCATCAAAACTACTAATATTATAAACTGCAACAGGACTGCAACCATAACTTATTTTCTTTTATATTTTCTTATTCCATTTTAAATATGTAATATACAAAGTCATACTAAGAAAATGTAAAATTAAAGAGGTATAACAAAATGAAAAAGTATTACAAGAAAAATTAAGGAAATGAAAAAAATAAAAACAAATTAGGTAAACATAAAAAATAGGTAAAAGAAAATGAAAAAAAAAATATTCAAGACTTTAGCGAAGGTTACCAAAACATTTTATAACGATAAAAATCTACAAGTTTTATTTATTTATTTCGTTTAAAACACAATAATTTATTAGTGTCAATATAGTAGGAAAAAGCAACCACTTAATTATACAGCCAAGAATGGATATAAATATCAACTCAAGACTCGTCATCAGAACAACTCAATAAATATTAATATTAGAACGAGACACAACTGTCAAGAACAAGACAAGAATTAAATCTACTGTCCGACGTATTATAGTTTTGCTATAATTAGATAAAACAATTTAAATAACTAAATCAATAAGTTATAGTGCGAAGCAAACGGTTTGACATTTCAGATTATCGTATTAGGATAAGATAAGACTACTTCATGGATATTATAATAACTATAGAGGTGTAACAAAGTAAAGGTTTGGTCTAAATAGACTTTCAAAAACCTAAACGTTAAGTTATTGAATTGTTTTACCTCTCTTGATACCATCCTAAATGTAGAATTATCCTGCAAACGTGAAACGCCATGATTTAACAGTGTAACTGGACATGTAATCAACAACAGGTAATGATTTTACACATAAAATCCACAGCCTTTATGATTTAACAGCGTAACTGGACATGTGATCACCAACAGGAGATAATTTTACATGTAAAATCCACAGCCTTTATGATTTAACAGCGTAACTGGACATGTGATCACCAACAGGAGATAATTTACATGTAAAATCCACAGATTTAACAGCGTAACTGGACATGTGATCACCAACAGGAGATAATTTTACATGTAAAATCCATAGCTTTATGATTTAACAGCGTAACTGGAACATGTGATCACCAACATTTACATGTAAATCCACAGCTTTATGATTTAACAGCGTAACTTGATCACCAACAGGAGATAATTACATGTAAAATCCTCAGCCTTTATGATTTAAAAGTGCAACTGCACAAGTCCTACAACAGGAGATGATTGTACAGATAATTTATGCCAGCAATAGTTCAATAAATGAAGAGGTCGGGGGAAGATCCCACGCACATTAGAGCGGCATTCTTACGCATCGCAAGACTAATACACTTTATTCATGTGAATCAATTACATCTAAATACTTCTTAGAGATCAATCATTTAACAATGTGCACTTTCAGGTTCAAGACATTTTTTTGAGATTAATAGTTTAAGGACTGGACATTATATATTACATTATAACATTTAAAAATAATGTTCATGTTTTTTTTAAATGTTTTTGTTATAAACTAAATTTTCTACTATAATAAAATGATATCATAAAATGTTTATACTTAGCAAAATCAAATAAATTAATTAACAATATAAGCTCAAGTCTACAGCATTACTTTATGAAAATGAATTTAACTTTTAAAGTCATATTAAGATAATTTATTGCTGTAGAGTTGGTACCTCTGACTTTAATCCGAACAGGAGTTTTCGTATACAGTGATATTTTATTTCTATTAAAAAACTCCCTGACTCGTAAAATGTAGTTTTCAATGATTCAATTAATTTATTTATTTTACATTATTATTATATTTAATTAAATTAAAGTAATTTACGAGTTAAAGCTTGGAGGAATAGTTCCGTGTTTGGCGCCATATTGTCGACGAAAACATGAGAAATATTTCTCAAGGTAACACAGGGGTCCATTATCAGCCAATTCTTTTTGTTCTTCATTAAAAAAAACCCAAAAGGTTGAGTAATTTCGAAAAAAAGAAGAATGACCATCTGAGATTTAATCAAGTTAAAAAGATATTAGGCCTTTTATGGAGCGGCCGCGGCCCCTCGGCTATACGCCAACTACGAAATAAGTTTTTTTTAATAAACTTATTTTGGAATCGTAAGATAGCATAAAGTTAAAAATAAAGAAGAACTCTTAAAGACCTCGTTTGGTTTTATTTCTTATACTTGGTTCGTATTTAAGTTTTCTTAAGATGCCGTAAAAGAACAGAAGGTATAGCGGCAGAATTGTTAAGTACTCAAGTAGTTGCAGCAGGTAGTTAGCGAGGGAAATTGTGACGTCGGTCTGGAACTGGTGCAACCAGAGGACAGTTGAAAAAATGCCTGAGAATCTAAACTCACAGATGCTATTAAGTAGTAAATGAGTAGCTTAAAATATAAAGGAGAAATGCAGGAAACAGAACATTACGCTACTAGGCTTTAAAATTAACATTGATTTACCGAAACGAATATAAAGGCGAACAAAGCAAGACAATAACTACATTGTCTAAAAATGGGGTACGGGGTTGCCCAGAACTTTTTCCATCACATCTGATCAGCTAAGCTGATCCCTCCCTCCACTATAAGAATTTGCTTCGCTCGTCCTCAGACAATAAAAACATTTGTATCCGTTTTATTTCCAACAGTCTAGATTGGTTTTACATCACTTAAGATGGATAGTACATTCTAACCACACTTGATCAAACTTAAACCAACTGTTAATTATTTGTGATACAACAAAACTAGATTTTTTGAATAGCCTTGCATAGAATTATTTTTTCTTAGTTTTCAAAGGAGTCATTCCATAAATATTGAACTAATGCTGATTATGAAAATAAACTTGGCAAGTTTGTTGGTCCTACACATGACTGTGTGCTACATTTTAAGTCCATCAAAACATTTTTCTGCATTTTATAAATTTTAGGGTTTTTGCTGAGTCATTACTGCTGGATAATGACGTCGTAAATAATTATTATTATTTATTTTCCGGAGAGCACAACTAGACGAAAAATTAATTGAAATATACCAAGTAAATAAGTAAATTAAAAAAATCACTAGAGAGACGACACTGGAAGCCAAGGCGGGCAAAGTTTCTCTAAAATGCTTTATTTCTTGCTTAACAATGTATTTCTCGCGTGATTTATTCGTTGAAGCTTCAAAGACCGCTCAGTAATACTTCGACTTTCAAATGATTTTTTCAGGATTTTCATGAGAAATGTGCTGGCAATGTTTTGTACACGCTGCATAAAACTATTTCCATCCTTTTATAAAATCACTCTTTTCGTCCTTATTCAAGATTAATTTTGACTTAACATTAAAGCGTTTTAGCGCGTTTTCTTGTAAAATCTAGAAAACTTTACTATGCAAGTCGAAGATATGCCGACGAGGCTATAATGCTTAAAGAATCAAATAAAGCGAGAAATATATTGTCAGTCATGATGTAAAGTATTCCTTAGGAAATTCGCCCAATATGCAGAACCCCGCACAAGAATTGTTTCATTTGAAACTCGTAATGCTGAAACAAAAGTGCGTATCTAGTCTGGAACTAACAAGTACGTCGTCATCGTATTATAAAATAAAGAAAGTAGTTAACTTGATAAATAATACTGTAATGTGATAGCGTTGAAGGAAAAAAAGAAAACGAAGAAGAAGAAATTAATGTGACAGTGTTAAGGGAATTACAGACGAGCAGGACGAGCGGGAAGATAAGGATCTGTTTGCAAAGAAGAACTTTGTAAAGTAGAATTAAAGAGATTAGAATTACAAATTGATTCGGTCTGAGGTTTGACTTGCCACGCGTCCCCCGTCCACCCCACACCTAATTGCGAAGACGACATGTGCGAAATTCTACATAAAAGGATTTAAAGATATAAATGACGATCTGGTTCATTGAGCAGGGAATCACAAGCATTTGATACCTTATCTAAAACAATTGAGACAACCATTATTCTTAGTTTTTGCGGTCTTAGTATTTTGTTGTATTTTTAATTATGGCCAAATAATTAACTAAAAAAAGTTATTTACAGAGTCCTGTGTTACTATCAAATTGTAAATTATTACTTGCTTATAATGTTTAATATCATTGCCTAGTTGCTTATTTTGTTGGGAGCACGTGACAGATTATAAATTGGAAGGTGCAGCAAGCCAGCCATTTCTGCGATATTATGCTTTTGGAAATCTTGGGTCCAATCCTGGACTAGCTGACGTCAAACCAGAATCAGGGTTTACCTTTATTCTAATTTTATTTTTAAAACGGGTTACAAAATTTTAGGACAGGTAATACCACTATTTGCGCTTTTCCAAAATACAAATTGAAATATAAACGAAATAATATACCAACAAAATGAGTGAGTAACAGAAATTAACCTTTACAGCCGTATGTATCTCATAAAGAGCGCAAGGCAACCGTCAATAGAAAATTATAGCGCGGTGGTCAGCATGTCGGCAGAATTTCCTTTGAAAAGTGTGTTTCCGTGCTAAGCCATCCATTTTTTGCTGAAGGATCCGGTTTATGCTTTATAACTTGAGCAGTAACTCAATTGTCAAGCACTACTAGTAACTTATTATTTTTGTATTTTCCAAAGGAAATGCGCATAATTATCCAGTTGGTTGTACAAAACTATGCCTCTAAAATTGGCAGTGCGCACCAATATTTGCACTAGTTTGATGCTTAGTTGGCTTCTTCGAACGTTTTAGCGCATTAGCGCATTTCCTTTGAAAAATACTTGAAATATGTGATTTATATGTGATTCAGACTTTTCACTTAGAGTAGTAATGTCAACTTTGGACCGATTTTATTCGATTCAGAAACCCAAAAATAAATAGGAAAACGACACCCTAATAGAAATTTAATTTTCATGGACCGTAATTTTGGTTTTTGTTAATTTATTATGATATTTTCGACTATTTGGTGACTTAGAATGGTCGCATCGACTTTGGACCGGTTTTTTCGATTAAGCGTCTAAAAAACATGAGTAAAGACTTTTTGCAGCGAAAAATAATAACCTTGAAATTTGCTAAATTTTTGAAAATTTAGCTACCTTATCAAACTGGGTTAATGACGTCAAAACAACCTGGTTTTTCATTTCCTCCCCAAGGTTTCTTTTGGTACTAAATTTGATTAAGAAATATTTATCCGTTCGAGAGATAGCATGATTACAAGAAAATGTCTTAAAATATATATATATTATTTGATGCAACCAAGTTTTGCAAAACATGAATAGAAAGACAACTAGGAAATGTAACAAGCAAAATGCAATGCTACATCTGGGAACTGTTCCATCATTAGATATTCGTCATCATTGATGGCTCGATATAATGTCCCATGTCCCACTCTGTTTCGTTACGTCTAACTCATCAGGGCGCCGACAGAACCTGAACTCACTCTGTTTTAATGGTTAGATAAAAACCAATAAATAAAGTAAAATTATGATACGTTATTAAAAAATATTTTGTTGTTAGGGTGTACTTCTACTTATAATCACCAGAAAATATCATGTTATAACGGAACTTTCAGTGTGTTTACGGCCTTATACTTCTTCTATAATTGTTTTATTGTTAAGATAAAAGTAAGAATTTAAATCAGGGATCAATATAGAAACCTATTAGTTCTACATAACCCTAGACACAATTGTTGTCTAACAAGCACTGCGTGACCAAGTGAGTCGAAAGTGAGTCATAAGACCGAAGATTCGTGTCACCCACACAATGTCGGACATATGTCATCCTACGCCTTACCTCACCTGCCTTATGACCTTTCCTAAACAGTTCATATTTAGATCTTTATAGCATTGGCAAAGGTTACTGCACTATAATTAAATTAACAGACTGTCACATTTGTCATGATATTTTTTAACAGAGATTGGTATTATATTTATCCGGTTTGAGCTATAACTTCTTAACAAAAGATAGTAGCACTGAAGGGAGTACGGAAAGAAGAAAATTCGAAAGGAACCCGTATATATATATATATATATATATATATATATATATATATATATATATATATATATATATATATATATATATATATATATATATTCTAAGTAGTATTAGAATGCCAAGAAGAGGACATTTCCCTCCTTCTTCTGTCATCCGAACAACCTCATAAGTGTAATTTTCTCCTGAATCATAAAGAAATTTTTTTTTTAAATTAAAAATGTATACCTAACTCTCTCCTCCTGGTAATTTTGGTACTTAGCCTCACAACAGATTAACTTTGCACGCGCATATTATTCCGCTGAAAAATGTTGTCTTTATCCTCAATACATAGTTACCCTTATTAAAACTAACCATTAAAAAAACCGTAAACCGAAAGTAGGAAACCGAAAACGAACCACGATTTAAATAGGAACAATGCTACTTACTTAAGTCATGTGGATCGTGACCAAAACTATCGACTCCGCATGACTGTAATCCTAATCTACATGCATACAATAGGACAATGTTAACTATAAATAACATCTATCTATGGGCATACAGATGAAGAGATACTGTTCTATCTATACCTTCTCTATCTATGCCTTGTAATCAACGAAATTATAAAATAATAATAAAAGTACAAATATAAATAAAATGGAAAGAAGGAAGATAGAGTGAGAAGGAAATCTAATAAATTATTTAACGACCTTAAGATAACGTTAAAATGTAATTATTTTTTACAATACTATGAAGATTTTTAGCGGAACAAATCCGAGAAGAATAGATTAAATAAAGAAAATTAATTTTATTTGTAGATATAGCATTAGATTAATTGATTTGTATGATCGGCTTCGTCTACAGATAAATGTTTTATTAACCATAAATGCTCTCAGGGTTGTTTCTAATAAAATATCCGGACAAAAAACTAAAATCCCAGGTTTATTTAATTGATCTCGATAAAGTTTTCGATTTAGTACTTCATAAAGTTTGCTAAAACACTTTATCGTTCAGGATTAATTTTGCTTTAATGTAATATTTCGCTTTATTTACAAATCATTTTAAAGCATTTAAAAAAGAAATACGGGCCGTCAGTACATAGCCGCTATGCGGCCTCAGTATATTTTCCAGTAGCTCTCATTTTCCCTTTAATTGCTATTTATCACTTTTCTTTGCAATATTACTAGTTTTCAAGTTACAGCCATCAATTATTTCTAAATAACCTATGAGATTTTTCATATAAATTGAGTATATTTATTTTGAATTGAATATAAGAACATATATATTATACTTATATTATTCCTTACCCATGCAAATATAATGTTTATTGGCTGATGGTTGTTAGTGCTATAGAATCTAAATGTAACGCTTGACTATAAGTTGGTTAGTCACATTAATTAATAAAAAATATCAAATAAAAATATACATACGGTATAAATAAGGAAAAGTAAACATTTTATTAGAAGTTATTTTAAAAAAAGATGCTGATTTTTTTCGATACAGTATAGTAATTACTGTACTTAAATAATAAAAAAAGATAATATAAATATAAGTTAAAAATTCTGGTGCGGTGGTCCGCATGCCAAACGAATTTCTTTTGGAATGCGTGTTTCCGTACTTAACAATTCATTTATTGCTTAAGGTTCCGGTTTATGTTTTAGAACTCACTCAATTATCAAGCATCGGTATATGAAGTTACTCAATTATCAAGCACTACTCGAAACTTATTTTTCAGTATTTTGAAAGGAATTGTCAAAGTTTGTGTGTCATTATTTCTAACGCACTAAAATTCATGAATTTTGAGTCTAGGTACATGTTTAGGCTGCACATCCTATGCCATGTTCTTGATAGTGAGAAGGTGATAAATTTAATTTTTTGGTGTCGAGAAATAAAGGTTTGTGTGCAGCCGTTAATAACCGAGTTTATATTAATTCTTCCCAGCTGTTTTAGTCTGATGAAAAAAACAGACACGTTTATCAGCAAAACATGTTATATTTCACTTTAAATAAGTAAACTTTCTTCTCTGGGAGTTTAGATAAGTTATAAATCGTTGATGTAAGTTAGAAATAATTTTGGTTAGAATTAATATTTATGCAAAGTGGCAGCGGAGCCAAAATTCTTGGTTACAATGCAACAACAAAAGCTGCATTATTTATTTTTGGTTTTTTCTATATTTTAGAGGAAATGTATTCGGTCACAACGTATATTCGTTAGTCCTTAGTACTTTTTGTATGGAAAAAAAATGTTTCTTGAAGATAGATTTTTCTTGAAATTCTCCTTTCAATACATATTTCAAATAATTTTGCTGCTACTGGTTGAAAAGATATTAGTTACAGCTTTATTCTACCTAAGGTTTTATTTATTATTTCCCATGTTTTGAAATTACTTTATACAAAATACAAAATATTTTTATTTATTATATATACATATACATAGTATTTGATCTTATTGTCAATAATAATTTAACTATTTTATCCTTCTAAAAAGTAAGGGCTATTTTATCTTATCAAGTCAAGTATTCAAGGATCTTGAATAAAGGGGATGACGTATTAAGAAACATTTCTGACCCCATGGAAGTTGTATGAGATAGAGAAATAGGAGCAAACTTACCTTCCCCATGGTTATAATGAAAAAATGTCGCCAAACGCAGGTTATTTAGCTAAGGTGGTCGAGTTTAATTCTCAAATTTCTTCTGAGCTTCTCGTGATTGTTACATTTGTGGTGTTTGTTAAGTCATTTGTGCTTGTTTAATTTTAAATTGTGGACTATACTTAGCCACTTCAGTGAGTGATAATTTAAGCGTGTTTATAACCTTCTCAGGCAATAACCAATGGGAAACCATTGAGAGGTACGTTTGCCTCTAAAATTTAAGACCTGCTCTGTTATGAGAATTGTAAGCATGCGCAGTTGGTTTTTGACGTGTGTTTCGCGTTGAATTCTCTCTATTTTTGGTTTTCGATGAGGTCACTTTTTTGTATGGCAAATCGACTTAGTGCGTCATCCCCTTTATTCAATATCCTTGCAATTATTATCTTATTTATGTCAACCTGTCTGGCCATTTTGTTCGGATCACGTCTGGCCATTTGGTCACGGATATTTTTTATGATACTACTTGTTATCCGATGTTTTCCTTTTAGCGTCTTTTCTATTTAATTTATCAGTTTCTTACGTTTTAAATGGTGAATTTTTAAATTATTAACAAAATTAGATGATGTTTCATTTGTATCATCATAATGATAGATATGACCCTAAGTGTCTGTGAGTATTTATATCGGAATTAAAACCAAATTGAGTCATCATATTAATAAAGTGTCCAGTATCTATGCCATAGTTGACAGCTTTAATATTAAAATCCCGTAACATTATATGGTTCTCTCTACTCACGCTATGTAAATGACCGAATAAAGATGTGTTCAATAGCTCTAAACTATGACCTTATAATCTGTATATCGAGTCATAGTATGTAATCTATATATCGAGTCATAGTATGTAATCTATATATCGAGTCATAGTATGTAATCTATATATAGAGTCATAGTATGTACTCAGTTTTGTCATCTCTAACTTTAAATAGCAAACTACTGTATTGTCCTATTTGATTTATCAACTAGAGGTTGGTTAGGTCAAGAGATTAACAACTTAGTATAGATAATCTTGAGGAAATACTCTTAACTATGTTTCAATTGGTAAAACTAAATGAATCTCAACGCTACGTTTAAACATTTCGGCTGAACTAATAACGCGACGTAGTGTTTTTCTTCAAATTCTAGTAAGCTATCATTTATTTCTATAACAGAGGCGATAGAAAAATATATTAATTAAATAATAAAACAACCCTTGTAAACAATAATAAATAAAAAGTACCCTCTACTTGAAAGAGAAGGACACTGATATCCACCCCCACTATACGCCACTGCTTCCTGTAATTCCCCTTGGCGCCATCAACTTCCCGCCATAACGTGACCCTGCACCAGTTTTACCAACTTCCCCATTTCAAAACTCCCGCCATATTGATTAAAGCCAAGGAAATGTACTTGCGATTCAATTATATTAAGTTTTTATCCGCGATTCATCGAGCCGGAAGACAAATAGGGTTTTAATACCATAAAAGATCATTATTATTTTTTTTTTTAACATAAAATGTTGGTAAGCCTTACTTTATCAAAACAAATACGATTAAAATTATAATGAAGATAACAATAATGATTAATAATATATCATGTTGATAATCTATAGATAATGTATAATTTTCCAATATAAAATCCTATATAAAGAATGGCATTACCAAAATGAATAGTTTAAAACTAAAGATATAAATATTTATTTATGCCGTCGAAAAATCTGACCTGATTTACATAATTTAAATTTCAAGTATATCAAGGTTACTTATTGTAATTATCTCTATATAGGTAACTTCCATGTTTAACGATGGATAATAGGGCGCAAGAACACAGCCTGGTAGCAACACTTGCTGGGGAACTATCCAGAAATTCTACATTCATCCTTCTCGGCAGTTTTCAACTTTCTTTATAAGTGACGCGTTTATTAATAAATAAATGTTTCCTTGTCATTTCGTCCTCAGTGTCTCAATGCTTGGATTTTTTTATTATTAGGCGTATTACATCTTTAATTTGCTAATGAGATGAGAGAAATACCGGGAGTCGAAGTCAAGAGTGTGTCAAAAATCGGTTTCAGAAGTTCTATTTTTTCTGTAACCATCGAAGAAATACGTTCCGCGTAACCTTAGACACACACCCACACACACAGTGATATGAATATATATTAATATATATATATATATATATTATATATATATATATATTATATATATATATATATATATATATATATATATATATATATATATATATATTATATATATATATATATATATATATATATATATATATTATATATATATACATATATTGTAGTCAGGGACCTTTAAAACGGATTTTTGATACACAACCAACTGATTATATAAATAGATCACAAAAAATCTCGTAAACACGCCTCTTTTAAACGGATTTATATTAGTGAAAACCAGTTTTGGTGAAGTCAATTACCCCGTTGAGTCAGCAAAATTCGGTAATATCAAAGAGCAATAAAAGGGGTTTTGCCGGGTAATTAGGTGCTAAATCAAATGAAACTGAGTCCGAAACTAAACACAATTGTCCGTTAACTTATGTTTTCAAATAAATATATACTTAAGAAGAGATACTTATCAACATTTTTATACTTATTTAAAGAATTTATAAATTTCCTGAACAAGTGTGAACTTTAGCATTAATTTATATGACTTTTTATCGGTGTTTATCACGATCTCAAGTCGTTTATATCAACTTTTTATGGGTTTTTAACTCCACCTCGATTTCTTTATTATCATGTAGTTTAACTTGATTTAAAATTATTTATTTGGCAAATAACAGTACAAAGAGAATGCGGATGGGGTTTTTGTTTGATTTTTATGGCTGGTTAATGGTTTTATGACTTTTTGGCCCTTTAAAGGCAAACAGGAACATTGATTTATAATTCTAGCAAGCCGTTACCAATCAAGGAAAAGTTTCTTTATTTGATGAAAATAAACCGAACCCACAGACCTCATAATGGTTTATAATGGTACAAACCATTATTTAGGCTAGTATAGAATATGACTTAAATATTTAAATCATCGCTATTTTCTAATGAAAATTCGCTTAAACGCAAATCTCCTTTGAAAAAAAATTCCAATGGGATGTGGGTGTTAGAGATCCATTTTAGAGGTCTCTAAAGACAATAAAATACGTTTTAAACCACGGACCAATACGTTCAAACCACGGATTAGTATTTTAAAATTAAACTAGGACCGGACACAAGCTCTATTGAAAATCAGCTTAACCCTTAATATTAAGAGTTAAAATTTTTCGTCGAGAAAGAAGGTTAAGGAATTTATTTATGTTTTATGTTTGAATCTAATGAAACCAGCCCAAAGTCGATAGAAGTACTTAAAGTTACTAAAAAGTCGATAAAAGCAGGTAAATAATAAGAAACCCATAATACGGTCAGTAATCGACAAATTTTGAGTAGAGTGTCGTTTTTGGTGTTCTTAGGGTATTGTATTAAACGAAACCAGGTTCGAATCTCAGTACAGTGAACAATTTGAAAATTGTTCACTTAAAAATTGAAATGCGTGCTTCTTGGCTAAAAAATCTCTCTTGCTAAAAGTTTACGAATTACGCTGTATATGCTGAGCAGTAGCAGTACTACTGCTAGTAATGTTTCCGGATTTTTCCAAGGAAATGCAAAAAAAATTAAAAACTTGCCATAAGCAGAGGTTTAAATTAGCGGGAATAATCAATCCTGTGCATTAAATAACCGCAAATAATTTGGATATGACTTTGGATTAACGAACATGTAAAGCCTTACATTATAATATAACCTGTTGAATGCGCAATTTGTTTGAAAAATTCAGAAACGTTGAGTTATAAGTAGTAACGGTACAGCTTAGGTTTAAAGCATAAACCGAAAACTACGCCAGAAATGCATTTTCGATGAAAGAACTACATACTTAGCCTACATACAAAGAAACTAAGCAAATTAGACCGGCATGCAGATCTCCGCGCCACAATTATTCAGATTCAGATATGCTCCAGATAGCATATCTGGGGCCACGGCAGTGCCCCCACCAAATCTAGCAGTCACTGGTGTACCATCCTTTAAAGGACCATCTCAAGGCTATTTTCACCCCCTCGTTTTTTTTATTACGGACGTTAAAAAATAAAATTTTAATATTTAATAAAAGATCTTGTCAAGCTGACCTATTCAACCGAATTTCATATCTAAGGGGAACGGCAGTGCCCCAGCCAAGTCTAGCGGACACTCACTCATCAAAATTCTAAGGCACTTCCAGCAATCGTAGGCAAACTTGAAAATTGCTATATAGATAAATGTTGATGTGAAAATCAATG